>BSBK01004896.1:132500-604295 GCA_027943335.1 Chamaecyparis obtusa | reverse complement strand
AGCCGCCTAGAGAAACATGCCCGCTTTAGGTAGGCAGGCTTTATTCCAGCACAGATTCAAAGGAATGTCTATATTATCCATATTTTGATCCCTAATAATTAAATTGTAATCCTCCTTGACAGAGTAGTTACCGTTATTTGATCCTGCCCATATTAAGGTATCCGGTCTATTTTTAAGTGCTATCTCTCTATCTTTCAATAATGCCAAAAGGATTTTCTTTTCATGCCATACATCATTTATTTCTTTCAGATCACTCCAATTAGTAGCTTCCTTCTTACATAGGTAATCCTTAAGATGTAAACCTATGCCTCTTTTGCATTCTTCCATGAATTCCTTGGAGAAACCCAGTTTGTTGAGGGGAGTCAGGCCTGCCCACGAATCAACCCAGAATAAAGCTTGATCACCTGCACCTACATCCCAAGAGAGATATTTGCTAATAATCCCTCTACAATCCTTAATAAAATTCCATATTCATGATCCTTTCACATGTGAGTGTGACCTGAAGATATTGATGGGATCTGAGTCAGGGATGTACTTGTGTAATAATATGGAAGCCCATTTACTGCTTGATTCTTTGTACATTCTCCATATAAGTTTAGCCCCGAGCACTTAATTTTGCCATAGTAGGTTTTTGATGCCAAGACCCCCTTTTACTATTGGTTTGCATAGGGTGTCCCATTTAATCAGGGCAAGTTTTTTGTCTTCAGATGGACCTTGCCAATAAAATTCTTGAAACATTTTATCTAATTCCTTTTTAACGTTAATCAGAAGGGGTAGGATAGACAGATGATACGTGGGTATGGCAAAAAGGATAGATTTGATCATTGTCGACCTACCCGCTTTAGTTAACCATTTACCTTTCCAAGAGCTTTTCTTATTTTGAACTTTGGTTATGACTTGTTGCCAAAGTTTGGATGATAGGAGACCTTTATCGAGGTCTATTCTTAAGTATTTGCATGGGAAATTGCCAATTTTGTACCCCATCATGCTACAAATTTCCTTTTCAATTTTTGGGCACGTATTAATAAAGAAAATTTATGATTTGGTAGGATTAACACATTGCCCTGAAGCTTTTGCGTAGAGGTTTAGAACTTCTTTGAAGGCTCTCGCTTCTTGTTTGTTAGCATATCCTAGTAGAATTGTGTCATCTGCGAACTGTTGGTGAGTGATATTAGGTATGTTTTTCGAAGCCTTCAAACCCAGGATTCTCCCTTCCTCTTGTTTCTTTGTAATTGTTCTACCTAATGCTTCTGCCATAATGACGTAGAGAAAAGGGGAAAGCGGATCCCCTTGCCTGATGCCCTCGGAGATACTAAAAAATCCTTGTGGGGAGCCATTGATAAGAATTGAAATTTTGGGAGTCGAGATGTAGTTAAAGATAAGGTTAACCCATTGTTTAGAGAAGCCAAAGGCTTCCAAGCTTCTACACAGGAATCTCCAGTCTACTTTATCATATGCTTTTTGAATATCAACTTTCATTAGCATACTAGGTTCCTTTGTTAATTGGGCAGTATGAACTATTTCTTGTGCTATAATAATTCTGTCCAAAATAGATCGGTTTGCTACAAATCCCGTCTATTCTTCCGAAATAATAGTAGGAAGAAAAGTTTTTAGTCTATTTGCTAAGCATTTGGAAAGAATCTTATATATGGTGTTACATAGGGAGATAGGTCTAAAATCCCCTGGATCTGTACTTTCATTCTTTTTTAGAATTAAGGTAAAAAAGGTGTTGTTAATTTCACTTAGTAAAGAACCCAACTTTCTAGTTGCTTCCACTGCTTGCCAAACCTCTACTCCGAAAAAATGCCAACATTTTTGGAAGAAGTTGACTTGGAAACCATCTGGTAAAGCCATCACTTTGCGAGGGTCCCATAGGACTGCCAGTCTGCCTGAGTGGCCTGCTGCCCACGCATATTCTGATTTCCAAATACCTAATCTTTTATTAAATTTACAGCTATCCTCTTTGTTTAGCTTAGTTTCCTGTAATAAAATGATCTCAGAATCAAATTTTTTTAATTATCTTTTGATTAATCTTTGTTTGTTAGGGGCATTGAGACCCCTAACGTTCCAAGTAGTGACTTTCATTATGCTTGGGGAAGGAACTTCCCCTTCCCTATGTTTAGAATATCAGCTATCTTTTTTTGGTTGCCTGCATTGCCATCTAGAGATCTCAGTTCTACGGCTGATTTCCTACCTCTTTTCTTTTTGAGTTTATTGATATTAGGTGTGCTTGGACTACCTCTAGTCAAGGCTATGCCCAATTCTCTATTTTCATTAGTTATTCTGAAGAGACCTTCAATTGCTTCTTTAACCAGTGTTGAATTACCAGAAGACTCTATTAATGAATTGGCCCGATTATCCGGGCTTCTTTGCTCATTAATAGTATGAGCTAAGGGTTCAATTCTATCTATAATCTCCTCACCAAAAATTTCCATTACATCTTCAGCTTTCTTTGATAAATCCAAATTTAAAGATTCTATTTCTAGAGGGATTGAAACAGCTTGTTCCTTCCCCTCATTGATGATTGGATCCTTTTTTTATTATATTTTCCTTATGCTTTGTAATTATATCATTCTCTCTATCTATAATTTTTCCTTTGGTTTTTTTGTCTGATTGGCTCGAATATTGATCTAGATTACCCAGAGGGTTATTTTCATATACTTCCTTTACTGGGGGTGAGGAAGGCAGGTTTAGACTATTGTCCTCATCCTTATTTTCTTCTATGATACATTCTTGAATTTGTTTTATTAGGATTTCCTTTTGAAGTTTTAATTCATCAAAATCACTAGTCTCATCCAAAAATAGGTCCATTACTTCATCTGTTAATGTTTCTCCTAAGTAATTAATTATTTGATTTACCTCCTGTTCAGTTTTATTAACCTGATCCACTAGTTCTACTATATTAGCACATTTAGGTTTTAAAGACTGTTTTGTTTGTAAATCAGTCCTATTACTTTCGTGTTGTATACATATTTTATTATTATCTTCTAGCTCTATGCATTTTGGTTCAATTCCCTTAGTATTGGATTCATACCTAATAATGCTTGATGTCTTATTAGTTATTGGGGATGAAGCATCATCTGTTTGAGGATTATCTAGGTTTTCATTAGGTATTGCTGGAAATACAACTTTATGTGATGGGCTGAATGCATTGCTGGGTGGCAGAGAGGGGGCAGGGGTACTTTCAAGTACTTGGACTATGCTTTCAGAATTACCTTTATCTTTATAGATATCAGTAAAAATTTTGTCCTTATCCAAACCTGTTTTAGAGATAAAAAAGGTAGAATTCTCATTATTATGAGAATGAGCAGATACCGAGTTGTTTATAAATGTGTCAGATAGTGCTAATGGGAAGGGCCTATCTAATCCATGATTCCTTATAGGAATAATAGAAAATCCACCTTTATCCTTGCAAAACTCAACCTCCATTTCTTTAGTAAGTTGGGTTAAGAGGTTTATGTTTTTGAGTGATTTCTGGGAATTAGCTTTAACTTCGATAAAATTTTCTAAGATTGTGGGACTGATTATAACAGAGTTAGAGCCAAAATTTAATTGTATGGGTGAGATGTATTTTTGATGGAAGTCCATTTCCACAATGATTATTTTGTCAACTTGATTAAGTGCTGACTCAACAATCCTGATGAACTTCCTGATTTTATTGCCTATTGTACTTATGTTTCCCTTACTGGATAATTCCAAAGGTAGATTTTTTAGAGAGACTACCTTTTCTACTCTAAAATTCTTTAGGTTCATTCGATTAAACAAATGCTTCCAGTCAAATAGAGAAAAATGAATGTTTCTAAATTTAATATCCTTCTTTTCCATAATGCTATTCTTCAGTTCCTTTTTTTTGCAATCTATATACATGAAATAATCCAAAAGGTGTGATATACTTACCTCCTTTGGTAATTGTAGTGATAGTTCTGCCATCAAATCATTAACATGTACTCCCAAGCCATTCCAGATATAGATCACACCCGTTTCTACTAGGTGCTTCTGTTGCTGCAAAATGGTATTATTATCCAAAAAGATAGTTTCAAAGTACCGAACATGATTGATCTTACCTATTTTCTATTGAGTACTTCTTCTATGTGGAGGCGAATAAGCTGCATACTTTAAAGCTTTATGAAATAAATCATTGTTACAATCATTATTCATCCTGTTATTGCTATATAAAAATGATGATTTCCTTTCCATCTTTCTAAGGTGAGGAGGGCAGTATTTTGTATTGCTAATCATTAAGTCATCGGTGCAGCAATCTCTGCCTATTTGTTTAGATTCCCCCCCACAAAAGGGTGGGGTTTTGGAGAGATAGGGGTAGGGCTTTACAGCTTTGGAGTGATTCACCTCCATCTTGTGCTGCCAGGCCCTATAGCCCTTATCCCCCAAAACCCCATTCCTTTTGTGTGGGGGTGAGTATATATACCTACTATTTCCTTCCTTACTAAGCAATTCAAAAGAATTTTTCAAAGATAAACTGAAAGTGCTATGAACGGGCGAGGACCTTAATACCTTATTCTTACCTTTAACCATTTTCCAGGTATGATCTTGCTTAAATGTGCTCACGGGAGGTGCTTGGGCAGATAAGGTCCTGCCTTCCCCCTTAGCAGATAGGGGATCATCGGTTCCGCATTGTAACAAATGCCCAGTATTATTTGCCTTAACGATCCCGTAGCCTAAGACTAGTTTAGCATACCTGGTCTTTGCAAAAATTCTTAGCTGCCTGTCCAAAGATTGGATTGAAAATACCTTTTGCCTTGATTCCCTACTCCATGAAGGGATAATGTGATTTTCCTTTGGTTCTGTGCTCAAATTCAAAACCCTAGCCGAAACCTTATGCTCTTCTTTCTGTGATCCTTCCTCCATCTTCCTAGATAGTGGAGGATTATTAGGAGATTTATTAGAGGATTTGGTCTGGGTAGGGTCGCTGCATGAGGGCTTTGCATGAGTGAAAATGGTGAGCAGATTTGCATCAACATTTTGCTCCGCTTTTTGTTTTTGTTTTGCTATAAATTCGTCCAAGTGTTCATAGGATGGATGCGTTTGCTCTTCTTTTGGCAGTCTTTTCTTTTGTGGCCATAGAGCCAACAATTATGACAGTAACTCAAAAATTCCTATTTCTTTCCTTGATCCTTATCCTTTTTTATGGAGATTTTTGCCCTAGTTTTTTCATTGTAATGCCTATCTCCGTTCTTCAACTGGCTCAGTTTGGAATGAAAAAGACCTAGGTTTATCTGCCTGTTATGGAGAGCAATTTTCCTTTGCTGATGATAAGTTCGCATTATCACAATTTGCAAGTTGTCTTTGTTCCTATGGCATGGCTAGGCAGAAATCTGAATGCTCCTTGTCAAAATGACGTCTTCTCCCTCAATCAATCTTCGTGGCTCAAAACAAATGATAAGTCCCTCTAAAATTCAGGACCTCTCTTGAAGAAATGGATGCATCTACGGATTGCAACTCTACGAGACTCTTGGAAATTCCTCAATCAAACCTAAAAAATTAGATCTGGACTTGCCCTTGCTTGATCTCCTTTTCTTCACAATCCTTGCCTTCAATTTGAAAATCTGACCCTCAAAATAAAAAATCTCAAACAAAATTCTGAGAATTCCCTCTCTTTACGGTGAAAATCTAAACCCTTGCAAATTTGAAAATCTCAATGAAGTCTAGAAATTGCATGTAAAGATCAAAAATTCTGCCTTGCAAATTTGAAAATTTGGCCCTGCCCTTCAAAATTCTGGAAATTATGTCCTTCACCTATGCAATTTCGAATATTCAGGCCTTCAAAATAAAAAATTTAGTCCCTTAAAAATCAATTTTGATGCCCTTGATCTATCAAAATCTGATCCTCTTGACTGAGAAATTCAGTCCCTTTGCAAATCAAATTTGGAAATCTAGAATTTGCCTTAGCAAATCGACAATTCTGGAGTTGCTTGATCGAAATCTGAACTTCAAACTATCAAGTTCACTGCCTTCTTTTATGAAAAATCGCTGCTTGTATTTTTATTATTATTTTGAGTGATCTTTATTTGTATCACATTTAATTTTTTTGACTTTATAATATCCCCATTTATTTATTTGGATACAAATCAAGAAAAAAAATGTAGTGCCTAAATGTTAGTACCAACTTGGCATACAACCCAAGTAGCAAGGCCAACACGTATTATATTGGTATCCCAACACTAGCACATAGAACTCAAAGAGAGCATAACTAGAACCCCAAGTCAATAATTTCAAATATGTTATCCAACATACGAGAAAACTATGACCTTTGTAGAATATTCTTAAAAAAATTAGTGCTTATACAAGTGTCAAATCACCTCCTTCATTAATGTTGAGTCAACCACACACAACTAGAATCATATATTATATACAAGATATGTAACCAATTATAGAAAAATAAATTCTACCATGCTAGCCCACATAGTCAACCTACAATGCCAATCTAGACCAACTTAATACCTAGCCAGTAATGTGTATTTCCCCAAATCAATATTATAACTTATCATTTTTCTAGCATGAAGTACCATGTAAACAATATATTTGATAGCACATATTTCCCTATCAACATCTTAATGCTAACATCAGTAATACTATCTATACAATCAACCTACTAGTGATAGCACAATGTCACAATATCATGATCACCAGCTTAGGCCCCAATTTTGGAGTAGTTTTATAAATGATCATATTTTGGCATAGTTATTCATTTTTTTTTCATATTCATTGGAAAATTATTTCCAAGATTCATAATTTTGTGTTATCTGTTTCTATTCTTATTTTTCATTTATATAAAAATTTAAGCTTTTTTCTTGTTATGAACTTTCGAGGGCGTAGCTCCCATAATATAAAATTGAAATCAAAATAGAAACACAATGCATGCCCTTCTCAGAAGGGGTGCAACAAAAAGCTAGCAAAACGTTATGTTGTCAAAACATATCTATTGATTTAGCATTATTTCCCAAATTGTGTTGATCTTAATATCATTGGATGTTTGAGTTTAGGATATTTTTTCCTCTTTATTTTTAACCAATCTTGTTCATTTTTTAAAGAGTTATTTTATCCATTTTAATTTTCCTTCTTTGTAGATCCTGCATAAGTTAAATCTACTAGAGTCATAGATGTCTTGAGAGATAATAGGTTAGGTGTTTTCTTATAATAATGAGTTAGATTTCTATGCTAGAATAGGAGACACATTAACACAAACTAAACCAACATTAGACATACTCTCATGATCTAGAACTTGTGAATGCACTAAGGGAGGAGAATGAAATGGGATATAATGCTAGAAGATCATATGGAGGAGATGATTCTCACTTCACATTAGGTACAAAAAACATATTGGTTGGACTAAACCCCAATCCACTAAGTGGGTTTGTTTGGGATGTCTTCACTCCTCTCAAGAGATTGTTTCTTGTTACATTGAGAGGTAGGGCTATTAAAAAAAAATTTCTACATCTAAAAGTTGTCTTTTCATAATCTACAGGTTGTATCCAACATGTCTATTTCTAACCTTTAGTGAAATTTTAGCCATAAGGCCTTTGGATAAATCAAATTCAACACATAAGAAAGCACAACTAGAGCTTTCATAATTAATAATTTCTTTTGAAATGATAGCCCATCACCAATTTCCTTTAAACACTCAAATTATTAAAATCATAGAGGAGGTAGATAAATATTACCCAAAGGAATATTGAAGAGGATGTCTTAGTTTGAGGATCAAAGGGTGGAAGCCATGGATTACTGCACAAGAAATCTTCCTGAAAAATGAAGTACCAATATCGAGTATTAATTCCTTATATTTGAGAGATGTTTCAATTTTAGATTAAAAAAAACCTTTTCATAGGGTAAATGCTAATCTCCACCTCCATGTATCCTTCCAATTTATTTCACATCAAGGAGTGAAAGTCACACAATTTCCGCTAGACTTTCAAGAATATGCTAACTCTGGAATGCATTGGGGTAGAGAGAAGATAAATATGACAGAGAAAATCTTGACGATGATTTAGAACTTGACAACATCTGACCCCCATTTTAATCAAGATATCCAGACTAAGCACCTATTGTAGTAAATGTGGGTTTGTCCCAATTACGCAGGCTTAATTTTTATTTAGGTATTTGACATAGTGCATTGTTATTTATTAGTTTCATAAAATACAATATTGTTTATAGTACATTTAATATTTGTAGTTGGTAGTTACAAGTCAATTTGTCTCCACCCCATCATATTTCTTCTATTTATATGGTGTTTGTACATTTCTTATAATCTCACTTTAGTTTATTGATTATTGGTGAAATAGCCTTGTTTCTTCTCTCACATTGTAAATGTGGTTATGTTTTTAGATTTTTTTTATTCTAGGTGGTGTTACCATAACTGATACTAATGTTGAAGATTGATTATCCAATGGAGTTGATGATGAAGACCAACCAAGATTAGAGGAATACATGATGATAGTAGAAAGGTTAGATCAGTTATTTTTTTGTCATTGATGTCAAGCAATTGATTTTTGGTTTATATTATGTTGCCATATCATTCAGTAATGATATAGGATGAACGAGTTAAGGAGAAGAAGGAATGCAAAATTGTGAAGTTGTAGAACTTAAATGGGCAACGGATACATATCAGACAATGATTAGATTATGTTTATATATTTTTTTTCTACCTAACATATGATTATGTTAAGTCGGTAAAGCATGGTGATGAAGATTTGAAAATTTGGTAAGTTAAGTTGTTTCGGCTACCGAGAAGGAAGAGTCACTCAGTAAGGTAAAGGAAAAGGAAAGGTCACTTGGTAAAGAAAAAGGAACTCAAGGCACTGAATAGTGAAGAAAGGTTTAGGCACCAAGCAATGTAACTGAAATTCAAGTGAAGAACACCGAGCAAGGAAAAGGTATTAAATAACGATTGAATCGACATTTAATGATTAGCTATGTTGATCTGGACAATCATGATGATGAGGAAAGTTAGTCACAAGAGATCTATAGTTATGTAAATTCAAGATGAAGACCTACAACAAGATCTAAGTGACAAAAAGAGATGGAACAAGTTTCTAGAAAAGTTCAAGTTCCTAGGTGAAAAGGAAATGTGTTACCGAGATCTAGATTCAAGGTATAATGAATTAAACGGTCAAGATTGATTAAGGGAAAATGTAATAGATGAGATTAAGAGACAAAAATTGTCTATATAAAGGATGATATTATATGGACAAATGACTAGCAAAATGAATAGTTGAAGGATTACCGACTATTGCAAAGAAGAAGGAAAAAAGAGATTCCAAGTGGGAAAAGAAGGATTTGATGAAGTATTGATGCCAGTGGATAATGAAGAATTGAAGTCAAGATTGAAGAGCACATAAGGATCTGATTGAGCAAAGATAATTGCAAATCTACAGGTCAATTTTATTATTGTTGCTTACTAGCATTTGTAATAGAGAAATCTCTTAATAGAGTATACCTAACAGTCTTATTATAAAATCCTTGAGAAAGATGACATTCTAAAGAGTGTTTAAAGAGATCTAACAAGGCCACTCCTAACAAGATGAAGATCCTAACAAATCTGAGGTAAATCCCTTAACCGGGTCACACTTAATAGTGTGTATTGTAATCTTTATCCAGATTGTCTCTTAACTAAGCGTACTTCAAAAGAGTATATTCTCAGTGGGTGACAATTCCCATAGTGGTTTTTTCCAAAGCTTGGTTTCCATGTTAAATATTGGTGTTACATGTTGTGAATGATTTATGTGAATGATTTACTGATTGATATAGTTTATTTAGTGTTGTCGGTAAAATAATGAATTGTATTTCTATCGAGTTACTATTGAGTTAATCAAAGAAAAGTTATTAAGGTATTGATTAGGGATTACCGATTCATCCCCCCTCTCTGTAATCCAACAATTCATGTTAGAGATAAATTACTTTGAAGAGATAAGTTTAAAAGAATTGAGTAAAAGATTCGAAGATGTATAGGAGAGAAGTACCTAAGCTAAACAAGGAAATTTTCTCAAAATGGAAAAGCATAATGAGATTATATCTATCTAGGATTAGAGATTTTGCACTACATCTGCTAGATAATGAATACTCACCACCACCTACTAGACCTTTGACAGTTGATCAAATGAAAGAAAAGCAGGAACACAACTCAGTTACATGATAGAGATTACTTCTTCCCTCTCCGATGTTGAATTCAATGATATTAAGAATTGTGTCAATTCAAAAGAGATGTGGGAAATGCTTACACTTATCTATGGAGGAGATCAACATGTACAAAAAGCTAAGGTTGACAGTTTGAGAGGAAAATATGATGAGATGAGGATGAAGGATCAAGAGAACATCACACAATATGGCAGCCAAATCAAGGAAGTTGTTAGTGCCATCAGAGGTGTTGGTGGATCATTCACTAATGAAGAAATGGTAAGTAAAATCTTGAGAACTCTATCTTCTAAGTATGCTATTAGAGTATCTACAATTCAGGAATTGAGATCTATACCAAAAAATGTTGTTACTCTTGAAGCCCTAATCGGTAAGTTGATTGCATTTGAGTTAAGTAATTATGATAATTGTCTACCAACCATTGAAACAAACTTCAAGTCATTTGTGAGCATTAAAACATAAAGGAGAGAAAGAGAAAATCATAGTAATTCATATGGAAATAAGTATGATAGTATCCTAACCAAAGAAAAAGAACAAGAGGAATTGGAAGCACCGTTGGCTAACTGACTACCTAGATGCAAAGGAAAGTACAAAGACAAGTTACCATTGAAATGTTTCAATTGTAATAAGATTGAAAATATTGCATCTAGATGTTCTAATAGTGATAGAAATGATAAAAGAGACAACCAACACCAAAGAATCATAGATTTTAAGGACAAAGGAAAGAAGTCTTTCTACCTAGCAGAGGAAGGTGTAACTGGTGATGAATCTTATGATACTGAATAAGGATATGAAGTTGTCTTTGTTGCAGTAAAAAAATAATTAGATGAAGAAAAATATGAAGATAAGAAATCACTCGTGTCTCATGTAAGTAAACCAGACCCTTGGATTATTGATAGTAGTTTTTCACATTATATGACTGGTGATATTGATAAATTTGAAAACCTAGAATAGTATGATGGAGGATTTGTTAGATTTGGCAATAATGCTCCATGTCCTGTGAAAGGTAAGGGATACATAGTGTTAAATGAGAAGATGAAATGTAATGATGCATATTGGGTTAGAGGACTGACCTATAATCTATTGAGTGTTGCACAATTGAACAATACTGGCCACCGACTGGAATTTCAGAACAAAAAAATTAAGATCTACTGTGTTGATGGAGATCTAAGTGGAACAAGAGGATAATCAAGAGGTAATTTATTTTATCTTGACACTGATGCAAAGAGTTACTTTCTTGTTAAAAGTGAAGATGTATGTTTATGACATAAGAGACTGTGTCATGTGAATTTTGATAACAAGTGAGTAAGAAGAGTAGAGTCAGAGGACTACCGAGATTAATAAAACTTGATAAAGCTATGTGTAAAGAATGTCAAGTTGGTAAGATGACCAAGTCAAGTTTTCTAAGTAAATCTTATTCTACAAATGGTATTTTGGAATTGGTTCATACTGACCTTTATGATCCTATGAAATTTTAGAGCTATTATGGAGATTGATACTTTATTTTTTTTGTTGATGATTATTCAAGAATGATGTCCGTTATGTTTCTAAAAGAAAAATATGATGCATTTCAAATGTTTAAGTGGTACAAGGCAAGTGTTGAGAAGGAAATAGGTAAACAACTAAAGTGTTTTAGATCTGATAGAGGAGGTGAATTTATCTCTGATGAATTTACTGTCTTCTGCAATGAGCATGGAACTAAAAGACAAGTGTCTGCACCGAGGACTCCACAACATAATGAAATAGCTAAGACAAGGAAAAAATCCATTGTTGACTATGATATAAATTTATTGATTGACAAAAAGGTTGCACAAATTTTTTGGAGAGAAGCTATAAGTACTGCAGTTTATACTCTCAACCAAACACAGTTGAAGAAAGGTACCAACAAGACACCCTACGAACTATGGTTTGGACACACACTGAATATAAGTTATTTTAAAGTTTTTGGAAGTAGGTGTTATGTATTGAAAGATTTTAGAAATGGAAAGTTTGACTCTAAAGGTGATGAAGGAATATTTCTTGGTTATTCATCAAAGAGCAAAGCATATAAATTTTAAATCAAGGATTCTAACAAAATAGATGAAAGTGCAAATGTAAGAGTTGATGAATTTGCTGAAAGGAATGAAGAGGATAGAAAAAAGGATCCTGAGGATTATAATAGATTTGTTTATGTACAATATGGTAATTCAGTTGATACAATTGAGCAACAACAAGAAGGAACTGATGAACAAGACGAGCCTCCACCGAGAGATGAAAATATTGATGAACATTCTACCGAACCTGTATTAGCAAAGTATGTGAGAAGACACCAGTCACCGAGAAGAATTATTAGAGACAAGAATGCATGAGTCATGACAAGAAGTAAGTTGAAAGATAACACATGTTTGAATTCTGAATTTGAGCCAAGATCAATAAAATATGCACTATAGAATGAAGATTGGATGAATGCAATTAAAGAAGAAATAGATTAAAATGAAAAGAATAACACATGGTCACTGGTACTAAGACCTAAGGACAAGAATGTGATTGGAACAAAGTGGATTTTTAGAAATAAAATCAATGATAAAGGAGAT
Organism: Chamaecyparis obtusa; assembly: GCA_027943335.1. Classification (NCBI taxonomy): domain Eukaryota; kingdom Viridiplantae; phylum Streptophyta; class Pinopsida; order Cupressales; family Cupressaceae; genus Chamaecyparis; species Chamaecyparis obtusa. Next base: position 591,576 of record BSBK01004896.1, on the reverse strand, counting down.
GTGATAAGAAATAAAGCTAGATTAGTCTGCAAAGGGTATGCACAAGAAGAAGGTATTGATTATGGTGAAACATGTACCCCTGTTTCTAGATTAGAAGGTGTAATAATATTGCTTGCATATGCTGCTTACAAAGGATTCAAAGTTTATCAAATGGATGTTAAATCTACATTTCTGAATGAAATTCTTGAGGAAGAAGTCTACATTGAACAACCTGATGGATTTGTTGACAAAAGTAATAAGAATATGGTTTGAAAACTACATAAATATTTATATGGATTGAAGAGGGCTCCTCGAGCATGGTATGAAATAATACACTCCTACTCAGTTAAGATTGGATTTGAAAGGATTGGTGATAACAACAATTTGTATTTGAAATGTGATAATTTTGATGAAATTTTGATTGTTGAAATATTTGTTGATGACATTATATTTGGTGGTAATGAGATAATGTCTAAGTCATTTGCTGAGGAAATGAGAAAGGAATTTGAGATGTCTATGATAAGAGAGATTAAATTCTTAATTGGACTTCAAATAAAAAGTTAAGGATGGGATCTACATTACTCAATCTAAGTATATAAAGGAGATCCTAAAAACATTCAATATGGAAGACTCAAAATCGGTTGGAACACCAATGGCTACTAGTTGTAAATTGTCAAAAGAAGATGATACTAAGGAAGTGAATAAAACACTTTACTGATACATGATTGGTAATCTACAATATATTGTACATAGTAGACCTGACATTGCACATTCAGTTGGTATTGTTGCAAGGTTACCAACAAACCCCAAGGAAACACATTTGTCTGTAGTTAAAAGGATATTCAGATATTTGAAAGGGACTGAAGGTTTTGTTTTGTTATACAGAAGAAGAGGAAATTTTGATTTTAAAGTATATACTGATGCTGATTGGGAAGGAAATATTGATGACAAGAAAAACACTAGTGGCAGAGCTTTCTTTTTAGGAGAAAGGCTAGTGACATGGTTCAACAAGAAACAACTATGAATTGTTCTAATATTGTATGGATCAAATAACTACTGGAAGGTATGCATGAAGAGATTATTGATCCTATTACAATCTATTATGATAATACCAATGCTATTAACATATCAAAGAACCCTGTGATGCATTACTAAAAAAATCATATATCTATTAAGTATCACTACTTGAGAGAGAAAGTGCAAGACAAGCACGTGACATTGGAGTATGTGAATTCTAAAGAACATATAGCTGATATATTTACTAAACCATTACCGAAGGATGATTTTGAGTATCTCTAAGGTAAGCTAGGGGTTATTCCCTATCCAATATACATTAAGGAAAGATGCATGTTGCATCAATTCAAGGACTCAATAGAATATATATATCTTGTGAGTTGAAGCTAAGTGTTCACTCTTTAGGTGAAGCATGAAGTTGTGAAAAAGGAAGTTTATGACTACAATGGAAAATCTATACACTGGAGGTATCTCTAAAAATTTTATGTATCTTTGGAATTGTTGTCAAAGAGGGAGATGAATACAGTAAGGGAGATGAACATATGAAAGGGATGAGTATAGTAGGGATAATATCATGGAGAAGAATAGTAATTGATGATAGATTATCATGAGGGAGATGCATAAGAGAATGTTGCTGATGGAATCAAAATGGAATTTGTTACTAATAGAAAGAGAAAGACTACAGATGAGAGATCTAGAAAGAAGAAGTTACTACTCAGAGGGAGTACAGTATATAAATGATAGTGAAGGATACCATCATAAATTGAACATTGAATTCGTTAGTGTTTCTATCAATGCCAAAGAGGGAGATTGTTACCATAATTAATAATAATATTGAAGATTGATTATCTGATGGAGCTGGTGATGAAGACCGACCAATATCAGAGGAATACATGATGATAATAGAAAGGCTAGATTAGTTATTGTCTTGTTATTGGTGTCAAGCAATTGATTTATGGTTTATATTATGTTGTCATAACATTCGGTAATGATATAAGATGAATGAGTTAAGGAGAAGAAGAAATGAGAAATTGTGAAGTTATAGAGCTTAAATGGGCAAGTGATATAGATCAGACAATGATTGTATTATGTTGATACAATTGTTTTCTACCTAACATATGATTATGTTAAGTCAGTAAATCATGATGATGAAGATTTGACAATTTGGTAAGTTAAGTTGTTTTGGCTATCGAGAAGGAAGAGTTGCTTGGTAAGGTAAAGGAAAAAGAAAGGTCACTCGATAAAGAAAAAGGAACTCAAGACACCAAACAATGAATAAATTTTTAGGCACCAAGCAATGTAACTAAAATTCAAGTGAAGAACATCGAGTAAGGAAAAGGTATTAAATATGGATTGAATCAAAATTTAATGATTAGCTACAGTGATTTGGATGATCACGATGATGAGGAAAGTTAGTTACAAGAGATCTACAGTTATGTAAATTCAAGATAAAGATCTACAACAAGATCTAAGTGGCAAAAAGAGATAGAACAATTTTCTAGAAAAGTTCAAGTTCCTAGGTGAAAAGGAAATGTGTTACCGAGATCCAGATTCAAGATATAATGAATTGAACGGTCAAGATTGATTAAGGGAAAATGTAATAGATGAGATTAAGAGGCAAAATTGTCTGTATAAAGGATGATCTTTTATGCATCAATGGCTAGTAAACTGAATAGTTGAAGGGTTACTAACTATTGTAGAGAAGAAGGAACAAAGAGATTTTGAGTGGGAAATGAAGGATTTGATGTAGTTTTGATGCCAATGGATAATGAAGAATTGAAGTGAAGATTGAAGAGTGCATAAGGATCTAATTGAGCAAAGATAGTTGTAAATTTATACGTCAATTTTTTTACTATTTCTTACTAGCATTTGTAACAGAGAAATCTCTTAACAGAGTAGACCTAATAGTCTTAGGGTAAAATCCTTGAGAAAGGTGATATTCTAAAGAGTGCTTAAAGCTCCCTAACAAGGCCACTCCTAAAAAGGGTGAAGATCCTAACAGATCTGAGGTAAATCCCTTAACCGGGTCACACCTAATAGTGTGTATAGTAATCTTTAACTAGATTGGGTCTTAACCAGACGTACTTCAGAAGAGTATTTTCTTAGTGGGTGACAATTCCCAAAGTGGTTTTTCCCAAAGTTGGGTTTCCATGTTAAATATTGGTGTTACATGTTGTGAATTATTTTTGTGAATGATTTAATGATTGATATAGTTTTGTTACTATTGTTGGTAAATAGTGAACTGTGTTTCTACTGAGCTACTACCGAGTTAATCAAAGAAAATTTATTAAGGTATTTTTTATCAGGGATTACTGATTCACCCCCCCTCTCCATAATCCAACAGGTCACTATACCAACATGATATCACAACATCCAATTTGTATCCCCTTTCATGTCGAGATTTTTCATTAGTTAATTATGAGATCATTGGACTTTTGTCTACAAGAGGATATTCAATATTGCTTTTGTAGACATATTTGATCAATATTAATTAATTGGTAGTGATGTTATTAATTATTTGCAGTGGTTCTATTCTTGACAACTTCATCTCATGATTTAGCTATTAGCTCGAGCTTTCACCATTTTTGGTTGTAGGTTGTGGTGGACCATAGGCACATTTCTTTTTCCCTTGCTTTAAATTGAATTTTTTGATTGGGTGGTTTATTAGTTGATGAAAATATTTATTCATTTGATAAAGTTTTTTGATTTACGGTTTGATTCCTATGGTTGCAATTATCTTGGTGGGCCCATGTTGAAGCAAGGTCAAGAGCATAGTGCATGGGGATATATCCCATAATGGTTGTGGGAGGGTTTTTAAACTCTTTATTTACCACAATTTTCACTATTATAGTATAAGTTGAGTGCTCACCATAGAAGCTTGTGTGGATCTTAAGGAGTAAAACTAAGATTGTAGCTGGGAGGGCTACCTACCAACTAATTAAAAATTGACTCTTTATCAACCTAAAGGGCTTATTTTTTGCCTTAGTGCTCAGATGAGGTCACATGGATGGGAAGCCCCTAGTGTTCTTCAAGGTGCCTATTATAGGACTTATTTTCATTTTTTCATAACTTTTGCAAATGAATGTTGATTTTTGCAAACCAAATATCGACAAAAAGATGATTTTGTCAACTTCATAGTAACATAGGTATTTTTTAGTAGTTTTTATATTTTATGTTAATTTTTTCCTGTTAATGTAAGATCTTATTTTTTCCCTATTACTTATGAACATATAGATATTTTGTTGCATTCTCTTGTTTTAAAATGGATTTTCCTAAAGTAGAACTTATAACTCCATACAATCATCATAAGTGGAAATAAAATATGGAGGTTTTTTTTGTTGAAATTTTAATTGAAGAGAATCAAATCAGGCCGAGATCTTAAACTCATAGGAGCTATAGAAAAGAGAAAATAGTTTGATAGAAGTGAAGAAGCTCTTGGTACTCTTTTTTTTTTCATTTCTCTTAATCTTTGATATCATGTGCTATATTGTATACATCCAAATGATATTTGGACAATCCTGGAGGGTCTCTCTTGTAAGCCATATAAGATGAGGAAATTTCATTTCTAGAAGAAACTAATGAATCTTAATCCTAGGGATTATGATAATATCCAAGAATTATTCACAAAGATTAATTATCTTAGATTGAAGTTGATAGAATGTGAGGATACTAATGAGTATCAATAGTTAATTATATCTATTCTTACTAAGATAAGTTTTGATTATTCTATTTTTTTCTTCATTTTATGCTACTATGTACACTCTAGATATTGCTCACAAAATGCCTTTTGTTGATGGTTTTGGAACTTGAATCACAAGGGAACAAGCAAATTTGGCACAAATAGACACATTGATGCTACCAAGGTCTCAATAAATTCTTGCAAGAGATCGCAATCCACAAGCCTCAAGGATTAAGGGAAATAAACAAAATAAGGATTGCAAGTCTAATGAGAAAGATAAAGAATTCCCATCACAACATACCCATGAGTCCATAAGCTCTTTTAAAAAGGAAACATCCAACAAGAGAAATATGAAATGTTCTTATTGCAAAAGATAATGACATTATAAGTATATATGTTATACTAAGAATATTGATGAACTTACACACCTTCTTAGAAGAATAATATCTCACAACCCTCACCATTGTATCCTTCTTCTTCTTCAACATCATAATCAACAACATCTTCATCTAAGTAGCCAAGAACCATAAGATTTTTGAATGGGATGAAAGGTAAAGTAATATTGGCCTCTACTATTCTTGGTAATGGGAGATGGCTTCTTGATTTAGGTGAATCTATCATATATCATATTCTATGGATATGTTCTCTTATTTTTTTAGTGCTTGGTAAATTTTTTAACATGATTGATGATACTAGAATGACAGACCCTCTAACTCCCCGTGAAATGATTTTGAGCTAGAGCTATGAACCAGTGAGGCTAAAAATAGGGGACCTCATCCCCTTATTAAAAACCTAAGGCCAAAACCCATGAGAATATTCAATTAGCCAAGGAAAAAGCTCATGATCACAATGGACTAGGGGAGATTTGAATCTATGTAGGAAAAACAACAACACCACCACTTAACCAACACACTAAGTGGTGAACCCCGATATGTTCTCTTATTTTGAGTGTCAAGTCAGACACCTAATATATTGATGGGTAATAATACATATATGAATGTTTATGGGAAATAATATATTCACATGGGAGAGGGATCTTTTAATGGTGTTCTTTTTTTTCTCTTATGAACTACTAATCTCCTTTTAGTCTATCTAACTACTCATGGAGAAAAAGGAAATGTAATTGATTTTACTCATGATTATGTATACATTAGAGATATAGAGACCATAGATATAATTTATATTGGTGTGGTGGATCATGCATCATATTTGTATTCATTTTTCTCATTTTACTCCTTATTATGATGTTTGATCACTTTTTTATAAAGTCTCAGAAACTAGACATAATCCAGAACTTAGGGATTAGAGATTTGACCGAGTGGTTTATCCTCCTTATAAAAATTCATTTAATATGTCAATCTAGGGACATGTTACTTGAAATGGGGTAGCAAGATATATGCACCAAGTACCACTCAACCACACATTCTACAGTTGCTGCAAGAAATAAATACTGGAAGGAAACTATTTTATGATTGCTGGAAGCAATACTAGAATGAAATTTAAACTATAGCTGTAGAAAAACAAATATTGGAATGGAAAATGCAGAAATGAAGGTGCTAAAAAATGATGAAGACTCTTGCAGACTTAGCTATAATGCTTTAGTTGCTCTGCCACTTTGGCTACAGGAAGTGTTAGCTAGCTCATGGATTTGGCTGCAGGAACAGTTTAACACTTAATACTGAAATAACAGAAATGCAAGAAAATGAGTTTAACTAGAATGAATATAACTAACTATGGATTTCTCACCAAGTGGGCCCCCTTGAATGAGTATCCCAAACACTGAATTATGCAAATTTAAACCTCAATACTTTATTTCCTCATTAAGTGAATAACTGAGTACAAAGATGTACGTAAACTAATAACAGTAGAATGAAACTATATTGCAACTAAAATTGATAATGCCCTCCTTCTCACACAGGAGCGAGGCTTTATTTAAAAGGAAAACTTCTAACAACTAACTAGTCACGCCATAGAAATAGGTAGAGCTTTTATTACAACACTACTAACAAAAAAGAAGAAAGCTATAAAACTTGAAACAAATTAGATCTAGAAAAAAGGAAAGAGTTGTTGCGACAACAGATCTAACTTCTCACTCTCTCCTAGATTTCCTCAGATAATTCATCACATTGTCTTAGTCTTTACTTGAGTACTGCCACCTTGATTATCTAGAAACCTTTTGTTGGTGTTGCATTAATTTTTCTCCATTGGAGTATGCTGAAAGACCGGGTCAAGCATCCAATGTATGAGTGTGCTTCACCTAGTCAAGATGACAGTTTCTATATTGATGTGCTGCACTTCAGATGTTAGGATAAATAAATTCATGGTAATAAACACCAAAACACACATACATTATTTATGTTCAAATAACTATTTTACTTATAAAGACATAATCATAACTTCAAAGTAAGTAATATAGTATATTCATCCAAGTGTAGCATATTAAGTGTGTTTAAACCATAGCAATAGTCTAGTGGCAGCATGCCACATAATACCAAATCTGAGTATAAAGTCTTTGAGAAAATATAATAGAACAAGGAAAAATACCTAGCAGAGACTATCCTAGGATGTCTAAAGTATGGCATTAATATGCCTCATCATTTTGCCCCCTACGAAGACTAGAGTCGGTCCTTAGGCACTAAAACATTTTTTTATTTTTGTAAGCACCCTAAGATATCCTTCCTAAGTCTTTCCAGTCATGGAACTGGACACTCGCCAGTAGAATCCATTTTTTTGTTCCATCTTAATGCATCAAATCATCTCCAATTTCTCATCTACCTCGTTATATAGACAACTTTATAGTGGCCATAAAAGAAGAGGAGGTTGGAAGGTGAGGGGTAACCATCTCTCCAATCATGGTTGTCATCCCAACTGTATATACCATTGAACTCGCTGCATTGCAGCTTGAAAGTTAATGAGACTATGGGGCTCTACCTTCTTTAAAGCCATTATTAACCTGGCCCATCTTTGTCGTAATCCTTTTTCTTCCCTATGCCCTTTTGCTAATGAGAGTCTTTCAAATTATGTAAAGACTTGTTCCCGGTTGTCTAAAATTCTCCTTCTATGTTTTGAGTCATTGAATCCATAAAATATTTCTAGCCAATCATAATATAACCTTCGAGGTGAACCACTTTTTGGACGTAGGGAAAGTGTGATTGATTTTTCAATTTCCTTGTATTTGTTTAATTGTTCCCTGTAGTTAATCTCATTTTTTTCCCAAGAGAGAAGAGAAGATAGGTGAATATCACCAACAAATAGTAAAGGGTTCCAGTCAGTATTGGAGGGAATGACATGATTATGCAAGTAGAGTTCACACAAGAGACTCCTAATACAATCTAGTGATGCTTCATATGTAGCCACAAATTCTCGAGGTGAGCTTATGTCTGTGTTCAGGTCTTTAAGAACCCTCATTAATTTGAACATTAAAAACTACTCCTTTAAACATAGGGCATAAACCCTAGGAGGTGGTATGCATTTGATTAACTTAGGAATTAACTCTGTGACTGAATCCAATTTTCCTTGCAAAAGTTGAATTTATTGTTGTTTTATTCCTATTTCCTTTTTCAATTTATCCTTTTTTAATTCTCACATTGAATTTTCATATTGAATTTGTGTAAAGTAGTCAATGGATAGGGAGTGGATTGTTACCTTTCCCTAGTTTCTTGGTGGAACTTGATTCACTTCTATTTCTTCTTGGTTTTCCTATTGAGCTTGTTTTGATACTATTTCTTCCTGGTTTTTTAGTGGAACTGGCGCAGATGCTGCCAAAACATCATCCTATTGAATGTTTTCTTGATGAGAAGAAGACACATCATAGATTTTTGAATGCTCTGCTTCTTTGTGCCCTATTTCCTTGTCCAAAATCATGGCTACAGGATCCTCTTCCATCATATCATGACACCTTGTGAATGAACTATTTACTTGTGGTTGTTGTTGCATGGGTTTCTTGATAGAAACATCAGGGGTAGAACCATTCATTGTAGGTGAGTCCTTCTCTATTTCCTTTGTGTTCAAACGAATACTACATCATAGTGGGGTGTCTACTGGTGCTACAGGATGCTTTTGAGAGGTCTTTTTCTTTGTAGCAGGAGTGGTTGTAGGAGGAACATGGACATCATCAATAACATATTTGGCCATTTTTTCTTTTCTCTTTTCTTTATTCTGGGCATTCTATTCTACCTATGGATTATGGGAATCTGTAGGAACCTCAGTTTCATCGCCCTCCAGGTTAGGGTTTGGATTATCAGTTGCCACATTTTCTTTGTCATTTCCTGAAGTAGAAGGGTTTTCCTGAGCCTTTTTTGGAATAGAGGACTCCACATTTTTAGGAATGGCCTCATTAGGGATATTTTCCCGCTCTTCTTGAATTTTGGGTTGTGGCCCTTCACCATGCAATTGCACATGAGGTGTTGCGATAAAATCATCCCAAGTCATGGGAGAGGTATCATGTAGAGACCTTTCCACCAAGAGTTTTATCAAACCATGGTGGGTGACAACATTTTGCCTTCCCTTCCTAACTTCCTCAGAACTAGAATTTAATAGAGAATATAGAAAATTGAGCACATTTACCAAGTGGCCATGTCCCAAATGACTCAAAAACTTAAAATGTATGGCATGCGAGAAAGAAAATTGCCCTCATAGGCAATGTACCTTATAATATGAACTGCTAACTGAGGGTACTCACTTGGAAGAGATGTTCTTCTAGCACCTTGCTTACTGCATTCTAGTCTAGTGTCTGTTGGAAAAGAAAATTCATCTCAGACTATTCGCACATCATGGCCATGTGGAAAGGCTTCTCCTGTGGTAGGAAGTCTAGAAACTTCCGCAATTCATGCTTCTGAAGCCTCTACTCTCAATCCTTTTACGTAAGCAAACCCATTGTTGTATGTCCGCAAGAATTCAAATGCTATGGCCTCGCCATAACAACTTAACCTTACAAAATATGTAATCTAAACTACTTGGTTAAAAACTTGGATGTTGGCTTGATCTTGCAACAAAGATGCATAATTAGTTGACTCGTGCCATATAGGTTGTCCACCCATTTTGTTTGCTGAGAAATTTTGCAACCTTAATCCCTTTAATTCCAACAATCTTCTTAATAATTCTACCCTTCATTCTACCTAGTATTCTACTGAACTAGGGCTAGATGATTAGCTAACATAGACTATCCTAACTCATTTAATGGGTAGTCTAGACAAATGGCAAAGGGATTTTGAATTTTTTTGAAAAAATGGAGCTGGAATTTTGGATTTTAAAACAAAAAGCTATAGGGAATTTCGTATGCACGGGTTGTTAAATCACTGACTGCGTAGTACATCCTTGCAAATTAATAATGACATATTTAAGCAAGGATATTTATTACAACACACAACTAAACTAACTACCCCTCATGAAAATTGAGGTAGGTGTCCTCACATGCTTGGTTTCTAAGTACAATGGTACTTGGATGAAGTACTAAATTAATTACAATGAAAGTGATAATAATGTCAAATTAAGTAAAGAGCATTTGAAACAATAAATAAATGCATACCTAGAATATAATAACCTTTAAATGCCCAAATCCGGAAAGATCAAGTGACGTGGTCCAAACAAAAAGTAATATATGGCACAATGATGATGTGACAAATGAATGAATATGGAAGATAAAGTTGATGGGATGTGATGTGATGGTTTCTTTATTATGGTAAAAGATATTTTCATGGGAAATGAAAATTTTATTATGATTGCATGTGTGCAGAGTCAAAGCAATGATTGGAGGAAGTAATTGGCTGCAGGAGAGTCTTCAGCTGGAGGAGGTCCATCAACTATAGGAAAATCTTCAGCTGGAGGAGGTCCATCAGCTGCAAGAAAATCTTCACCTGGAGGAGGTGCATCAGCTGAAAGAAAATATTCAGCTGGAGGAGGCCCATTAGCTAAAGGAGGTTCATCGACTGCAGGATCTTTATGAGTTGCAGGGGATTCAACTGTGATAGGAGAAATCTCAAACTACCGTAGGAAGTTGACCTTTGTTTTTGGCTTATGGTACAGACAAAGTCTATGTCTATTTACTAGCAACTTGAAATGTACAAGGTCGATTGTGGATAATTGAACCACACCATTAGCATAAAATGTTTAATTTCATAGGGGCCAATCCATCTTGTAGTGATCTTACCTTGTGTCTCTTAAAATTGGGAGTCATACAAAAGAGTCCAGTCACCAGGAATAAACCGCCTATTGAGGATATGTGAATCATGCCACATTTTGCATTATATTTGGACCATCTCAGTTTGCTGAAGGGATGCCTTTCTCATTTCATCTAGATGGTTGAGCTGTAGGATCCTGTTGTGTTGTGCTATAGGAAGATCAATGTTGAGTTGTAATGTTGTTCATAGGGTTTTGTACTCAAATTCTATAGGCATTACATCGTTCTTTCCATGAACCAATTCAAAAAGAGTGAAACCAGTTGTTGTCTTCCATGTCATCCTATATGCCCAAACTACTTCTTGTAATCTTGTGCTCTAGTCCTTTTTATGTATCTGCTCTATTTTGGTCAAGATTGCTTCTATCTCCGTGTTAGTGATTTCTTCTTGACCATTCACCTATGGGTGATATGGAATTGATTTTTTGTGGTGAATATTGTATTCATTCATTAGGGTAGTGATCAACATTGATGTAAATTGAGCACTCTGATCAGTAGCATTTTCTCTGGGTACACCATATCATGTAAAGATTTCCTCATATAGAAACTCAACTACCTTATTATCTCAAGCATGCTTCATGGCTCACACCTCCACCCACTTTGTCACATGGTCAATGCACACAAGAATATATGAATTATCGTTGGATGAAGGATTGATGCATCCAACAAAATCTAGCACCCATTTATCGAATGGAGTGACTACCACTTGAGGAAAGAGAGACATTTTGTCAGACTTCATCATTCGCCCCATCCGTTGGCATTGATCACATTTCCTTGTGTAGTTGACCACATCCTCATGTAGGGTTGGGCAGTAGTAGCCAGTGTTTAGTATCTTCATTATTGTTCTTTTGGATGCAAAATGAGCTCCATAAGGCCCATCGTGACATGCATGGAGGATGTCATAAGTCTCACCCTAACACATCTTCTCAATATTTGATCAGGGCCAGTGTAGAATAGACAATCACCAATCCATGAAAAGTTGAAAGTATTTTCTATTAGGAGTCTCTTTTCTTTTGAGGAGAAATATGGAGGTACCTTTTGAGAAACTAACTAGTTAGCAATGTCGGTATGCCAGGGGGTTTTAGCTTAAATGGAGAATATATAGGTGATCACCAAAGAAGCTGTCATCAATTATTTGTGGTTCATCCACATTTTGCAATCTTGAGAGGAAGTCAGTGACTGCATTGGACTTGCCAGGCTTATCCACTATTGTGATATCAAATTTCTACAATAGTAGAAGCCATCGGGCCAACCTTCCTGTGATATTAGGTTTGTTAGCTAGATATTTTATGGTTGCATGATCATTATGCAAAAATATTTGGTAGCCTATGATGTAGTGGTAGAATTTGTTAAGATCATAAATAACAGCCAAAAGCTCCTTTGTGATTGTGTAATTCAACTCCTCTCCTTGTAGGTTTTTGATAATAAAGTATATGGCATGTTCTACCATACCTTCTTTTTGTCTGAGTATAGCTCCTACTGCATGATCTGAGGCATCTATATGAATGTGGAATGAAAGTGCCCAATTAAGGCCCTGTAGAATAGGAGCTTGAGTAAGGACAGACTTCAGCTATAGGAAGGCTTTATCGCAACTTGGTGTCCATAAAAATTCTAAATCCTTGGTTAGCAGAGAATGCAGGGGACTGACCATTTTGTTGAAGTCTTTAATGAATCTTCTATAGTAGCCAACATCTCCAAGAAAACTTCTGATGTCTTTCTTCTTGATTGGTGTGGGTAGATTTTGAATGACTTCAATTTTGGTAGGTTCCACTTGGATTCCAATAAAAAATATACAATGACCCAAAACTACCCCTCCTTGCATTATCATGAAGCACTTTTCACTATTCAGAGACAGGTTGTGTTCTTGATACCTTTTAAGAACTTTTTCTAGGTTTGTCAAAGCCTCCTCATAAGTTTCTCCATATGTTGTAAAGTCATCTATGATGAGACAATTTATTGTCTCTATTTTATTATAATCTTTATGCTCTATTGAAACATTTCCAATACATTTCATGACCCTATAGCTATGTGAATTTGTGATAAAGTACAGTTAGAACCAAGATTATGGGTAGTTAGATATGGCATGTTTTGCCGAACATTATATATAAATTGCAGTACTTCATATAGATACTTTAATATGTGTTGTAATATTTGAGTAAGAATTGATTAAGTTGACTTGTATATATATACCACATACTAACTTTCTAGGAAAACAAGGAGCAGTTGGGAGTGGATTGACCACATTGAAGAAAGGCGTTGAAGTTCCAGTTGTGATAGAGAAAACAATTACAGCACCAAGGACCATGCCGCTACTTGAGAGGAGCCATCATTCCAGGGAATATAGGAAACAACTTTGCTATCTTTCCTCAGTGCTTGTTAGTCTGTTAAAATCAATTATTTGATCTTTATTGTACTTTGTTGTGGTTGTTATGTTTCCTCTTTTTGTGGGGAGACTTAGTTAGAATTTACTTTCATGTTTTCAATAAAATATCAATCCTCTATATAAATGGATTGGATGGATTAAGCAATGTAATGAGAAAATAGACACGTTATTTATGTTTTGTAGTAGAACTACTCTGTGTTTCATATATTGTTCCAATACTATGTAATCAGTTTATGAGAATATAATGAAAGAGTGATTTTGAAGTATCTTTTGTGTCAGTAATTAGTAGAAGCCAACCAAGGGGGTCCACTTGGGAGGTGGAGTAGATTAGGATAGAGTAGAAATACTTTCTGCATTCTTCATATTTTCAGGTAGAAGTTACTATTTTACTCCTACAACGTTACTATTGTGAATGTTCCTGTAGCACTTGCAGAGATAGACATAGTGAACACTTTAAGTGGTTAAATAGACTTTAGTTAAGTTTGTAAGCTTTCAATAGTAATTTCATTAGGTAGTTAAGTGTGCTTACTTTCCTACAGCAATAGCATAGGTTTCTTTTATGCATTTTATCTTCCTGCGGCATAGGTAGTATGACTCTTTGAGGAGCTTGGTGCACAAATTGTGCTATCCCATTTCAAGTCTACGTCCCTGGGTTGATAATCTAAATGCATTTCATGATGGGAAAAGTAATCCTTAGTATGAATACATTATTCCTAAGAGAGACAATGGCATGATTATCATTACCTATTGTGAGATAGTTCATTTTTGGCGCTGTTGCCGGGGATGGTGTCAAAATGAGAACCTTAACGAGTCATTCATTTTTAAGATAGTTTTCTATTCTTATTCAATAGTCAGTGGTAGAGAATTTGCTTCACAAGTTCATCAACTGACTTGCATGCATCGAAGAAGGTGAGATGTTCATGGCAGATTTCTACCAAAAGATCCTGTTAAACTAAAAGAAGAATTTGAAGAGCTTGAGTTACCATTTCTTGATGCAAGTCCCGAGTTTGCTGCATCATCTTCAAAAAAAGGAGATCCTCTTGATCCATTTTAACTTCATCTTTTTACAGAGATACTAGCTAGTTTCCTTGATAATTCTAATCCAGGGCCACTTGTTGACCAAAAACTTTTGGTTAATAATACTTACCAGCCATAGTTTCATTACCCAGTACCTCTAGTAATAGAAGCTCCTACCTTTCTATTTCCTATCCCAAGTCTTATCAACAATCCTAATCTCAAAGGGCTTGTCCCTTTAGTGAAATGGTGGGGCTTCTTGCCTGTAGGGCCTAAAACCAAGGTTCAAGTCCCCACAGGATCGCTCTCTACTGTGGTTCTGAATTGAGTGTTGTTTGACTTTGACTCTTGGTGAAATAGTGGGGCTTCTTGCCTATAGTGTTTACAGCCAAGTCAAAGATTTTTACAATGAGATGATAATGAACATCTGATAGAGAATGGCTAGAGCAGGAGCTGGAATAGGTCAAATTTTGAATGGTGGCTCGGGCGGGAAACCTGGTTCCTCTGCTAGGGCTACTGCTGGAGATGTGGGGTAGTCTACTGGAATCCTGATAGTGTCAGATGACAAAGGAAATGATGGGGGGTCTTCAATTCTGATGGATGATGTTGGGTCTTCGAAGCTTCGGGACCCACGAGGAGATAGTGCTTCCCTAGACGCGGGGGGAGGAGCTAAGATTCCTACTAAAGGAGACAAAAAATTTGAGGCGTCAATGCCTATTACTGTTGGAGACAAAAAAAAAGGTGAGGCAACGACTCCTGAAAAACCTTGGGTGGCACTGTTTGGCAAGAAGCCCTTTGGAAAATCTTCCCTGCCTGAAGCTAATAATATTTCTGATCCTATCAAGGGAGATTTTGCCATTTTTATCCCTAACACAATGATTGATCACTCTGTGTCCCAGATGGACCTCATGCTGGTTGGTAAATATGTTGGGGTAAGGCTGAATATAGACTATGTTTGACGTTTCATCCAGAGAAGATGGTTCCTCAAAGGGCAAGTGGATATAACAGTGATGCCAAAAGGGTTCTTCTCATTCTCTTTCACCAATGATGATAACATGACTAAAGCTCTATGTGGAGGACCTTGGGTTATGGGTAAGTCGTCCTTGGCTTTGAGAAAATGGGAGCCTAATATGGACTTGAGTGAATCCTTCCTAGAATGGGCTCCTGTCTGGGTGAGACTCCCGGGGCTCCCCTTAGAATACTAGAATGAATGTGTCTTCAAAGGAGTTGTGAATTTTTTAGGGAACTTCTCTCTCTAGACCCAGCAACAGTGTCAAGATCTAGATTAGTTTTTGCCAGAATCTGTGTCAAAATAAGTAAGTCTATTGATCTTCCTACTTCAATAGATTTGGTTTCTAAAATGGGTGTTTGGAAACAAGTGATTGAGTATGAATATGTTCCTTTTGCTTGTTTTATTTGTAAGAAATCTAGCCATTGGTCCAAAAAGTGTCCTCTGAAAGTTCATAAGAAAAAAGAGGAAGACCCCGTTACCAAGAAGAAAGATTCTTCTAATATTGTTTGGAAACCAAAAAATACTTCTAAGGGATCCTCTGAGTAGTCTTTGAAGCCTTCAAAGACTCCTAAGCCAAGACTGGTCACTGATGAGCATAGCACTGAAAAAGATGATAAAGGAAGTAACTTGGAAGCTACGAAATTTGGTACCTTGGATAAGGCTCAGACTGAAGGTAATAGTCATATTTTATATGTTGATGCCAAATCGAAATTTTTTTTTGAGGAAAACAAATTTTCCCCTTTGTTGGATGCAAACTTTGTATTGGAAGAAGTGAATCAAGGGGGAGATTTCTCTTCACCCCAAATGGAGGAAGATAACTTGCTGGAGGTGGATGAGTTGGCTCTAGGAGAGGTTCCTATCCTTTCTTCCTAGCGTGAAATAGAATGTAGTAGGGAGAACCCTAAGGTATCTCAAAAGGATAAGGAGAATATTGAAATCATTGATGATTGTAGCCAGGTGGCATTATAGATTTCTCAAGTTGAGAAGGCATCTAACCAAATGGAAAGTGTTGACATTAGGACTAAATCCTCAGAATGATTTAAAGCCAAAGATCAAAATAAGATCAAGGAGGTTGGGAAAAGTTCCAAAAATAAATCTAAAGGAGGTCTATCACCTATGTTGGCTGAAGGAATCAAAACTAGAAGCCAAAAAAATGATGTAGGGAAAGTAAAGGCTGGACCAGGAAGAAAACAAGCTAAAGTTGGTAGGGAGCAAGAGAGTTGGTAAAACATTGCAGATGGAAAACAAAGGAGTATTCTAGAGGCCTTTTCTCCAAATAAATTATGAAGATAATCTCTTGGAACGTAAGGGGGTTGAATGCTCCCCATAAACAAGACATTCTTAGAAATGTGGTTAGGGATTATAAAGATGATATCCTTCTTAATTAGGAAACTAAAATGAATAAGGAAAAAGTTGATAAACTTAGGTTTTTTCAGAAGGGTGGTGTTAGTAGTTCTAGTTCTGTTGGGGCTTCTGGGGGTACAACTATATTCTGGAACCAGAAGACTATAAATGGAGTGATTATTACTGAAGACCCTAATATGATATCTATTAGACTGGTGAATATTAGAGATAACTTTAGCTAGTTTATTACTAATATTTATGCTCCTAATGCTAAAGTAAATAGGGCAAAATTCTGGAAGAAAATTTCTGAGAAAAGGAATAACTTCAAGAATGAAAGCTGGTTGCTTATGGGGGACTTCAACACTGCTCTTATCAATAGTGCAAAGTATGGTGGCATCCTGTCTCAAGATGATAGCAGAGTGGACCTGTTCAATTTTATTAATGAAGAAGGTTTGATTGACCTAGATCTCCAAGGTTTGAATTTTACTTGGTCCAATCAGCATGCTGGTCCTCAAAACATTTAAAGAAAGTTGGATAGAGCTCTTATTTCCCATGATTGAATCTCAAAATTTAGCTATACTCTAACTTCCTTTCCCAAAATTAGTTCTGACCATCATCCTCTATTGCTGGAAGTCAATCCGATTATTGCCCCTAAACATTTTCCTTTTCGGTTTGAGAAAATGTGGTTAAGCCATCTTGATCTGGAGAGAAATTTATTGGAATGGTAGAATATTAAGGTGGAGGGAACTGCTATGTTCAAAGTTACCACAAAGCTTAGAAACATTAAGGAAAAAGTTAAAATATGGAACAAAGATTTTTTTGGAGACATATTCAAACAGAAGAATAAGGCTAAAACTGACCTTGCTACTATTCAAGAGACTATTCAAACTCATGGCCTTTCGGATTCTCTTAAAGTTGAGGAACAAAATGCCCTTGTTAGCTACCATAACTTGATATCTAAAGAGGAAACTTATTGGCATCAGAGATCTAGGGCGATATGGCTTAAGGAAGGGGATATAAATACTAATTTTTTCCACCTGACCACTCTCAAACACAGGGCTACTAATCATACAGCTAAAATTGCTATGGATAGGGCTGAGATCCATAAAGAAGATGAAATTAAGACTACTACTATTAACTACTTTGCATCCTTACTCTCAGCTGATGATACTCTGGATAGGAGCTGTCAAGATCAGTTAATGGAAGCAATACCTAGCATTGTTAACCCAGATCAAAACAAGGCTCTTTAGGCTATTCCTTCCAATAAGGAGATCAAGGATGCTGTATTTTCTTTTGAAGGAGATAAGGCTCCTGGGCCGGATGGTTTCCCTTTGTTCTTCTTTCAAAAATTTTGGTTTATTATAGATAAGGATGTCTCTAATGCTTTGAAGGATTTTTTTGGTTGCAGGCATCTTCTTAAAGAAATCAATGGAACCTTCTTAGCCTTGGTCCCTAAGATTTCTAGAGCTCACTCTTTTGATCAATTTCAGCCTATTAGCTCATGCAACTCCTTCCATAAGATCTCTAAAATTCTGACCTCCAGGATTTTGAAAATTCTTCCTCATTTGATTGCTCCTCAACAAAATGGTTTTGTTCCAGGAAGACAAATACTAGACTTGGTGGTGCTAGTTCATGAGAATATCCACTCGGCCATTAAAGGAAACAAACAGGGTTTTATTCTTAAACTTGACTTGGCTAAAGCCTATGACCGGGTTGACTGGAATTTCTTATGTTTGATTCTTAAAAAATTTGGTTTCAATGAAAGGGTCATCCAAATTATCTATCAATTGATTTCCACTGCCTCCTTTGCTATTCTTATTAATGGATCTCCTACCAAATTCTTTAAAAGTACCAGAGGACTCAGACAAGGAGATCCTATCTCTCCTATTTTGTTTACCCTATTGGCTGAAAGCATGGGGAGGTAATTTTAGTTACTGGTTTCTAAAGGTGTCATTCTTGGTCTAAGACCCTCTTCTAAACCCTTAATCTACTCTCATGCTTAGTTTGTGGATGATACCATTACGATGGGTGCTTCTATGATCAAGGAAGCCAAAGCCTTTAAATCAGCTCTGAACCTTTACACCAAAGGTACTGGTCAACTTATTAATTGGTCTAAAAGTACTTTGTTCTTCATAAATACCCCAGAGGATAGGCATCATAAAATGGATGGCATCTTAGAATGTAGTATTAGCTCCTTCCCTTCTTCCTATCTAGGGTTGCCTTTGGGCCTTAACATCAGTGACTCTTTTTGGAACCAGATGGTTGAGAGATTTTTTACTAAGATAGCTGGTTGGAAGGGTGCAATTTGATCTTAGGTTGGGAAGATTACCTTGATCAAATCTTCTCTTCAAATTCTTATGGTCTATGCTATGATTTTGTTCAAGATGCCTTCCAAATATGTGGATAAAATTGACAGTATCCTTAAACATTTCCTCTAGTCTGGGGTTGAGGAGAGAAACCATATTCCTTTAATAGCATGGGAAAGGGTGTGCAAAATGAAGTCTTTGGGGGGAATGGGTCTCAGACCAATTAAGATTATGAATAGAGCTGTGTTGGCTAAGCAACTTTGGCATATTTATGGAGACCCTAAGGACTAGAATACCATTTGTAAACATAAATACCTTTATGATACCCCTTCCATTGATCAATTTATTTGCAGCTCGGAGAAAGTGGAGGGCTCTATTTTTTGGAGGAATATCAATGATGCCAGAAACATAGCCAGTAAAGGAAAGTGTTGGAAGCTGGGAAATGGATCTAGTTTTAATTTTTTTAAAGATCCTTGGCTGTTTGAAAAACCTTTGAATTGTATCTTTAATAACCTTGAGGACATAAGCATATGCTCTTCTAACTTTGGCCCTAAAGTGAAAGATTATTGGAGAAGTAACTGCTGGGTGAAGGTGGTTGCATTCAATCCTTCCTTCCATGAAATTGATAAACTGCTATGCTGATAAGGAAGACTCTCTAATATGGGGTCCCTCCTCTAGTGGCAACTTTTCTGTGGCGTCTGCAAGCTTTCTTCAATATGATGTGCCTAAGGAAACCCCTTTCTGGATGAAGATCTGGAATAAAAATCTCACCCCCAAAATTGAGATTTTCTATTGGATTTTTGTTCAAAACAAAGCTCTTACAATAGACAATCTTAAAAAGAGAGGTTTCATCATGCTGAATAGATGCTGTCTATGCTAGGAGGCAGAGGAAGATACTAACCACCTTTTTTTGCATTGTCCTTTTTCTCTGCAGGTTTGGTCTTTCTTTTTGCAGGAATGGGCTTTAAGTTGGATTTTACCCTCTTCTATCCAGGACTTCTGCCAGTAATGGTATTATCCAGGTGATAATGAAAGGGATAAAGAAAGATGGACTTTGGCTGATCCCCATATTTCTTGGAGTATATGGAAAGAAAGAAATAACCGTATTTTCCGAGACAAAAGTAGTACTCCTGCTCTGGTGTATGAGAAAGCTAATAGTGGGGTGCTGGAAAATCTGAATAGATTCACCTAGCATAATGGTAAAAGTAGGGACTATCAAAGGAAGAAGAATGACTATAAAAATAGTGTTTGGACTGCTCCCCCTGATGGTTGGATTAAGATTAACTTCGATGGTGCAGCTAAGGGCAATCCTGATCCAGTAGAGTGTGGAAGTGTTATCAGGGACTGTAATGGGACTGTTATTGCTACTAATGTTGTTCCTTTGGGAACTCAAAACAACCATATGACAAAAGCTTTTGGAGCTTACTATGGATTACAACTTGCTAGTAGACTCAATTTTAAAAATATTTGGCTGGAGGGTGACTCAATGAATATTATTAATTTCCTTAATGGTAATTCTCCTCCATCATGGACTATTGACAATATAATCTCCAAAGTGAAAGAAATTATTGCCAAGTGTACCAGTATTCACATTACTCATGTGTACCACAAGAGTAACTCCATGGTGGACAACCTAGCTAATATTGGGGTTAAATCTGATGAGGTCATCACCTGGGACAGCAAGGTGAATATCAAGGAGGACACTAAATCATACATTTATTGTGACAAAATCGATCATAAGGCAGGAAAGATTGGAAATTATTAATGAGACTCACCTAAGTGCTACGGAGTCTTTGTGCAATTATGGGAAAGTATGGAACAACAGTTTAAGAAATATTATTAGCGACAGTTCGCACACTTTCTGGGTTATGCATTCCACTAATATCTTTATTAATACTGAAAGCTTTCTTGATCACCATAGCCCTAATTTGAAAAAGAGCTCTGTGTTACTAAATTTCTCTAACATGGGGGGTGACCTAAAGCACAAAGAGCCAGATAATTATAATAAGCTCAAGGAAGTTGATATGGCTATGGTTTGGCAGAAGCTAAAAAAAGGTGGAGTGACCCCTTATTTGGAAAAATTACATGGATTTGACAAGGATATCACTCAAAAATTTGTTGAAGGTTGGAAAAATGACACAGTCACCATTGAAGGAAGAACAGTGGAGATTATTGTGGAGCTTATCGCTCAAGTGAGGGGTATCCCCAATGATGGACAAAAGTTTAATAGGAATCGCAAGATATCAGATATGGTGGCCAAAAAGTTCCTGAAGTCTGCGAAGGAAAAGGTTGATTTTGTGGAGGGCAAGATTAATGGTTACATTGATCCTATCAAAATCAAAAAAATATGGTGCCACATTCTGCAGGCTATGATGGAATATCTTACCCTCGACGGTCACTTCACCTGAGCTCATTACCATCACTTCATGTTCCTTAACCACTTCAGGTACAAGGATAACATTAACATAGCCTATTATCTTCATACTTCTCTGGTTAAAAGTATTAATGAGCATAAGGGCTCTCCTAAGAAGGCTATTAAGCATGAGGGCTTGATTCTTTTGATTTATGAGCATATGAAGAGAACTATCCCTAACCCTAGCTCCTCCCCCTCCTCTAGAAAGAGTAAATGGAGCCCTATGACTCCTAAATCTGGATCTGTTAAGTGGAAGGTGGAGGATAATTTGGGCAGTAGCTCGAAGAAGACTTGATCGAAAGTAGCATAAGTTGAGGTTTACTTAGAGGGTTCTGAGACAGAGGATTCTAATGAGGAGGTTGCTGAGAAGATCCAATAGATGCAAAGCCATGGCAAGGAGAGGGATGACACTGATGATTCTGATGCTATGTCAGCCCCTGGAGAGCACAAGGAGGAAATTAATAGTAAGGATTTGGAGGAGGAGAACAAGGAGATGACTGAGGGGGAGGATCAACTAAAATATGAGGCTCCCCTGTAGGGTACTGATGATTCAAAAATGTAGGGGGATGAACCTAAGCCCATGCCTACTGAGGATAAGGACACTGCTGAAGTAGAGGATCCCCAGAAAAATATTTAGAAAATTATGGCTGAGGAGAAAGGTGAAGCTGTGGAAGAGGCCAACTCGGAAGGTACTGTGGCGCATAATTCCCATAGCCTGGAAGACCTGGTTGACACTGCTATTTAGTATGAGGAGAAGTAGAAGAATGATATGGATTTCAATAAAGAGGAGGTTCCCATTCTAGATGATTTTGTTGCTGGTATGAGGCACGATGTGCCTATCTCTCAGGATTCTAAGGACAACATTCAGGAGGGTAGCGATGACTCCAGTGAATGAAAAGATAGAGAGTCCTCCATCAAGCTCATCTTCAAAGATTTTAATGATAGGGAAGAAGTGACTACTGGTGTGTTGCAGGCTGCCAAAGATGAGTCCCTTTATTCCTTTAGATTCAACAAATGGTGCTTTCATGAAATTAAAAGGCTCCATCTCAAAAGCAGGAAGCTTGAAGCTAACAACGCCATCCTCCATGAGAAAGTTGAGTCTCTCCTCAAAGAGAGATCTTCTAACTCCCCTGCTACTGATATAAAGGAAATAATGGATAAAGTTGATAATACTCTTATCAATATCCTCCAGCACAGTATGGACAGTATGAAGGCTTCTAGCACCAATCTCAAGGCTCTAGTCAACTTGCTGGATAAGGCTTTGGAGGATGATACTAAGGTTAGAAATGCTCCTTTGTTGGATAGTGGTGGCCCTAGCTCTCGGACCCGTGGGAGCAACAGGAAAAATTCCCCTCTGATGAAGAAGAACTTAGACGAGCTAAAAAGTGTTATTGGGTGGATGGACAACATTCAGGCCAAGATGGAGAAAACTCTAGATGAGAAAGCTGGGGTTCTGTATGTGGATGCTTAGTTTGGTTTTCCTGCTGGTTTTTTGTATTCCCTATTGTCTTTTTGTCTAGGTTTCTGTCCCTTTTAATGCTATCATTGTAGCCCCTTATATGGGCAGATCGATGTTGTATGCCTCTTTTTTGGTGTTATGTTTTCTTCTTCTGATCTTTTGATCCTTAAGCTATAAAGGGTTTCGGGTCCCTTCAAAACCTATTTTTTCCAGTAATCAAAACAATCCTAATCTCAAGAACATACATGCTTCAGTCATTCCAAAGTTCTATGGCCTTATTACAGAGGACTCTAACACCTTTTTGTTCGAGTTTGACATTTTGTGTTGAAGTTTTGTCTATAACACTAACAGTCATAAGCTTAAGCTATTTCCAACAATACTGAAGGAGTCAGCTCTCAGATGCTTCATGGGCTTAGGAGAAAATGCAGTAACTGATTGGGCTAGAATGAGAGATTTATTTCTCTAGAAATATAAGGAATACTGCAAAGGAGGTGACTTAAAAGGAGATGACATCTTTTGAATGTCACAGAAGGAAGATGAGACCCTGGAGGATTACATATCACACTTCTTACACAATCTACAAAAGAACCCTCAACATGCACTACAAGAGGATTCAAAAAAGTTAATCTTTCTAAGAGGAGTAAATGATAACTGCTTGGAAGCATTGGACCTCATGGTTGGAGGAGATATATCTCAGTCTTCTTGGGATGATCTCAAGAAGATTTATTTGAACTATTCCAGAGTAGCAGTAAAGAAGGGTAGAGGATTCCATCCAACACTTGCAAAAGGAAGTGGCTATGACATTTACAAGATAGAAATTTCAAACCTACTATCATACTTCAAGTAAGACATCATTAATGATGTTTCTACACACCTAGACATGATGACTACCAAGAAGAAGCATGCAGACATGAAGGCACAACTCATTGAATACTGTCCCCATTACCACAAGAAAAAGAAGGATTGTCACTGCAAGCTAGTCATGAACCTGGAGAATCAACACCTTCTAACTGGTTACTTAAAGATAGAAGGAGAGGATGAGCAAGTGTTCTTTGTTTCTCAACATTGGCCATGGGCCATGAGGCAAGGTATGCCTCAAGACCACTACAAATTTCAAATCCTTATAATAGTCATTGGCAAAACTGGAATGTCCAAAGCCCTCAATATACTCAACCCACTTGGAATAGTGTCTGGCCCAATAATCAATAGAACTAGTGGTTTAATCCACAACAACCCCAATGGCCACTACCTCCAAACCAATGGAAATCACCATAAGGAATTGGAAGCCTACTAAATAGTGGAGAGGACCTCAATAATGACCTAATCCAAAGCTTGGATATCCATATTTTCCACCTCTAGTAAATCCACCTGCAATAATGCCACCTCCTCCAAATATAGGCCCTCAAAAGTAGACATAATTACCTACTCAACCACAACCGAATCCAAATAGTCAACAACAAAAAAATGTTTTCTACTGATGCTCAATGGTACCCTTCTTATGCACTCAACATAGCTGATATACACCTAAGATTGGGTACTACCTTGCCTGCACCTGAACCCCCTCTTATTATGAAAGTGCCAGAACTTCCTGTAGCATTAGTACCACTCCTAGAGAATGCTTTTCCAAATACAGTTCCCACAGCCAATGTCTCCAATCCAGCTAATGTTCAGACATTAGTAAAATTGTCTTTTCCTCAGAGGTTAAGCCTGTACAAGCCTATACCAAAAGAAGACCAACTTAAAAGCATGCATGTCCAGATTCCTTTGTTTCAAGCCATTAAAGATGTTCCTATCTATGGAAAAAAAATCAAGGAAGCCTGTCTCAAAAATCCCGGATGAAAGAAAATAGATCCCAAAATAGTTCATGTTATAGGACAACTAGCTGATATCATGTTGGGAAAACTTGTTATTCCAAAATATTCTGATCTTGAGAGCCCGGTTGTTAATATTATCATTAATGGTCAATCTGTTAAAAATACATTAATAGAATTAGGTGCTGCCATTAATGTAATGACTAAGGATACAATGAATAAAATGAGCATAGAGGGATTTCCAACTAATCCAGCCATCTTGCAACTAGTAGATAGTTCTACTGTCATGCTTGATGGGATGATAGAAGACATAATAGTTTCCCTAGACACCTGGGAATATCCTACTGATTTCATGATTTTATCCCCAAAGGTTAATCTTGCTGGTTACCCTGTTATTCTAGGACATCCATGGTTAGCAACAACTAATGCAAAGATTAGTTGTAGATCAAGGAACATGACAATTTCAGATGGGCAAGCAACTAAGAAACTAGCATTATATCCTCCAGCTTAGTCCCAGCCAGATTTAAGCACCCCTATATGGCCAGATTTAGGAGATGGGGAGGAAGAGCTGAACTCTGTGGCTTAGCTAATGATGTTACATAGGAAATCTTTCCTAAAGTTGCAAGAGGAATATGTAGTGATTAGAAGAATCTTGAATAATGACTGTATTATGATCAAATACATGATGAAAGCTCTGTGCTGGAATTAACTACATATGAGGACCATATTGATGATTGTGTTTTACCTTCAAAACCTAATATTATCCATTAGTTACTACCCTGTGAAGTATCTATAAGTCCTATCTCTGAAATATCCATGCTTAATCTTACCACTACTGTTGAGCTTTCCAAGGGTCATAACCTCCATGTAAATAATAAGCTGCCTTCACAGCAGTTGGAACAATTAACCAAACTGATATAGACACATGAAAAAGCCTTTGCATGGGACTATGGAGACATGAAGGGACTAAGCCCTACACTATATACCTACAAAATATATATCAATGAAGGAAGTCTACCACTCCACCAACCTCAAAGGAGGATTAACCCATCATTAAGAGAGATAGTCAAAATAGAACTACAAAAGCTACTAGATGCTGGCTTTATATATCCTATCTCTGATAGTAAATGGGTGTCACCCTTGGTCATAGTGCCTAAAAAGGAAGGTAAATGGAGAATCTGTGTATATTATAGGGAACTAAATAGAGAAACCAAGAAAGATCATTTCCCTTTACCTTTCATTGATCAAGTACTTGATACTTTAACCGATAAAAAGTATTTTTCCTTTCTTGATGGATATAGTGGATAAAATCAGATTAGTATTTCTCTAGAGGACCAGGAAAAGACTACATTCACATGTCCCTGGGGGACTTATGCATATTCTATCCTACCATTTGGGTTGTGTAATGCTCTAGCGACATTCCAAAGGGCTGTAATTAGTATTTTTGTTGACATTTCACATGATTGCATGGAGATAGACATGGACAATTTTATAGCATTTGGGGTCATTTTTGAAGAAGCTTAGTAGAATTTGGAGAAAGTACTGATTAGGTGTAAGGAACACAATCTCTCTCTCAACAACAAGAAATGTTTCATGCTGATGCAAGAAGGTGTTGTACTTGGGCATTTCATCTCATCTACATGAATCCAAGTAGACCCAGCCAAAATTGAGGTAATTCTTACATTACCCACACCTACTATACAAAAGGATGTAAGGTCTTTCCTAGGACACACTTGCTATTACAGGTGTTTTATTTAAAATTTTAGTCAAATAGCTAGTCCTCTATATACATTGCTTACCAAGGATGTCGAGTTTATATGGACATCAACTTGTGATGATTCCTTCCTGTAGCTCAAGTCACTTCTAACAACTGCCCCAGTCCTTAAAGGACCTGATTGGTCTCTCCCATTTCACATACATACATATGATTTAGATTATGCAATAGGTGTTGTGTTAGGAAAAAACTCTAGTAACCTTGAAAACACCATTTACTATATCAGTAAAAGCCTACATGGACTTGAACTAAACTGCATAGTAACTGAAAAAGAACTACTATTTGTAGTTTATGCTTTAAAAATATTCTTCCATTATGTAACATGTTATCCCATCTTTGTTCACACTGACCATGCAACAATGAAGTATCTAATGAACAAACCTTCCATCACAGGTAGGTTAGCAAGATGGCTCCTTCTTTTGTAGGAATTTGATATAACCATCATTAACAAGCTAGGGAAGGCAAATGTAGTGGCTGACTACTTATCCAAAATTCAAAATATAGACACAGACACCACAATGGTTGACGATACATTCCCTAATGAACACCTATTTCATATTGTTGTAAAAAATCCATGGTATGCTGACATAGCTAATTACCTTGCAGCTAGTAAAACTCCCCCACATTTCTCCCCAAAGGATAGAAGAATGCTTGTTGAGAAAAGTTTCCAGTTCTCTCGGATTGACAATACACTATTTTACAGTGGACTAGATAAAATCATGAGAAGGTGTGTATGTGAGGATGAGACATATGATATACTCCACACTTGTCATGATGAGCCTTGTGGAGGCCACTTTGTAGCCAAGAGGACAACTCTAAAGATCCTAACAATAGGTTACTATTGGCCAACACTACACAAGGATGCAGCCAGCTATACAAGAAAATATGACAAATGCTAGAGAATGGGCCATCCCACTAAATCAGATGAAATTACCTTAAATCCATAGGTTTTGGTAACACCATTTGAAAAATGGGGAATGGATTTAACTGGCCCAATAAATCCTCCTTCAAATGGGAAATCCTACATATTGGTATGAATGGATTATCTAACCAAATGGGTGGAAGTGAAAGTCATGCATCATGCATGAGATAAAAAAGTAGCAAAGTTTTTGTATGAGAATATCTTTACCCATTATGGAGTGCCAAGAGAACTTTTAACTGACCAAGGATCATAGTTTACATCAAATTTGATAGTTGAACTAATGAACAAATACAACATCAGGCACCAGAAGTCTAGCCCCTACCATTCACAAGCAAATGGACAAACAGAGGTCACAAATAGAGAAATTGAGGCCATCTTAACAAAAATAGTTCAACTACATAGATGAGATTGGAGTAGCCAACTCACAGAGGTAGTCTGGGCCTAATGTACAACCTGGAAAACAACAACAGGATTCACCCCATTTGAACTAGTATATGGAAAGGTGGAAATGTTATTTATTGAATTCGAGCACAAGACATTGCGTACAACATTGGAATTAAACATCAATCTTCCTTCAACATAGACATAATGCCTTTTGCACCTTAATTCCTTAGATGAAATGCATAGATCTGCATTAGAACATATGAAGCTGGTATAGAAACAACGGAAGCGGTGGCATGATTCTCATATCAAAAGCAAGCAGTTTCAAGTGGGTGATTGGGCATTGTTGTATGATTCTTGATTCAAAGATATTCCAAGAAAGTTACAAACAAGATGGTTAGGGCCTTATGCAATTGAACACCTCTTTGACAAAAAATCAGTCCAGTTGACAATAATAGATCCAATGCAATTCAAATTACTCATCAACAAACATCGACTGCGCTTGTATCACCAACTCCAGACAAAGGAGGACTTCCTGCAGCAGTTCCATAATAACACTTCAGCAACACAACATGTACCACTTCCTATAACAGAAGGTGAAAACCTTCTTCCTGTAGCTTCAAAATAACACAACTTCAATGAACAACCATAATAAAGCTTCATTTCATATGAATTCTATTTCTCCATTCACTTTTCTTTATTCTTCTTTTCAACTCATCCCATTTATCTCTCTTTCATCCACTCACAATCCATGTCATCCACTTTTCCTATTTTCCCACGCTTTCAATAAATGCCACATCAGCTGACACATGTAGCAGCCGCATTGTTTCACTCTCACCACCTTTTCCTCCAGCATATGGTAATCAAATGACAGGTACTACTTTTTCATTCTCTATTCATTTTTAGCACATGGATTTTGGTAATTATATTTAGTACTGCGATAAATATATAATTAAGGCGTTACACCAGTTCCCCATCCCATGCTGAATTTACAAAGTGAGGACACTTGTAAATATTTAGTAGGGGGCAGGAGAAGTGTATTAGGTTCTAAATGTCATTACTAACGCTACCTTGTCACTTCCTTGTCATTTCACAACTGTACTTAGGCCTTGTTTCATAAAATATCACATATTTGCCGTACTACAAATCCTAATTTTATGAGTTAGCGTGACCTGAAAGATTATAATTAAACTGTATGGAAACTCACAGTTAAAGTTATAATGTCCTTTGTTAAACACCATTATTATTGTTCATGCTAAAAATAATAGAGGCCATTAAGAGAGAAAGTTGGTGTTTTCAAGAAGAGTATTTGAATTTCAAGGAAAAAATAAGGTATTTGTAGGTAGTTGCAGAACAAGAGAAATTGACATACAGAGGAATTGGTGAGTAGAAATTAGGAGACCTAGTGTGTGCTAAAATGTTGACACACTTCTATGAGTCATTAAATCCAAGATTGCTCAAGAATGATGTCTCAAATGGTGACTCATAGCTCTTTATTCATGGAGTGCAAGGGTTTATAATGGAGGCCCTCAGATTAGACCTGGTTTCTGCCCATGCAAGTACACCATAAAATGAGAGATTCAAAGAGGAAAAGAAAGAATTATAGTCTCCATGATCATAAAGTATGCATGCAAATGAAAATGAAAGCTATTCTATATGATAACAATGCATGAAAGCAAACTAATCTATGAAAGGAAATGCTTATGCAAGATTATTCTATGAAAGGAAATATGAATCTAATCTAATATGCAAGTGCAAGATTAATCTAAATGGATTGCCATGGAGCATGAGAGAAGAAGACAAGAAAAGAGAAGTTGCAATATCCAAGCTCAAGTGCTCAAGAATCTTCTCCAAAGTTTCTTTCCAAACCTGCAACATAATAGTACAAAAATCTTCTATATCTTAAATTAGAAGGAGAGGGCTCCTTATAAAGGAAAGCATATGGTCAAGATTAAGAGGCAAAAAGAAATGAGCAATGGTGGAGATTAAGTCTTGGTTGATCCATGTGCTCAAGATTCTTTAAGAGGCAAAAAGATGAAAAAGGCCCACCACTTAAAAGTATGTGCATTCAAAGTGGAGAGAAAAATGGATTTTTATTTATTTTTATTTCCTTTTTCAACATAAAGAGAGATTTAAGTGGGGATTTTATTTAAAGAGGAATTTTATTTTAATAAGATGATTTATTTAATTAAAAGGGAAGTTTTATTTTAATTAAATGAGGCTTAGGATAAAATGATCAAACTTTGGGAAATATTAAAATAATTGAATTAATTGCGATTTGATCAAGGAAATTGATTTGAATTGAAAATATTGCAAGGCATTGATTCAGGAAATTGATAAATTGACGAATGGGGCCCCAAAGTCTAGGAAACCATTTTAAGGTGCATACATTTTCCCCTCTTTGACAATGTGTGATCCTCATGGGAACACATGTAGTCAAAGAATGAAGTTGAAATGTGAGATTGATTTGGGATCACAAAACAACCCAGACGTGTGATCGACATATGGGAACACATCAGGACAAAGATAAGTTGATTGAAAAAGACAAGGCCAAAACCCCTGTAAATAGGTAATTGTCAAGTCTCAAGAAAGGTTTCCCCAAGAGAAGCAATTGATAGGATTGATAAAGCTGAATCAAGGATTGAAGTTTGATAGGTACTGCCCCCTCATGATTGAAATCAAAATGAGATAGATGAGAAATAGTAAATTGATAAATTTGATCAAATTGAAAAAAAGATAAGGTTCTTGATGTAAGATTCAAGATATGAGGATCACAAAACCAAGGTAGATCATTAAGAAAGATAATGCCCCAAGGTTGAGTTAGAAGAAAAGAAGTGGGGTGAAAGTGAATGGAAGATAGAAGTTTGGAAGAGGTGGAAAGAAATGGAGAGAAGAAAGAGAATTTGCCTCAAGAAAGAGAATGCCTCAAAATAAATCAACTGGTTAATATAGAAAATTTTGATTGAGATCACGAAAGAAGATAAGGAAATGAAGATCAAAATGTGACCAGAGTTGATTAAAAGTCCAAAAAGAAAGATGAAGGAAAACCCTCTCAAACTCCTAATGCAGCCTAAAAATGTAAATTAACATGAAGTATAACAATGCAAGCTACATGAAAATGCAAAGGTGTACTTGCAATAGAGCAACTGTAACATAGGATTTTGTGTTCATCATTCATTAGAGAATGTTAAGGAAATTATTTTCATCATTGGGCCATTATTAACGGACATCAAAAAATCACACAATCATCACTAGTCAAAAGAGCAACTATGAAAATATGAATGTGATTTATATCAGATTGGAATGGGGAAAGATTCTAACATAAGCATCAAAGACATAAAGGTCAAGATGACTTTGATGTTAGCTTACCCAATTTAATGTAGCAAAACCACTCTCACATCAAGGCATAGATGCTAGGATGACCATAAGAATGGTTGTGCAAAAAAAAAAGTCAAGGATGATGCCTCAAATCTCCTAAGTGTTTCAAGGGAACAACAAGAGACACTCAAGAGGTTCAAGACCACACCCACAAGAAGAAAGAAAAAAAAAACATGCCCCATGCCCCAAGTCCTCTAGCTATGCATCCTGGAGAGACTTATTAGACAAGGACACTCAATGAAAATCAATAACAGTCATCACACAAAGAAAATATTATGACATAGCTAAAGCATTAAGTGTTATGTTTAAAAATTTAAGTGTGTTAACTAATACTAAGTTCTGAGGATAAGGATCGAATGCTTGCAAGCAGGTAAGATCGCATGACAAAACTGGGTAAGACCAAGCCGATAAGTATTGAGAAACACTCGATGCCAGGGGTTGTGTTGAAAAACATAGTTGGGGTGGTGTTGAAAAACACCATTTGCGAGGTGTCCTAAAGATTAACACATCTAAGAGACCAAAGCTAACACAGTTATACCCCCTAGACAAAGACAAAGATCAATTCCAAACCAAGGCAACAAGGACAAGGAATGATGGAGAAAGGCTAAGTGTCGAGGACGTGTGCTGAGAAACAAAGGTGCAAAGGCCTCAAGTAGTGCCCATTTCTAGGTTTTCACCACTTGGATTTTATTTCAATTTTTTCCAGGACTTTTTATAATTTTTTTGTGTTTTTGCTACCAAGGCACCTGTTTCCAGGTTTTCACCAAGACACTCTTTCTATTTTTTGAATTTTTGAATTTTTTTTTATTTTTTTGGTATTTTTGGAATATATAAATTTTTTTTTTGAGATACATCAACGCGCCTATTGCTAGGTTTTCACTATGATGATCATTTTTTTAGGACATTTTCCAATTTTTAGAATTATTGACAATATATCATTTTTTTGGATTTTTTCAAGATCAATAAGTATGTACAAAGGATGCCCCCATACATAATGAGCATCATGGATAAAACTTATTCAGGTGCAAGACATTGATAGGATCAGGGAGTTACTCTCCCTCTATAGTATATAGTAAATAACCACCTATCCCAAAAGCTATTGTAATGATGTAAGGTCCAAGCCAATTAGGTTCAACTTTTCCCTTTTTATCTCTATGTTGTTGGCTCTTAGGATTTCACATAGGACAAGATCTCCCACTTAGAATTCTCTAGGGTGAACCTTTTTGTTGAAGGCTTTGGACATGCACTTTTGATAAACCCTCATATGGTCAAATGATGCTTGATGTTTCTCATCTATAAGTTCTAACTCTTGAAGTCTCATGGCATAGTAGTCTTCATTTGTAACTAGATGTTTGAGGGAAACTCTAAGTGAAGGAATCTCAACCTCTAAAGGTAACACTGCTTCAGAACCATATGTAAGGGAAAAAGGAGTAGCCCTATTAGGAGTATGAATACTCATTCTATAAGTCCACAAAGCCAGATTTATCTATAAATGCCAATCTCTATGATTTTTATGAACTATTCTATGTAGGATTTTAAGAATGGTTTTGTTTGATGCCTCTTCTTGACCTTTTCCTTGTGGGAAGTAAATGGAGGACCAATGTTGTTTAA
Organism: Chamaecyparis obtusa; assembly: GCA_027943335.1. Classification (NCBI taxonomy): domain Eukaryota; kingdom Viridiplantae; phylum Streptophyta; class Pinopsida; order Cupressales; family Cupressaceae; genus Chamaecyparis; species Chamaecyparis obtusa. The sequence continues at coordinate 558,921 of BSBK01004896.1, read as the reverse complement.
TCTTGAATTTCTTGTAGAGTTTCTTAAGGTCCTTATTTTTGAATTGACCTTCATTGTTAGTGATAATCTCAGAAGGCACTCCATATCGATAGATGATATGATTCAGAATGAATAGAGAGACTGTCTTGCCCAAGGCAATAGAAAGTGGGACAACTTCTACCCATTTAGTGAAGTAATCAGTAGCAGTGATAATAAACTTGTGTCCACCTGATGAGTTGGGATGAATCTTCCCAACAAGATCAAAGGCCCAACGCTAAAATGGCCAATGAGATATAGAAGGAATGAGCTCCCTACCTAGAGCACGTATCAGGTTACCATATTTTTGATACTTTTCAAATGAATTTGCAAAAGCTACTGCATCAATCTGCATCATAGGCCAATAGTACCCTACCCTAAGCAACCTTCAGGCCATGGCAAGACCATTGGAATGTCCCCCATAGATGCCCTCATGAATGTCAACTAAGACTTGGTCGGATTCTTCCTTTTCTAAGCATTTAAGAAGTGTCCCATCTAGACCCCTCCTATACAAATCACCAGAGATAAGGGTATGGTGAGAGGCATTTCAGGTAAGGTTTATGCATTCAGATCAGGTAAACATTTCAGGAATAATGCCATCATGAAGGTATGATTAAATGGCACCATAACGGGATGACTCACGACCAACAAGGGTACAAATAACATGGCTTTCTTGGGAGTCATAAATAGGGTGATGTAGCTTTTCCACCGGGAATTCAAATTTGGATTCATGTTTCTCTAACTAAAGGAGTGAAGCATGTGTAGCCATAGCATCAACTGCTTTGTTTTCTGCTCTAGGGATTTGTTGAAATGTGACAAATGTGAAGTATCATTTCAAGGAATCAACCATTTTCTTGTAAGGTACCAGTTTCTCATCTTTTGTTTGATATTGTTCATTGACTTGGTTGATTATTAGCTATGAATCCCCATAGATGTGTAACTCTGTGATTCTCCATTCTATGGCCATCTTAAGTCCATTTGTTAAAGCTTCATACTCAGTAATGTTGTTTGTACATGGGAACAATAACTTATAAGAATTAGGAATCATGTACCCATGGGGAGAAACAAACAACACACCAGATCCTAAACCATTTTGCATAAAAGATCCATCAAAGAACATCTTCCATGTTCTTTCAGTCATATACATGAGATGCTCATCTGGGAAATCAAATTGAATAGGTGCATTACCCTGAATTGGGAAATCAACCAATTGATATGCTATGGCTTGTCCTTTTATGACTTTACATTCAATGTATTCTATGTCAAACTCAGAAAGAATCATCATCCATTTAGCAAGTCTACCTATGAGGGCAGCCTTACCGAGTAAATACTTCAGTGGATCAATTTTTTCTATGAGGTGTATTGTGTGCACAAGCATGTAATGTCACAAATTTTGGGAAGCAAACACAACCACAAGGCAAGATTTCTCAATGCTGGTGTAGTTAACCTCATATGAAACAAGAGTACGACTAATGTAGTATATTTCTCTTTCTTTCCCATGTTCATCAAGTTGAGCTAGTAATGCCCCCAAGGAAGATTATGTCATTGAAATGTATGGAATAAGTGGTTTCCCTAGGATAGGAGGCAATAAAATGAGTGGATTTTCCAAGTACTTCTTGATTTGGTCCATGCTCTTTTGACAATCCTCATTCCAAACACATTTGACTCCCTTGTGTAAGTTCTTGTTAAAAGGTTGAGCTCTATCTACCAGCTGTTAAATGAACCTCCTTATGGATTGAAGGCACCCCTGAAGACTCCTCATTTGACTAATGTTTCTAGGAGGTGGCATATCTATGATTGCCTAGACCTTTTCAGGATCTACCTCTATTCCTTTTTCTGAAATGATGAATCCTAGTAGTTTTCCAGAGGTGACACCAAATGCACACTTCTTAGGATTTAACCTTAGTTGAAATTGTTCCATGCAATCTAGAATGAATTCTAAATCATCTAAGTGTGTGTCTCTTTTCTTAGACTTGGCCAAGGTTTCATCCACATAATCTTCCATGTTTTTATGCATCATGTAAAAATGGTTGTCATAGCTCGTTGATAGGTGGCTCCTACATTTTTTAATCCAAAAGGCATAACATTCCAACAATAGCTACCCCCATGCACAAGTGAATGCAATCTTTTCTTGATCTTCAGGAGCTATCTTAATCTGATTGTATCCAGAAAAACCATCCATCAAGGAATAAATATCATAACCCGCAGTCATGTCCACTATCATATCTATGTTGGGAAGTGGAAAATCATCCTTTGGGCATACTCTATTGACATCTCTAAAATATATGCAAATTCAAATGGATTTGTCATGTTTGGAAACTAGTACAATATTTGATATCCATTCAGCATAGTCAATAGCTCTTATGAATCTTGCACCAAGGAGTTTCTCTAATTCTGCTTTGACTAGAAGAGCTATGTGAGGATGCATCTTTCTCAATTTTTGTTTGACCGATTTTACACCCGAAGCTATGGACAAGTGATGCATGATAAGATTAGTGTCCAACCTTGGCATATTTGAATAAGTCCATGCAAAATTGATCTTCTTTTTTTGTAAGAACTTAGTGTAAGCTTCTTTTTCTTGTGGTGACAAAGACTGAGCCAAATGTACTATCTGTGGAGCCTCATATGTACCCAAGTTGATTGCTTGTGTTGGCTCAACAAGAACTGAAGATTTGTCTTGAAAGTAGCTAGGGAGATGATCAAGTACCTCATCCTTGGGGGCCTCAAAGAGGTTTTCACCCTTGGACATGTCATTTATTTTTACTTTTTTTGGTTTTGACACCGCCACACAGTGGTTTTCACCATTAGAACTCTTATTATTTTTTTATTTTCTTTTTATTTTGTGACTAAGGTACTTGATGTCTGGCTCTGTCATGCTGGTAGCTAGTTCATTGGTGGAAGAGACTACGGGTTCATTGGCATTCAAGTAACAAGTTATCTCATAGTCATTTTGGAATGTTAAGAGCTTAGGTTTTTGATAGCGTTGAGACCAAATAATGAGGTTAGGATGAGCAAGAGGTAAGTCAATGTCTGGTTCAAGGTTATGGATACAAATGATATCATCTCTAGTGACTAAAGAGTTAGAGTCCATCAAGTATCCTTCTAAGCTACCCAAATTAGGATTCATCCTAACAAGCGAAGAATCATCCACCAAGGCAGGGTTCAAATCCTCTAATCCTATGCGTGACTCATCAGCTACCTTGGGTTGAGAACTATAAGTATGGATGACATCAACATCCATGTCAACTGTAGAAGGCTCAGAGAGAGAGTCCCATTTGTACTCATCCAAATTTGTTCCTAAATCCCAACTAGGATGTTTATACCATGAAGGTTTAGGACGTCTTGATGTGGAAGCTCTAATGTCATCAAGAGTAACACCTCTCTCCATCAAAAAAATAATATTCTTATGTTGACGTTCTCTAATGGGATCTTCTACATATGATTCTTCTTGTTCTAAGGTCACAACTGTCACATGAGTAATTGGATTATCTGAATCTCCCTAAAGGAGATTGGTGGAAGGGACCCAATATTCACACAAATCTTGTTGATTTGTCAAATTAGGAATGTATTTTAGTTCATCTTCACTATCCAACTCATCAAGGATAGGAGCAGTGTTCTTGTTATGATTCACAAATCCTAGGCCAACTGTCTTCTTAGATCTACATCCAAAAAGAGCATGATCAAGAGGTTCAGCTCTAGAATCCAATCTTTGACTAAGAGGGCCATGTCTAGGATAGCCCATCTTCTTGACAAAAGTATATCCTCTTCCATAACCCTTAGGAGAGGGAGATAAGTTCTCATTGTGCATGTATTTCTCTTCTCTATAAATCCAGTCTTTAACAACCACCTCTTCTTTCTCATCTTGAATAGGCACTGAGGACTCTACAAACATACCAAATAAATTCAAAGCTAAAGAGGAAGGTCTCACTTCCTGTGAAGGCTTACCATAAGACCTAGGTGAAACTGGAAGCTTTGTAAAAGAGTGAAGTTGATACCCCCCTACACCAAGGTCTACCGACTTTAACTTGTGTTTGCATTCTATTAAGACCGCATTGAAATCCTCTACTTCTCTATTGAGGGGAACATGAGTACTTGCCGAAATTGAGTTAACAATAATGTGCTATCCCTAGGTATACAAATTTCTACTCCATTGTAGGGGAACTTAACACATTGATGGTAGGTAGATGACACTACTTGCATATCATGAATCCATGGTTTACCAAGTAAGATATTGTATGCTAGAGGACCAGCATCAAAAATTTGAAACAAAATATCCTTCTCCATAGGGCCAATCCTATCAGGAAGGATGACCAACCCTTTGTAACCTCTTTTTGCCTCATCATAGGCTTTGATAGTGATCTTCTTTCTAGTATCTATGACTTTTTCAGAATAACCCAATGTCTTCAAAAGACTCAAGGAACAGATATTAAACCCAACACCCCCAATCTATCAACACACATCTGACATGGGTTTTGTGGATCATGACTTAAATATGAAGGGTGAGATTGTGTGGGTGAATTAGAGCTTTATCATCATCCTCCAAAAAGGTAAGGTAATGAGGGCTAGCAATATGGTTAACCATGTTCTAGAATTGGTCAATGTCTAAGTTGTTAGGGACATTCGCTACGTGCAAGGCATCCTTAAGGACTTGCTTGTGTCTTGGGGAAAACTCCAAGAGCTCAAAGATTGAAATCCAAGCTGGGGTTCTCTACAACTGATCAACAAGATTATAGCTCAATTTAGAATTCATAGCTAGTTTTGAGGTGACATTCTTGGATGTCACTTTCTTTGGTTTACTGGGTTGACTTGAACTGGATCCTCTAATGACAACAAGACCTTGACTTCACATGACAACATTAAGAGCTTGGGATGACATTCTAGAGTTAGGACCCCTTAGCACCATAATAGGTTCTTCATCAAAGATAGGAGGAGAGTCCATGTCTAGATCATAACTATAGGGATCTTTATTTCTCATCATATTGTCATTTTCCTCTACAACTTCAAGCATGTTGACAACATTTCCACAGCTGTGTAAGTGTAATTGAGCTCAGCCTTTCCATTCTTAGATTTAGAGGTTTCCCCCTTCTCATACTTGGGCAAAGGTTCTTTGAAAGCCTTATGATCAACATTGGTGTTCAATCCATCTATCTGAAGTTTTCCGTTCTTAATGAGATCTTGGATGATATGCTTAAGTTTCCAACAGTTTTCAATATTATGTCCAATGCCATTATGAAATTTGCAAAAGGCTTTCTCATCCCACTAATGTGACTTAACATCAGGTATATGATGCTTTGTGGGGTCCTGAGGATGCAAAAGATTGTTGGCAATGAGTGTTTTCAAGACATCCTCATATGAATCACCAAGCTTTGAAAATTGTCGCCTCTCTTTCTTGGGCTTATCTTGATATCTTGGCTTGTACTCTTGTTTGTTAGAGGCGTTGAGCTTCATGGATTGAACAACACTAGACAAGTGAAGAACAACTTGATCCTTGGATTGAGAGGAGTCCACAGCTCCATCATTGACCATTTTTTTGTTCCTATTCCAATGTGAGTTCTTTCCTTTATCCTTATTAGAGTTGTTATTTTGACCATTGTTGTTGTTTTTGTTGTTGGCCAAAATTCCTTGTTCTTTCAAAACATCCTCAATCCTACATGTGGTTTCAACCATGGTGTCAAATAAATCAAAGACCATCTTCCTAACTTCATACCGCATTTCAGGAACCGAGTTGCTAACAAGGATGTCAATCTTGTCATCTTTAGGAATGGTCCTAGAGTAGCGAGAGCATTGTCATCTCCACCTTTGCAAGAAAGTGACAAAGGATTCCCCTTGATATTTCTTTAAATTTCATAAGTCCAACATGGTGAAAAATCTTGAAAGTTTGTAAGCAAAGTGTTGGACAAATCTATGGACTAGCTCTTTGAAAGTCTTGACGGGGGAGTTATGTTGGTGAACCATTCCATTGCTTGACCCTTAATGGTGTCTCTATACCTTTCAAATATGTTGTCAAGACATTTATCCCTTTCTTCCCTCTCTCTTCAAGTCATTGTGTATCTCATATCCATATCTAAATGAGAAGGTACTAAGGGTGTGCTCAACTCACTAAGATTACTCTTGGGGTCAAACCAAACTTCTGAGGTATTCCTAGGAGATTGATCAAAGACATGCTCTTTTCCCTTACATTTTTGGAAATTTTGAACTAAGGGTAATTGGTCAAATAATACTTGAGGTCATTTTCCTTAATTTACTTGATATATTGTTGTAACTGACATGAAAGAAAAGATCCTACGTGATAAGATGACCCTAAGAAACATTGGTACCAAACTAGGATAGTGAAAGCATTCAATTGTCCAAAAGAGAGATGATAAGAAAGAATTTTTGCAAGAGGTATAAACCAACACTGCCACAAAGGTGCCCAATAAATGGGTAAGTACCGTAACACATATGGATCAGGAGGATGATTTACCCAAGTTATATTTGATTGAATTTGATTTTGGATGGAAGTGAATTGGACAAGAGATTACTAAAACTCTCCAAGCATGTTATCAAAGAATCTAAAGGTTTACTTTCTCAACAAGGATGATCTCCAACTAACTAATTCCAAGAAAAGTCACTTATGAAATCAAAGAACACTAATCCAAGAAGTCAAGACATAGGAACCCAAGGTGCAAACAGGCTTCCAATAGCGAGGTAAGTGACCTACTATAATTTGGATCGACCAAGGAAAACTGGAAATGATAGGAATCAACTCACTATTTTGATAGACTAGGGGATAGTTTTGTGCAAGGGAATGTAGTCCTGCATGAAGAAATGCTAGGAATTGTGCAAGAAAATGAAATCTCACGCAAGAAAATGCCAGGCTCACATGAGAGTGTGCACAGTGCCAGGTGACAAAATAGGATCAGTCCGCTTGACAAAAAGTTGTAAACTCAAGAACTCAGTTTTTTGTTTGTTTTAAATGATCACATAAATACATCAACAGATTTTTATCATCAATCAAGCATGCAAGACATCAATCAAGGAGATCAAGCAAAAAATGTCTTCAAACAATGAGCAAGAGACAAAGCAACCTTGCACATGAACAAGAATAGTGACTTAGTATGCTACTCCTTAAAAATTCTACTTGTGTATGTTCTCAAAATGTTTTTCCAATCACGCACATAGTCCTAAAAAATAAAAATTTGGTTGCACTATGGTTCTTAGTAATGGTTTAACTCTACAACTTTTCCAATTTCAAGAGGGAAAACTCCAATCCAGGCACACCTGGGTTTTGACACATTATGAGAATTTAATCAGTTAGAGATGCTGAGGAGATCTGACAGCCCAACAAGAAACTACACCTGTGGAGATTTCTTCCACAAGTACATTTATATAGTGGTTGTTTTTACCATGGTGAAAATGGCTATTACCGCTTGAGGTTCTGTTCACATGGTTGACCTAATAAAGGGAATGTCCACTACGGTTAACCCTCTCTAACAAGGTGACTCACAAAAAGGACCACATGGGGACTTGGTTTAGATTCAAGGATCTGAGTTTCTGGTACTACTCAAAAAGGGAGTAGAGCATAATCCTCTAGCCTCTTCACTTCACCCAAACGTAGCAAGAAAATTCATTGACACACTAAGATTGAAACCACCTCACCAAGGTTCATGATGTCAACAACAATGTCTACCGAGCTCTCTAAGAGGGTCCAAGAGAGAACGTATTAATGAATATTGAAGACTAAACCAAGTAAGACTGTGAGATAGTAACAATATCCTCCCTACCTACAAGGGGTTCTATCATCAAGAAGAGCTTCAAAAGAAACCCACTCTCTCAAGAACACCACAAATAGTGTTCATAGGGTCTATTTACTATGTGAAACAAATATGCAAGAAAGTGAATCTATGTTCTTTTTAGAGCCCAAAATTGAGGTGTGATCTATGAAAGCAATAAACACTCAAGCTAGACACATGAGAGATTCATTTTATTCCCAAAATCCAAATGTTATAGAGTTTTAACATAATACCTCAAATCCAAAGCAACACGCCTTGCTGCTATGGAGGCCCTTATATTAGACCTAGTTTGTGCCCATGCAAGTACACCATAAAATAAGAGATTAAAAGAGGAAAAGCAAGAATTCTAGTCTCCATGATCATAAAGTGTGCATGCAAATGAAAATGAAAGCTATTCTATATGATAACAATGCATGAAAACAAACTAATCTATGAAAGGAAATGCTTATGCAAGATTATTCTATGAAAGGAAATATGAATCTAATCTAATATGCAAGTGCAAGATTAATCTAAATGGATTGCCATGGAGCATGAGAGAAGAAGACAAGAAAAAAGAAGTTGCAATATCCAAGTTGAAGTGCTCAAAAATCTTCTCCAAAGTTGCTCTCCAAACCTGCAACATAACAATACAAAAATCTTCTATATCTTAAATGAGAAGGAGAGGGCTCTTTATAAAGGAAAGTAGACGGTCAAGATTAAGAGGAAAAAATAAATGAGCAATGGTGGAGATTAAGTCTTGGTTGATCCATGTGCTCAAGATTCTTTAAGAGGCAAAAAGATGAAAAAGGCCCACCACTTAAAAGTATGTGCATTCAAAGTGGAGAGAAAAATGGATTTTTATTTATTTTTATTTCCTTTTTCAACATAAAGAGAGATTTAAGTGGGGATTTTATTAAAAGAGGAATTTTATTTTAATAAGATGATTTATTTAATTAAAAGGGAAGTTTTCTTTTAATTAAATGAGGCTTAGGATAAAATGATCAAACCTTAGGAAATATAAAAATAATTGAATTAATTATGATTTGATCAAGGAAATTGATTTGAATTGAAAATATTGCAAGGCATTGATTTAGGAAATTGATAAATTGATGAATGGGGGCCCAAAGTCTAGGTGACCATTTTAAAGTGCATACACCTGGTATTGAAAAAAAATGGGTGGACAACTATAGAGGTGTGAGCCAGTGCACCATGGCCTTCTACTTGCAAACATTGAAGCAGCCAGGAGGTTCAATGCATGTGGTTGGTTGGGATATTTTTGTCAATTATCAGATTTTAATGAGGAAGTGGGAGAAGAATTTATGAAAACCTTTGAGAAAGGGCAGAAAACCATATGGGGTTTAACGATTGTTGCAACAAAAGAAAGAATAGTAGAGGTCACTGGGTTACCCACAATTGGAGAAAATTACTCCAATGTGCATGACGTTAGGTCATCTCGAGCTCAGTTCTCCCTTCTAGATGATCCTCCTCTGGAAATAAGCAAGCAAGGGTGAAAAAGAATGTCTCTTCCTCCACCGTTCAATGAGCTAGCCACACATATTATTAGGTACCTAACCTATGAGGGAATATTTTCAAATTTTCATGCTCATCATTTTAAGCTACTTAGTTACATAAGGCATAATCTCCCATTAATGTTCCTAATTTCTTATACAATATGCTTAGCATTAGCACTGAGGAGACTCAAAAGGGAAATTCAAATTCTATAACACACCATGCCCTAATTAAACTGCTAGTCAAAAAATCCCTTAGGGATGTTTCTCCATTAGCATGGTCAGAATTTGTCTGGCATAAAACATGGCAGCCATAGGTTAACCCTATTGAGCAACCCTTAAGAAATGATGCCAGATCTTCTAAGCCCACTATAGAAATAGCTACGCATGAATAAGAGCTAGAATTACCCCAAGAAAATGTACCTTCATCCATTCTGGAAAGTAATGTTCCTACTTCTTCTACAAGGGAAGGAAAACATAAAATTGGAGAAGAAACCCCTAACCTTGAAAGTGAAGTTGAAACCCTTGTGGTCCCACAAAGTAAAAGGAAAAGGTCAGTTCTTGTAGCATCTGTTCCTACAACAAAATGACCAAAAAGAACCCTCAGAAATCAAACTGTAGAGGTTTTGGAAACACTAGTGAGTAGAAGTCCTCGGATGTGAGGCCAAGTGTCTCTAGTTTCTCCAGAAACCCCAACTGTGCCATTGACAAAACCTACCATAGAGCCTTCTATTGTGTATATTTCTGATAACTCCCCCAAGTAAACAATAGTACCTACATCTTCCCAAAATTTTCAAGAACCCCAAAATCTACAAGAGTCTTGTGATAACATATCACATGGTGATTTGGGTGTACCTGAGGAAGCCCCTGTAGCACAGGAAAGCATTACTGAGGATGTCCAGGTGACTCCTCCACTAGAACCTATTCATTCCCATATGGCTGTTATGCCTTATAAAGTAACATGGTTCACTAAATATTTTGCACAAGTTTCTAAGGAAAAGAGAAAATGGAACACCCAACCATAAGAATTTGGCCCACTAACACTACAATCTATTTTCTTCAGTTTATATAACCAGTTTGTTTTCCAGAAAACTTGGTGGAAACAAGAAAGAAACAGAATGCAAAAAGAGATAGATAACAAACAAGAGGAGATAGAAGTTCTTAAGGAACATATAAAGAAGTAGAAGAAACAAATGGCTCATGCTCTTCAATTAGCCGATCAAGTTATATCTTGTAGACCACCCCCTCTAATGTATGCAATTTATTTAAAAGAATAGTTTCTCTTATTTCAGCTGATGATGACTATGAAGGATATAGAATGTGAGTTTAAATCTGCTCAAGAATTCTATGGATTATACCAGTCCCTTCCTTCATGGCAACAAAATTTACTCTGTGAGCTCTATTTGCATAATTTTGTTATTCCTCATGAGACTGAATGGAACCCTTTTCTCTACATAGGTGATATCCATTTGAGGGCATTAATGTCATGGATGCACAATGAAGGAAATTATGATAGACAACTAAATAACTATAGGGACCTAGAAAAATATGAACCCTTTCCCTTAAGGGTTGAGTCAAGCAAATCTAATGTCCTCTTACGAGATTGTCTTAACTTGACCTATGAGAGGGAAAAGCCTTGAATCATAGAAAAGGTCTTTGCACTCAGAGATAGGGTTTATAGGGAGTATCAGGGGTTTCCCTATTTTTCATCTCAGAGAGCTCTTGTAGGGGTAAGGAGCTGATGGAACATGTTACCAGAGGCCTTCAAGAAATAGAGCCACATAGCCCAATCAATTTTGAAGTAGCTACAAATAGAGCAACTAAATATATGTAGCTAGGGTGTCGGACTAGAAGAGATCTATGGATTCCCTTGTCTTTCCAACCTCCAACACTCTTATGGCCACTGTACAATATCAATGCCACCAGACTGGATCAGCTATAGGAGGAGCACCGTATAGATTATTGGGCAAGGACATGAGGATTTTATTATACATTTAAGAGTGGGAAGAAAGGAAAGACAAGTGTTGGTGATTTTAGATCCATAGCCAAAAGATGCAATGCTTGAGGAAACACCTTGTGCTTAGTAGGGGGCAGATGATGAGACAATTTATTGTCTCTATTTTATTATAATCTTTATGCCTTGTTGAAACTTTTCCAATACATTTTATGACCCTATAACTATGTGAATTTGTGATAAAGTATAGTTAGAACCAAGATTCTGGGTAGTTAGATATGACATGTCTTGCCGAACATTATATATAAATTGTAGTACTTCATATATCTACTTTAATCCATGTTCTAATATTTGAGGAAGAATTGATTAAGTTCACTTGTATATATATACCACATACTAACTTGCCAGGAAAACAAGGAGCAGATGGGAGTGGATCGACCGCATTGAGGAAAGGCGTTGAAGTTCCAGTTATGATGGAGAAAAAAATTACAACACCGAGGACCATGTTGCTACTTGAGAGGAGCCATCATTCTAGGGAATATAAGAAACAACTCTGCTATATCCTCAGTGCTCGTTAGTCTGTTAAAATCAGTTATCTGATCTTTATTATACTTCGTCATGGTTGTTATGTTTCCTCTTTCTATGGTGAGACTCAGTTAGAATTTACTTTCATGTTTTCAATAAAATATCAATCCTCTATATAAATGGATTGGATGGATTAAGCAATGTAATGAGAAAATAGACACGTTAGTTGTGTTTTGTAGCAGAACTACTCTATGTTTCATATATTGTTCCAATACTATGTAATCAATTTATGAGAATATAATGAAAGAGTGATTTTGAAGTATCTTTTGTGTCAGTAGTTAGTAGAAGCCAACCAAGGGGGCCCACTTGGGAGGTGGAGTAGATTAGGATAGAGTAGAATTACTTTCTGCATTCTTCATATTTTCAAATAGAAGTTACCATTTTACTCCTTCAACATTACTACTGTGAATGTTCTTGCAACACTTGTAGAGATAGACATAGTGAACGCTTTAAGTGGTTAAACAGACTTTAGTTAAGTTTGTAAGCTTTAAGTAGTAATTTCATTAGGTAGTTAAGTGTGCTTACTTTCCTATAGCAATAGCATATGTTTCTTTTATGCATTTTATCTTCCTGCAGCATAGATAGTATGACTCTTTGAGGAACTTGGTGCATAAACTATGCTGTCCCATTTCAAGTCTACATCCCTGGGTTGACAATCTAAATGCATTTCATGATAGGAAAAGTAATCCTTAGTATGAATACATTATTCCTAAGAGATACAATGGCATGATTATCATTACCTATTGTGAGACTATTCAATCCATATAGATTTTCATACAATCATGAGAGATATCATAAAAAATGCTGATAACTACCCTTTGGAATGTTGTTGGAGCATTACAGAGGCCAAAAGGAAAAAATGAATAGGAAAAGGTTCTCCATGGGAAGGTGAATGTAGTCTTTTCCTGATCCTCAAGAAATTTTTTGATTTGGTTGTATCCACTGTACCCATCTAGGAAGGAAAAATACTTCTTGCCTGCTAAGGAGCCTATGACCTGGTCAATAAATGGAAGGGCGAAGTGATCCTTTTTAGTGGTGTTGTTAAGTTCTCTATATTCAACACACACCCACAATTTACCTCCTTTTTTGGGAACTATTACTAATGGAGAAACCTACTGTCTATTTAATATTAGATATATAAATCCAACATTGAGTAGTTTTTGTAGTTCAATCTTCACTATTTATCTTAATGTAGGGTTAACACAGCTTTGAAACTATCTAAAAAGGGGTTTGTCTTCTTTTAGGTATATCCTATAGGTACACAACTTTGGGTCCAGGCCTTTCATGTTAGCATAATCCCATGCAAATGTTGAAGTATAGTCCTTCAGTATTTTAGTCAGTGATGTTTGTTGTTGAGGAGTTAGCTGGCTATTAATATTCAAGCAATGACCAAGAGATACCTCTATGTGCTCTATCAATTGTATCATAGATGCATCTATTAATGAGGGAACTTGGATCTCATGGGGAAGCAACTAGTGGTAGAGTTGTTTGGCTACAAGAGAACCCCATTGGTAATCAAGGTTTAAAGCCTACAGGGAGCAGTTATTGGAGGAACAATCCAGGGAATCTGAGTTCGATCCATACTGATTATGCAGGATATTGGTGATTACTTTGTCTTCTTCCTGGAGCTGCAAGAAATGAACTATTTTTAACATCATTAACTAAGAAACTAAGTTTATAACTTTGGCTTCTTCTCCTATATTAGGCCATATTGGTGAGGTTGATTCCATCTGAGGTTGGGCAGGGGGATACAAGACTAAATTCTTGGTATTCTGACCATTAGAGATGGTCATATCCCCTAAGAGACATCCGATGCAGGCATCAATAGTTGCTAGACAAGGCATGCCAAGAATAATTGGATAACCCCCTAGTGTAGCTTTGGGTGATAGGATCATGAAATCAGTAGGGTAAGACCAAAATTCAAGGTCAACAACTATGTCCTCCACCATCCCATCAAGCTTCACAATGGAACTATCTGCAAGCTACAAGATAGTGGGTGTAGTTCTGAGGTTGGTGATACCAAGTTGTTGTATTATATCCCTAGTCATGATGTTTATAGTTGCTCCAAGATCTATCAATGCATTTTTAATAGCTGTCCCATTGATAATAACCTCGACAATAGGGCTGCCAAGGTCAGAATATTTTGGGACGGTAAGCTTTCCTAGCATAATGTCAGCTAATTTACCCAAAACATGGATAGTCTGGGGATCCTTTTTCTTGCGGTCAGGCTTCTTGAAACAAGCTTCTTTAATGGCTTTACCATATGTGGGGACATCCTTGATTGCCTAAAAAAGGGGAATTTGAACACTGATGTTCTTTAGTTGATCAAGGATGTTGAAGGATGCTTCTTTAGTAGGCTTTTGATTGCTATGTTGCAGTATTTGTGGAAAAGGGGGTCCGTTATGCCATTTTTTTTTTGTAATGTTGGCTTAGGGACTGCTGGAGTTGGAGATATTTGGCACGGTTAGATTCCTCAGAGGGTACTTCATTGATAATTGGAGGTTCTGGATCAGACATAGTAGTTCTAGACTACAGATGAATATCATCAAGAGTGATGGCATAAGTAGGATATTGCATGGGGTACTGCATTAGGTAAGTAGCATACACACTTTGTTGAGGTGTAGGAGGTTTATTGTTTGGGTTTGGTTGTGGCTATGTAGGTAGTTGAGTAGGCATGGGAGGTGGATTATTGGTTGCTAGAGGTGGAAAAAGTGCTTGCTATTGTAGAGGCTGAGGAGGTGGCAACATAAATCCTTGTGGCTGATTTGGCCATTGTTGACCACCTCACCACTGTGGTTTTTGCTACCAGTTACCTTGTGGTGGCTTCCATGACCCTTAGGGTTGTTTCCAATTCCCTTGAGGGTTTTTCCACTATGGACTAGGGTAATTCTGCCACTGATTTTGGAAATTATTCCAAGGAGGAGTTTAATAATTCATGGGGGGTTGTCATTGATTATTATAAAATTGATTACTGATTGTAAGTGGGTCCTAATGTATACCTTGTCTTTGCACCCATGGTTGACGCTGAGAGACAAAGAACAATTACTCATCCACTGGTTCAATTGGTTTGTAATTAGTTGGCATTTGTGTAGTCTCCATGTTAGCAACCAGTTTTCACTGGTTGTCTCTCTTCTTGTGTCTATAGTGGGGACAAAATTTAGCCAGCATGGCTTCTGCTTCCTCATGTTTCTTCTTATCTTGCATGGTGTCCAGTTGTGTGACCATGTTGTTAATGATGTCTTGCTTGAATTCATACACAAGATGTGTTATCTTTTTCCTAGAAGCACACACACCATTTGACTTTCCCAAGGTGGACCTATATCCCCTTCCTTTCTTACTAGTAGCTCTGGAGTACTTAAGGCATATAATTTTAATATCATCCCATGAAGCCCAGGTGATATCGCCTCCAGCCATTAAGTCTAGTGCCTCTGTGCATCCATCTTGAAGACCACATAGAAAGAGTATCTTCTAGGATTCCTCATTAAGCTCGTACTGTGTGCTCTTTTGTAAGATGAACATGAACCTTGAGATATAATACTTAAGACTCTCATCCTTTTTCTGTGTCATCTTAAAAATGTCATCTCCTCGCTTGTCATTTCCTCTACAATATTCTTTATATTTAGCGAGAAAGAACTCTTCATTTCATCCCAACAGTGAACAACATCTTGTCCTAAGCCCATGAACCAACGTAATGCAGACTCTTTAAGAGTTGTAGGAAAGAGTTTAAGCTTGTGGACATCAGTGGTGTAGTCATAGCTCCTACAAAGGATATCAAACTCAAAAAGAAAGGTATCCAGGTCTTCTGTCACAAGACTATAGAATTTTGTAAGAGCAGAAGAGAGTATGTTCTTGAGATTATTATTATCACGCTAGTCTGAGATGGAAAAAGGAAATGTAGAAAGATTTTCTATCCTTGGTGGATTTATAGGATGAGGTCAAGGTGGATACTGAGGATGGTAGATGACCAGTTGTAAAGGGTTCTCTCATTCAATGAGATTTTGAGGATAATAGGATCTTAAATTGGTGAATGCTTCAACAAATAAATTGATTTTAGGTTGCTCTTCAAAGGAGCCAATTATTTCTCCCTCAGAAGATGAGGATGATGATGTGGTTTTGGGAAGTTCAATAGTAGCATCAAAAAATGAGACTTCTTCTTCTAATGGGTTATTGGATTGATTTGGCAAGTACCTTCCTTGAGAGTCTCTTCTTCTATTATGCATGCAGCTAGTGTGAAGTGATGTAGATTGATGTGTTTCTCAAGATGAAATTTATTCTACTCAAAGCAGAAAATGAAAGCATAAATGAAAGAAAATCCTAGGAATTGCTTAGTGAGAACTAGATTCAACACCACCCCCAACAACGGTGCCAAAAATGATCTCTTTTTATAAAGGCTCAGAAACTAGGCATAATCCAGAACTTAGGGATTGGACATTTGTCCAATCAGTTTATCCTGCTTATAAAAATTCATTTAATATGTCAGCCCAGGGATGTGTTACTTGAAATAGGCCAACAAGATATATTCACCAAGTACAACTCAACCACACATTCTACAGTTGCTGTAGGAAATAAATACTGGAAAGAAAATATTTTATGACTACAGGAAGAAAATACTAGAATGGAATTTAAACTATAGCTGCAGAAAAGAAAATACTAGAATGGAATTTAAACTATAGTTGTAGAAAAGAAAATACTAGAATGGAAATTGCAGAAATGAAGGTGCTAACAAAATATGAAGACTATTGCAAACTAAGCTATAATTCTTTAGTTTCTCTACCACTTTGGCTATAGGAAGCGTTAGCTAGCCCGTGGCTTTGGTTGCAGGAATAATTCAACACTTAATAGTAAAAGAACAAAAATGCAAGAAAATGAGTTTAAATAGAATGAATCTATCTAACTATGGATTTCTCACCAAGTGGGCCCCCTTAGATGAGTATCCCAAACACTGAATTACACAAAGTTAAACTTTAATGCTTCATTTGCTCATTAATTGAATAACTAAGTACAAAGATGTACATAAACCAGTATCAATAGAATGAAACTATATTGCAACTAAAACTGATAATGCCCTCCTTCTCACGTAGGAGCGAGGCTTTATTTAAAAGGAAAAATTCTAATAGCTAACTAATCACACCACAAAAATAGGTAGAGCTTTTATTACAACACTACTAACAGAAAGGAAGAAAGCTATAAAAATGGAAATAGATTAGATCTAGAAAAGAGGAAAGAGCTGTTGCGACAATAGATCTAACTTCCCACTCTCTCCTAGATTTCCTTAGAGAATTCATCACGTTGTTTTAGTCTTTACTTGACAACTGCTACCTTGATCATCCAGAAACCTTTTGTTGGTGTTGTGTTAATGTTTCTTTCTTGGAGTGTGCTGAAAGATTGAGTCGAGCATCCAATGTATGAGTGTGCTTCACCTGGTCAAGATGACATATTCTATATTGATGCGTTGCACTTTAGATGTGAGGATAAAGACATTTATAATAAGAAACACCAAAACACACATGCATTATTTATGTTCAAACAACTATTTTACTTATAAAGACATAATCATAACTTTAAAGTAATTAATATAGTATATTCATCCAAGTGTAGCATATTAAGTGTGTTTAAACCATAGCAATAGTCTAGTGGAAGCATGCCATATAATAACAGAACTGAGTATAAAGTCTTTGAGAAAATATAACAGAACAAGGAAAAAGACCTAGCAGAGAGTATCCTAGGATGTCTAAAGTATGGCATTAATATGCCTCATCAATGTTGCTTTGACTGATGTTTACACCCTTCTATGAAGATTAAACCATGTTTTCAAGGAGAAGTTTGGTCACTTTAATCTTTGAGTTCTTGAGACTAGTGTTGAGCTTCCCTACTCCTTCACCTCCTACTTATTCATATTTGATTTCTTCTGTTCAACAAGTTGATCATAGCTTTTTTAGATCTTATTTTTTGGTATGCGTATTTGGCAAGTGTTTTAGACTTGTTTGTGGAGTCTCATCTTATAGATTTGGGAAATACACTTGAGGGGATTTCTCTCCTCTTTGATAATATTTTCAAAAGTACTATTGATTCATCTTCATTATCTTTGGAGATTGACATTGATGAGTTTCCTTGTTCACTTGATTTGCCACATCTTTTGGTTTATTTTGATCATGATTATGTGGTTTCTTATTCAAGCTTGGAGACTCAAATTCTAGATATTTTTATTTGAATACTTTCTTCTCCTTCTTTCATTTGGACATGGAGTTTCTTCTTCATAATGTATTCTCATTTCTTCCTAAGGGGAGATGTGCTTCTTGTCAACATTGGATTATCTTTTGTTTTTAGGCATACACTATACGCATTTGAGCTTCTTAATTATGAGGGATATCATGTTTCTCATTTTCCCTTCTATAGGGGGATACTTGATTATAATTATAAGAAATTTTGGGTAAAAATATATAATAATAGAACAATTTTACACATATTCAATATCTTAACTCATTCAATACATTTACAAATATATGTAGGATTGACATATGCTATTTTATTGGAAACTACTCAAACATATTTCCTAAATATATTGAGTTGTTTTAACAACTTAATATATTTGCCCTTGATATTTTAACCCATTTAACATACTACGAACCTAGTAATAATTTCATATGCATTCTATTATGCAATATTTCAAACACCTATGTGAAAACTAATTCCCAACATGTATATACATCATGTGTATATAGTCCTTGGGAGGTATCATTGATTCCTCCATGCATAATCTTTTTTGTTTCTTTTCTCTTTTTTGGGGAAGAGTTTTGTTCCCATTGGGTTTTCTCCTTTTCTCCATCTTGTGAGAGATTGTATTGTGCATGGGTAGCTAACATGGCCCAATTTTTTGGGACCCATATCGCATCTCATATTTCATAATAATCTTCTCCCTAAGTTTCATGTAAGATGTGGGTGTTGGAGTAATGTAGTTTTATCTCATTATGTAGGCTTAATTTTTACTTAGGTAGTCAAAAAAGTGCATTATTAGTTTTGATTAAGTAAAAATAGGTTTTTGATAGGACCCAAAACCTTTACAAAATATTTAGAGATAAACCATTAAGAGTAAAAATGAGTTTGTGCCTCAACACCCCATAGAAAAAGTAGAAGACAAAATAACATTATTTAAGAAATAAAAGTCTATAGCAGGAATAAATAAAACATGAAAGCCAAACTAAAGGATAGGACACCACAAAAAGATAACTAAATAAATTTCATTAGGTCCCTAGCCTGGACCACCATAATCTACATGTGTTCAACAAAATCCTTAAGCTCTTTGAGGTCCTTGATATATTTAGTCTCCGTCTTCCTGGTACTAGCCTGAGTGCACTTTCTCGGTCCGGTGGCTTCCTTCAAGTCCTTCGTGTCCTTATCACCTTTGGTCTGCTCCATCTTATCAACCATGATCCTGACATGATCAGTGTAGGCCTTAAGGATGACATGACTCTATTCCCCAATCTTCCTCATAGCCTCCTCTAATTTGTCCACTCTTTTAAATAGGGTGTCAGGCCTTTCACCAAAGTCCCCATCAATAATCTTAGCCTCTTTTTCTTTGAGGTTTTTTTCCAGGTTACATACCTTGTCCACCATGGTGGTGTAGGCATCATCTTTTCCCACCACATCTCTCATTTCTTCTAGACAAGTAGAAACAGGTTTTTCACCCATGTTCATATTCTTAAGAAGATTAACCTCACAACCCATAATACGGGTTTGACCTTTGACCTGGGCAACATCATCTAGTAATTTCCCCAAAGTATAGGTAAAATGAACCAGTCAATTTTTGTCTTTTATCATAGTGGTATATCCGCTCTCCTCCTTGTCATTCTCCTTTTCTGCATTATCCTCGGTCCCAAGAACATCTCTGTCAATTTTTTCCATAATTTCCTTGATGACCTAGTTAGCATCTTGCATTATTAGTTATTAGTTGCATAATATTTAATATTGTTCATAGTGTATTTAATATTTGTGGTTAATATTTATAATTTGTTTGGTCTATAGCATATCACGCCTCTATTATTTATACAAGATGTTTTGTACATTTCATATCATCTCAACTTAGTTTCTTTTTTATTGGTGAAATACCCTCATTGCTTCTGTTGTATTGTGAAGGTGGTTTCATTTGCATGTTGTTAATTTAGGGTAGTTACACCAAAAAAACCATGTTCAAATTGATCCGTGAATCATATAGTAGTCTTGAAGAAGGTATAATAGACAAGCATGAAGATTGTACCTCCAAACCTTGTCCATTACCCTAAATGGGAAAAAGAAACCTAGCCTCAATCATGAACTTGTACAAAACATGGGAACATCCATGCACTCCAAAAAAATCATGACATGGTATGGGTTAGAAAAAAGCAACCTTGATTTCCAATGTTCTTGTGCCATGGGAAACAATACCACATTCACAAGTTGTTCAAGAGGGCACAAAGGTATTCAATGCAAAGTGAACCATTTTAGATATATGTATATATACACATACATATATACATAGCCATATACATATACATCTAAATGTATATATATATCTAAATGTGTGTATATATATATATATATATATACATATATATGTGCATGTCCATATGCATGTGCATATGTATATATATACATATACATATACATATACATACACACACACACACACACATATACATACATAAACATGTACATATACATATACATCTACATATACATATAC
This sequence comes from Chamaecyparis obtusa, assembly GCA_027943335.1. Classification (NCBI taxonomy): domain Eukaryota; kingdom Viridiplantae; phylum Streptophyta; class Pinopsida; order Cupressales; family Cupressaceae; genus Chamaecyparis; species Chamaecyparis obtusa. Next base: position 538,389 of record BSBK01004896.1, on the reverse strand, counting down.
ATATACATATACATATACATATACATATACATATACATATACATATACATGTACAAATACATCTACATATACATGTACATGTACATATACATATACATCTACAAATACATCTACATATACATATGCATATACATATATATGTATATGCATATGTATATGTAGATGTATTTGTAGATGTATATGTATATGTACATGTACATGTACATGTATGTACATATGTATATGTATATGTAGCTGTATATGTATATGTATATGTATATGCATATGTACATGTATGCATATGTATATGTATATGTAGATGTATATGTATATGTATATACATATGTATATGTATATACATATGTATATGTATATGTAGATGTATATGTATATGTACATATACATATACATCTACATCTACATATACATCTACATCTACATATGCATATACATATACATCTACATCTACATATGCATATACATATACATATACATCTACATCTACATATACATATATATGCATATGCATATGTGTATGCATATACATATGCCTATGCATATACATATGCCTATACATATGCATACGCATATACATATGCATATACATATATACATATACATATACATACATATATATATATATATATATATATATATATATATATATATATATATATATATATACACACACACATATACATAAACATATGCCTATACATATACATATGCCTATACATATGCATATACATATGCCTATACATATGCATACACATATACATATGCATATCCATATATACATATGCATATACATATATACATATATACATATATACATATACATATACATATACATATACATATACATATACATATACATATACATACACATACACACACACACACACACATATATATACACACACATATACATATACATATACATATACATATACATATACATATACATATACATATACATATACATATACATATACATATACAAGTTAGCACCCATAATTGGATGCCTTAGGACCTATTAGGCCCCATTTTGGTGATTTCGAGATCTAAATGTTTGTTATGCTTGATCCTAGTGAACTATCTTTTCTTCTCCCACACATATTCACTGTCCTTGATCTTCCCATGAAATTTGATCCTATTTTACCTGGTAGTCATCACCAATGGTGATTTATCCCTAGGGTTTTGGGCCCAAATTTTTCCCGGAGGTTGATATTAGGGTCTTCTTCTAAGGTTTTCAATTGTGGTAACCTTGGATCAAACTTGAATCCCAAAATGGGGTAGTTAAGTATAAAAGAACCTCCTCTCCACTCATTTGGTATGAAGCAATCAACTACAAGCTATCCATCAACAAAGTGCAAGTAATAAATAATAATTGAGGATTTGAATTCAAGATTTGAAAGTAAGCATCCAATTTAATATCTCAAAGTCTCCATTTCTTCAAGATCCATCAAATCAAAGGAAATCTTATCTAATTGATACAAGTTTCTCTACCATGATGGAAAAGTAGAGGAATTCTCAATCAAGCAAGAAGATCTCTCTCTCTCTCTCTCTCTCTCTCTCTCTCTCTCTCTCTCTCTCTCTCTCTCTCTCTCTCTCTCCTTTGCATGTAGTTATCAAGAACATTTACATTCTATATCTTGGAGTGGAAATAATAGATCTATAAACTTATGAGGTCATCCTTTATCCTACATAATATTCCAAGATCAACTCTTTTGATTCTAGCTACATTCAAGCATTTTCATGTATTTGAGTGATTTCCACATCTATTCGTGAGGGTTTATGCCAGGTAAATTAATAATTTTCCTTTTTACATTCTTTCCTTTATGAAATTTCTATCATATTTAAAGGTTTATTCCTAAATAGGGGTTTGACCAATGTGAACCCCTTTTCCCAACCTTTTTCCCCATTTTTCTATGTGCATGCACAAGTTACAAAGCCACAATTTTAGATCTGGGTAGTATAGGAACAATTTTAGATTCCATGAAAATATCATCTAAAAGTGTCAAGAATAGATTGATTTTGACCTTGTTCCCTAGGTACATATTAAGTTTCACCCCGTTCCTTCCAATTTTTTATTGAAATTTCAAGTGCAGGTTGGTTTCATCTTTTGATTTTCATTTCTATCAATTTCATCTCAATATCAATTTATATCAGTCTATTTTGATTAGCTTTTAAGTGAATTATCTAACTAGATAAATTACATTACATAATAATTCCCATTTCATTTCAAATATATTATTTAGTGAAGAAAAAACCTTTTCCCCATTTAGAGCTCGAGTCACCTCTTGAGCCTATTAGGGACATTTCTCCTTCCTAATGTACAATTCATGAAATGGGGAAGTAATTCACTTAGTATATTATATATTTTATTGCTCTCCCCTTTTCATATTGTACATTTTGGTGAACCTGATGTATTACATTTCCATTCTAATTTTGGTGTTAGACTCACTTTATATGCTTCTTATTTAGATCTAGATCTACTTGTGCATGCTTTATATTATATTTTTCAATTTGATAGTTAGGTGCGCTTTTTATAAAATATTTTATTTTCTTGGATTGCATATATCTTTCAAATATTACAATTGCATTAGATCTATATATTTTCTCTCATTCACTTGTGCATGAGTGTTATCACTTTGAGTCCTACTTATAGCACTTCGATTATGAGGTCTTAGACTTATGGGTTTCTTTGATCTTGAGACTTCTCTCTTTCTTAGGAATCTTGATGAGATCAACATGCATGCTAGTGACATCAATCCTATAATGGAGAAAAAATCTTCCCATTCAAGTCTCATGATGAAGATGAGGCTTTAAGGGTTACTCTTATACAATTCCAAAAACATTCTAATGACTTTGAGAAATTTGAACAATGGTTAGGACAAGAAAACTCTAATCCCAAACTCATTTATATTGTAGAGAGCTTTAGGAAATTATTTCATAATGATGAGCATCATGTTAGCATCTTACATAGTATCTCTCATGTCATTGATAATAATGTTAAGCCTATTAGATATTGTACTCAATACATAAGCTTCATTCCACCTACCACTAGTGTTGAGACATCTATGCCTATTTCTAATTCAATTCATAGTGTCTCCACTTATTCTCCACCTATCATAATGACTTCCATACAAAATATCAATCCTACACATGTTAGCATCCCTAATCCTATTGCTCCTTGTTTTCATTCAAGTGTGCCATGTATTTCATTTCCTTCATCAATTCTCACTTACAATAGTTTTCCCTTTTCATATTCAATTATTCCTTCCATTTATTATAATGCTCCAAATATTTCAAACATATCTCCTCCTATGATTATTTCTATAGTGTATGAAATGAAAATATGGACCTATTTGCTGCAAATAAAAAACACCAAAACACCAAACACAATCACATTAGATGCTAGTCATTTCAAATGTAACAAACTAAGTAACTTTCACTACAACCTCCGATGAGCTAAAACAAGGGCACCAAAAGCCTTGTTTGATTTTCTCTTTGAGATTATTGTGGGTATGCTCTCCCAACAAAAATGAAATGCAAAACTATGGGATGCAAGCTAGATGATGGTGAAAGATTTGAGAACAAGTATGAGGAACTTGTCCAAGCTTCAAAAATGATAAAGATTAAGATTGATTCAAGACTATGATAATGATAATTCAACAAGATTAAGATCTAAGATGAATGCAACATGATTAAGAAGCTGAGATAAAGATGCAACAAGATTAAGATTAGAAACCACATTAGAATGAAAAGAAAGAACTAGAACTAGAATGATGAAAAATGATAGAAGATGCATAAGAATTGAGAAGCATTGTGAAGAATCCAGCCTTGAAAAATATTAAAAGAATTAGCCTAAAAGATGAGGAGTGAGGCCTCTTTTTATAGAAAATGAAAAGAATTCGACGGTGGAGATTAAGAGGCAAAAGAATGAGTGGCTGGGATTATAGGTTAGGTAGGGTTTGGAAAATATGAAGAGGCAAAATGAAATGAGTGGCTAGGATTAAGAGGCAAAATGATGTTAGGTAGGGTTTGAAAAAGGTGAAGTGACAAAAGATGCAAAATTCAAACTTCAATTTTAGAGGGAAAGAGAAATTTAAAAATGATTGGTGGAGAAAAGATATGGAGAGGTGGCTACCTTGGAAAAGGTGATTGTGCACATGTTTAGAGGTAATCCACCTTTTAATTAAGATTAGAGGAATATTTAGAAAAAGGTAAGCATAGGAAAAAGAGAAAATAAATTAAATTAAAATAAATTTAATTTAATCACAGTTTAGAAGAATTTTAGGCCGATGGAGGAATAAAATAAATAAAATTTATTTTATAAAGGAAAATGGAGGGATAATATATTAAATTAAATTTAATATATTGTAATATTTAAATTAAAATTTAAATACAAATGAAAAATTAATTTATTTAGTTAAAGTAATTTTAATTAAATAAATAGAAGAATATAAAGATTATAGTCAATTAATAAAATTAACCATAATGTTAAGGGTAAATATTAATAAAAATTAACATTAGTGTGAATGGACAATTTTAGGTGTCTACATTTTGCCCCTCTTTGATGCGGTGTCGAAATCGATATTGCATCAAAGAAGAAAATAAGATGCCACAAGAGTCATGCCTAAGTAATGATGGGAAGAGGATGAGGATGGTGCCCACTCAAGAAAATTGAGCAAAAAAAATAATTTTGACAATTTTCTCAAAAAGGAAGGGTGAGGGTAGAGGAAGTGAATAAAAGAAGGCCTCCAATGCAAAATGAACCTAAATGAAAACTATCATTGTGTCAACATGGGAGAGCATATCCTATTTTGATATTGTTCTTGACGTTATGCACCAAGGTATGAGGAACTAGGATGACTATGTGCCAAGTACATGATCAAAAAGGTCAAACACAACCATAAGTCTTATGACGCCATGATATGGAAGACCATGATGCCCTTGTGACAATAGGATGCAAAGACCATGATAGATGAAAAAAATACTAATACATACAAGCAACAAGAAAGCATGCACAAAAAACCAAAAGCAAATCAACATGTTTCCCCTAGTCAAGCTGAAAACCAATTGTTTGATTGATTGCGTGATTGCAAGGGCATGGCCTCAAGGATTAGGAAGGATAAATCACATGATGATGATTGGATTTGAAATTGATCAATTGATTATCAGTTGATTTGGTTTAAGATGATGGCTTGATTAAATATTAACGTGCTAGACTGCAAGATTGGATTGCATGGATTAGCATTGATTGCACTTAAATTGGCTGACTTGGGATCTTTTTGGATTGTAGGGATTTTTTGATTTTTTGATTTTTTAAATTTATTTTGGATGAGTGGATTCTATAGAATGAGACTAGAAGAAAAGATGATTGGATAAGATGAAATTGAAAAGCTTGAAAGGGGAATAAATGGACTAGATTAGAAGATAAATAGATTTGATAGACAAGATGGTTTGAATAAGATGAAATGATGACAATGGGATAAAAAAAATGATAATTGGATTAGGACCAATGACAAGGGATAACCAAGGAATGATATGGGGTGGAAGGATGGAGAGATGTTTGGTATAAAATGAATGGATGGAAGGGAGGGATTGGATAAGAGATAAATGGAATGAATGGATAGGTCAGGGTAGGATATGGAAGACTATAGGATGATGGGTATAGGGATGGAGATCCAATAACTACATGGAAAAGGAGTTACATGCCCCACACTCAAAAGAGGTGAATGGAAGTGTAGACACATAAAAATTCATTAGTAAATAAAATTATTTTTATTTTCCAAAAACCCCTGATGACATCATCATTTGTTAGTTAATTAATTAATTATTATGCCATTAATTCCTCCTATCTTAATTAAAAGCATTTAATTAAGAAATCCCTTCCAAAAATGTTTAAATCAAATTTAAACATCATTCCCCACCAAAAATTTATTAATTATTTAATAAATTGACCAAAATCCTTTAAATAAATGAAATATTTATTTAAATCCCTCAAAAATCTAGAATCTTCTAGAGATTCCTAAACCCTTCTAAAATTTCCTAAACCTTTCCTAAACCTGTTTAGAAGGTGTTTCCTAACTTTCTTAGCCTAATCTAGTCTTCCTTGACTTTTGGTCAAACCCCTCCATTAATGAGCCTTACAAACTCATTAATGACTCCTTACACCCTCATTAAGGCTCTTACAACTTTATAAATGAATCCCATGACCCGTCTTCCATCTTGGTTCCCTAGGCACACTTCCCTAGTGTTTCTCACACATGTGTGAGCAACCCTTAACCCTCATCCTTTTAAACCTTACCTAAAACCCTGACTTTGACCCTAACTCCACTTCCTAACCCAATCCCTTCCCAAAATTATATAAATACCCCCACTTCCAAGACCAATTCACCAATTCACCTTTCATTTACTAAGTAATGTTATAATGCTAGTTTACTTCTAGATCATAAGCTTTTAGCATAATTGTTAGTTTAATTCATTTCTAAGCTTTCCTAAATCACATCATAGCTTAGCTAATATGGATTAACATTAGTTTCTTTCATTTTCTTTCATTTTATTTCATCATCTCACACTTCATTTGGACTAAAATCAACTCTAGTATAATAATCTTTAGCTTAATCTGCATCTTAGCATCATTAGGCTCATTGAGGCTCTAGGTGCAAATCAGGTGTTCTATACCTGATATTGTGCCATTATGGGGTTATCATGGTCCCTAATCCATCCTAATCCCTCCTAATTTGCATTAGGGAAATTCTCCAAGTGTTTTGAGAGCACACCCACATCCCTAAATTGAGAGCAAATCGAACGGTGACAGGGTGCTTTCGTTGAAGCTCTATTTGAATGTCTTTGCAAATAGATTTTACTATATGTTAGGAATAGACTATTTGACTAATGTTTGAATGAATAATAGAAGGAATATTATAAGAAAGGTCAATTATACTAGTCTCCTATACCATAATATCATCTTTTTTAATGGAATTTATTTCATGGGGGAGAGAATAATCAACATCATTCTCCAATGGTTCATCCCAAATAGGGGAATAATTGAGAGTAGGAGCAATCCTATGAATAAAGAAAACTTTAGGAGTGGGATAATCATAACTTAATAAAGTTTCATTCCTAAAGGGGGAATCATTTAAATTAGTAGAGGGTGGAGTATCACGGGTGGAATCATAATTTTTTACCAAGATATTCTTGTTGGATCATAGAGAGGGGGGGGGGGTGAATTAGTAATCCCCGATCCCAAATACCTTTAAAACTTTTCTCTGATTAACTCAGTAGCAGCTCAGTTTAACATAGTTCACTATTTACTAACAACCATAAATAAAATATAATAATCAGTAAATCATTCACACAAATCATTCACAACATGTAAAACCAATATTTAATGTGGAAACCCATCTTTTGGAAAAACCACTGTGGGAATTTTCACCCACTAAGAAAATACTCTTCTGAAGTACACTCGATTAAGAGCCAATCCAGTTAAAGATTACAATATACACTATTAGGTGTGACCCCGAGCAAGGGATTTACCTTAGATCTTTTAGGATCTTCACCCTGTTAGGAGTGGCCTTGTTAGAGGGCTTCAAACACTCTTTAGAATGATACCTTTTTCAAGGATTTTACAATAAGACTGTTAGGTCTACTCTATTGAGAGTTATTTATGTTACAAATGCTAATAAGCATCAGTAAATAAGTTGACCCATATATTTGCAACTATCTTTGCATAATCAAATCCTTTGTTTGCTCTTCAATCTTTACTTCAATTCTTCATTATCCACTAGCATCAACACTTCATCAGATCCTTCTTTCACACTCAGGATCTCTCTGTTCCTTCTTCTTTATATCAATCGGCGATTCTTATTTTCATCACTTTTTTAGCCATTTGTCTATACAAGCTCATCCTTTATATAAATTTTTTTTTCCTGTTAATCTCCTCTATTACATATTCCCTTAATCAATCTTAACCGTTCAATTCATTATACTCTAAATTCATATCTTGGTAACACATTTTCTTTTCACCTTGGAACTTGAACTTTTCTAGAAACTTGTTCCTTATGTTTTTGCCACTTAGATCTTGCCATAGATCTTCTCCTTGAAGTTTCATAGCCATATATATTTTTAACTAACTTTCCTCATCATTATGATCATCCAACTCATCACATATAATCATTAAATGTCAATTTAATCCTTATTTAATATTTGTTCCTTGCTTGGTGTCCTTCATCTAAATTTTGGTTAACTTCTCTTGGTGCCTAAACCTTCCTGCTCGGTGGCTTGAGTTCCTTTCTCTTTATTGAGGGACCTTTCTTTTACCTTTACCTTACCGGGTGACTTTTCTGCTCGGTAGCCAAAACACTTTTGCTTACCGACTTGTCAAATACTTATTACCATGCTTTACCAATTTAACATACTCATATGTTAGGTAGAAAATAATTATATCAACATAATCTAATCATTGTCCAATCTGTATTAGTTGCCCATTTAATTTATTCAACTTCACAACATCTCATTTCTTCATCTCCTTAACTCATTCATCTTATATCATTACCGAATGATATGGAAACATAATATAAACCATAAATCAATTTCTTGACATCAATGAAAAGAAAATAATTGATCCAACCTTTCTACTATCATCTTGTATTATTCTTATCTTGGTCGGTCTTCATCATCAACTCCATTAGATGATCAATCTTCAACATTACTATTAGTTATAGTAACAATCTCCCTCTTTGGCATTAATGGAAACACTAACAAATTTAGTATTCAATTGATGATGGTACACTTCATTGTCATTCATATTATGTACTCCCTCTAAGTAGAAACTTCTTCTTTTCTTGATCCTGTAATCTTCCTCCTTTTGTATTAAACCTCTTTGATAATTTCCTTTTATGATTCCCTCCGCTTTATTCATTGGTACATCAACAACATTCTCCTTCTTTGTATTCAACAATCATCAGTGATATTCTCCCTCTAGAATTATTTCTCTTGATAATAATTAATAGTAATCTCCCTCTTTTAGTAAACTTCTCCCTATAATAATGTCATTCATCTCCGTCATGATAATCTCCCTCTTTGACAAAAATGCCAAAGAAACATAAAAATTATCAGATTATACCTCAAGTATATAGATTTTTTATTGTAGTAAAAAACATCCTTCACACCTTCAGGATTCACCTAAAGAGTGAACACTAGCATCAACTAAAAAAAAAGATATTCTAGTAAGTCCCTGAATTGATGCAGCATGCATCTTGCCTTAGTGTACATTGGATAGGGGAAGAACCCCTAACTTACCTTAGATATACTCAAAAGCATCCTTCGGTAGTGGTTTTGTAAATATGTCAGATATCTATTCTTTAGAATTCACATACTCTAATGTCACTTGCTTATCTTGTACTTTCTCCCTCAAGTAGTGATACTTAATAGATATATGCTTTATCTTTGAGTGTATCACCAGATTCTTAGATATGTCGATACCACTGGTATTATCACAATAAATTATAATTAGACCAATGATCTCTTCATGCATACCTTCTAGTAATTGTTTGATCCATACAATATTAGAAGAATTCATAGCTGCAACAACATACTCAAATTCAATAGTAGATTGTGAAATACAACTTTGTTTCTTTCTTAACCATGTCACTAGTCTTTCTCCTAAAAACAAAGCTCTGCCACTAGTGCTTTTTCAGTCATTAATATTTCAACCCAGTCAACATCAGTATATACCTTAAGATCAAAATTTCCTCCTTTTGTATATAATAGACTAAAATCTTCAATCCCTTTTAGATATCTAAATATCCTTTTCACTACATAAAAATGTGTCTCCTTTGGGTTTGTAGAAAAACTTGCCACAATACCAACTAAATGTGCAACATCTGGTCAGCTTTGAACAACACACTATAATTTACCAATCATGGATCGGTAAAGTATCTCATTTAATTCCTTTGATAATTTACAACCAGTAGCCATTGGTGTTCTAGCTGGGTTTGAGTCTTCCATAATGAAAGTCTTTAGGATCTCCTTGATATACTTTGATTGAGTTATGTAGATCCCATCCTTAACTTGTTGAATTTGAAGTCTAATAAAGAATTTAATCTCTCAAATCATAGACATCTCAAATTTCTTTCTCATTTCCTCAGCAAATGACTTAGACATTATCTGATTACCACCAAATATAATGTCATTAATAAATATCTCAACAATCAAGATTTCATCAAAACTATCATATTTCAAGTATAAATTATTGTTATCACTAGTCCTTTAAAATCCAATATTAACTAAGTAAGATTGTAGCCTTTCATACCATGCTTGGGGTGCCTTCTTCAATCCATATAAATATTTATGTAGTTTGCATACCATATCCTTATTAGTTTTGTCAACAAATCCATCAGGTTGTTCAGTGTAAACTTCTTCTTCAAGAATTCCATTCAGAAATGCAGACTTAACATCCATTTGATAAACTTTGAATCCTTTGTAAGAAGCATATGCAAGAAATATTCTTACACCTTCTAATCTAGAAACATGCACAAATGTCTCACCATAGTCAATACCTTCTTCTTGTGAATACCCTTTATAGACTAATCTTGCTTTGTTTATGATCACATTTCCTTTCTCATTGATTTTATTCCTAAAAAACACTTTGTTACAATCACATTCTCATCTTTAGGTATCGGTACAAGTGACCAAGTGTTGTTCTTTTCAATTTGATCAATTTCATATTTCATAGCATTCATCCAATCTTCATTCTCTAGTGCATCTTTGACTAATCTTGGCTCAAATTTAGAAATAAAACATATGTTATCTTTCAACTTACTTCTTGTCATGACTCCTGCATTCTTTTATCCAATAATTCTGCTTGGTAAGTGGTGTCTGCTCACATATTTTGCTAATACAGGTTCAACATATTGTTCGTTAATGTTTTCATCTCTCACTGGAGGCTCATCTTGCTCATCGGTTGTTTCTTTTTGCTTCTCGGTTGTATAAACCAAATTACCTTCCTATACATAAACAAATCTTTTATAATTCTCAGGTTCCTTTTTGCTATCCTCTTCATTCCTTTCTACAAATTAATCAATTCTCACATTTTCACTTTCAACAATTTTGTTAGTAGCTTTTATCAAACATTTGTATATTTTTCTCTTTGATGAATAACCAAGGAATATACCTTCATATGCTTTTGAGTCAAAATTTCCATTTCTATCACCTTTTAGTATGTAACACCTACTTCCAAAATTTTTAAAGTAACTTACATTTGGTGTGTGACCAAATTGGAGTTCATAGGGTGTCTTGTTTGTACCTTTCTTCAACTATACTCAGTTGAGAGTGTAAAATGCAGTACTTATGGCTTCACTCCAAAATGTTTGTGCAACCTTTTTGTCAATTAACAAAGTTCTAGCACTGTCAATAATGGATCTATTTGTTCTCTCATCTATCCCATTTTGTTGTGGAGTCCTTGTTGCAGATACTTTCCTCTTGATTCAAAGCTCATTGGAGAAGATTGTAAATTCATCAGAGATAAATTCACCTCCTCTATCAGATCTTAAACACTTCAGTTGTTTACCTGTTTCTTTTTCAACTCTTTCCTTATACCACTTAAACATTTGAAATGCATTAGATTTTTCTCTTAGAAACATAATTGGCATTATTGTTAAATAATCATTAACAAATAAAATAAAATACCGATCTCCATAATAACTTTGAACTTTCATAGGACCACAAAGGTTAGTGTGAACTAATTCTAAAATACCATTGGTAGAGTAATATTTTCTTAGAAAACCTGACTTAGTCATCTTACCAATTCGACATTCTTTGTACATCACATTATCAGTTTGCTTAATTTTGGTAGACCTCTTACTCTACTCTTCTTATTTACTTTGATCAAGTTATCAAAATTCACATGATAGAGCCTCTTATGCCATAGCCATACATCTTCAGTTTTGACAAACAAGAAAATCTTAGCATCAGTATCAAGATAAAATAAATTACCTCTCGATTATACACCAGTTTCAATTAGATCTCCATCAATACCATAGATCTTCACCTTTCTATTCTGAAATTCTAGTCGGTGGCCAGTATTGTTCAGTTGTGCAATACTCAATAGATTACAATTTAGTACTCTAACCTAGTATACATAATTTCATTTAATCTTTTCATTCAATACAATGGATCCTTTACCTTTCACAAGACATGGAGCATCATTGCCAAATCTGGAAAATCCTCCATCATACTCTTCTAGGTTCACAAACTTGTCAATATCACCAGTCATATGATGTGAACATCCACTATCCATGGATCAGATTTACTTACATGAGAAAAAATTCTTGCTCATCTTCATACTTCTCTACATCTGAGTCTTCCTTTACTACAACAAAGACAACTTCATATTCTTTTTCAGTATCATCAGATTCATCATCAGTTACACCTTCCTAAGCTAGGTAGCAAGAATTTTTATCTTTGTCCTTAAAATCTCTGAATCTTCAGTGTCAGTTGTCTCTTTTGTCATTCTTATCATTTTTGTCATTGTCAAGACATCTAGATGCAATATGACCAATCTTATTGCAATTGAAATATTTCAATGGTAACTTGCCTTTGTACTTTCCTTTGCCTCTAGGTAGTTTGTTAGCCAACAGTGCTTCCGGTTCTTCTTGTTCTTTCTCTTTGGTTAGAAAAATGTCATACTCATTTCCACATGAATCACTTCCATTCTCCCTTTCTCTTCTTGATGGTCCAATGTTCACAGATGACTTGAAGGTATTTTCAATGGCCGGTAGACTATTATCATAATTACTAAGCTCAAATGCAATCAGCTTACCTATTAGGGCTTCAAGAGTAACAACATTGTTCGATATAGATCTCAATTCTTGAATAGTAGATACTCTAATAGAATATTTAGAAGAAAAAGTTCTTAATATCTTACTTACCACTTCTTCATTGGTCAAAGTTCCACCAGCACCTTTGATGGTACTAACAACTTCCTTGATTATGTTGTTGCATTGTGTGATGTTCTCTTCATCCTTCATTCTCATTTCATCATACTTTCCTCTTAGACTATCAACCTTATCTTTTTGTACATGTTGATCTTCTCCATAGATAAGTGTAAGCTTGTCCCATATCCTTTTTGAATTAGCACAATCCTTAATATCATTGAATTCAACATCAGAGAGTTAATTTCCCTTTAGGCACGGGGTTAAGATTAATTTCCCTTTTTAATTGCTGAGTTCTTTGAATGCTTCCCTCCTCCACTGGAAAAGGGACCCAGAGGGTGATCATGCCTACCATGAAGGGCTCATGGTCCTCATATTTGAGGTGTTGAAATTGAAGAAGGTGGAAAGAACCCAGCTTAACAGAAAAGCCCTGGAGGACTATGACACTGATGGGAAAGAGTCTAAGGAGCCTTTTATGGAGGATATAGAAGATGAAGAGGAGGATTCTAAGGATTACCAGGAGGTTAGCCCTAAGGAAAATAAAAAGAAAATGAAGATGGAGGATTCTACTATGGATATGGAAGTTGAGGAAGAAGAGAGCAGGGAGGAGAGTTCCAAGAAGCAGGGGGAAAAGATACTGGAACCTTTAGGCAATCATACCAAAACAAAAAATGGGAAGAAGGAAGTTGTGAAAAGGGTTTTCATATCCTCTAATGAGGGTTCTTCTTCCCAGGGAAAGAATGACCAGGAAAACTATGTGGATAACAACCCTGCTGTGGAGGAGAGTGGGGGTACCAGTAAAGATGTCTGGGTTGAGGAAGAAATCCTACAAGAGGTTGCACAAGATGTGACTAATATAGAGAAAGATGGGTATGAGAAGGAAAAGGCCAACTTGGAGAAGGAGAAGGTGGAGAATCCTAAGGAGAATAGGGAGGAAGAGAACAGGGGTCTTGAGATTAATGAGGGGAGGAACACAAATTTTGAGAATTTGGGGTGCTTGGCCTTCTTATCTACCCTTAGCATAATGAAAAATGATATCACTGCGATGAAGACCAACATCCACCAGTTGCAAAAAGAGATGGGGGTTCTTAAAAGGATGAACTTGGGGGAGAAAACCATGGGCCAGACAATTGATGAGCTCACTGACATTGTTGCTAGAGCTAAGAATGTTGCTTCCTTCAATGACAGACTTACTGCCTTGGAGGTGAAAATTCAAAGTAGTAATGTTATAACCAGGAAAGTTGAGACTATGTAAAAGAGAATTGAAAAGATGGAGAAGACTGTGGGGAATATTGCAGAATAGAGTTTTGCTGTCCTCAAGGCTTCAAATGAGCATGTGAAGATCCTGGTTGACAAGTTCGATAATGGGAAAGGGAACCAAGAGATCATAGAGACTAAAGAGGATCAGGGGCCCAACAAGCGTACAAGATCCAGGTTCAAGAAGATGGAGGATGACAACAAGAATGACATGGAAGATCTGAAGTTGTCTGTTGCAAACATGTAGATTCTTGCTAATCAGGCTGTAGATCTGATGAAATGTGTTTAGACAACACCTTGCTATCTTGCTTTCCTTTCTATTGTCCTTTGTCTTTTGGCTGTTCTTTTTGTTTAAGGACTCGGTTGTGTTGTGTTTTTTGGTGCTGTTGCACTTGTCCTCTTGGAGCTTAAATATTTTATCTTTTATCCTTATGTAAAAGGTTTCGAGTCCTTTCAAAACCTATTTTTACGTAATCAAAACATCAGAGAGTGAAGAAGAAATCTCTTTCATAATTGAGTTGTGTTCCTTCTTTTCTCTTATTTGATCAATAATCAAGGGTCTGGTAGGTGGTGGAGTGCAGTCATTATCCAACATTTTTAGTGTAGATTATCCAATCCCAGATAGATACAATCTCATTCTTCTTTTCCATGTTGAGAAAATTTCCTCATTCAACTTAGATACTTCTCTCCTATACATCTTTGGATCTTTTACTCAAGTCTTTTAAAATTATCTCTTCAGAGTACTTAGCTCTGATACCAATTGTTGGATTATGAAGAGGGGGGGGGGGGGGTGAATCAGTAATCCCTGATCCCAAATACCTTAAAAACTTTTCTCTGATTAACTCGGTAGCAGCTCGGTTTAACACAGTTCACTATTTACCAACATCAGTAAATAAACTATAATAATTAGTAATTCATTCACACAAATCATTCCAAACATTAAACACTAGTATTTAATGTGGAAACCTAGCTTTGGGAAAAACTGTTGTGGCAATTTTCACCCACTAAGAAAATACTCTTCTAAAGTACGCTCGATTAAGAGCCAATCCAGTTAAAGATTACAATACATAATGTTAGGTGTGACTCGGTCAAGGGATTTACCTTAGATCTATTAGGATCTTCACCATGTTAGGAGTGGCCTTGTTAGAGGGCTTCAAACACTCTTTAAAATGTTACCTTTTTCAAGGATTTACAATAAGACTGTTAAATCTACTCTATTAAGAGATTTCTCTATTACAAATGCTAATAAGCAATAGTAAATAAGTTGACATGTAGATTTGCAACTATCTTTGCATAATCAGATCCTTTGTGTGCTCTTCAATATTTAATTCAATTCTTCATTATCCATTGGCATCAACACTTCATCAGATCCTTCTTTCACACTCAAAATATCTATGTTCCTTCTTCTCTATATTAGTCAGTGACTCTTCTTTTCATCACTTTTCCAGCCATTTTTTCCATATAAGCTCATCCTTTATATAGATATCTTTTGCCTCTTAATCTCCTCAATTATGTTTTCCCTTAATCAATCTCAACCATTCAACTCGTTATACCTGTAATTCAGGTCTCGGTAACATGTTTTCTTTTCACCTTGGAACTTGAACTTTTCTAGAAACTTGTTCCTTCTATTTTTTCTTCTTATATCTTACCGTAGATCTTCTCCTTGAATTTTCATAACAGTAGATCTTTGTAACTAACTTTCCTCATCATTATGATCATCCAGCTCATCACATCTAATTATTAAATGTTGATTTGATCCTTATTTAGTATTTTTTCCTTGCTCATTGTCCTTCATCTAAATTTTTGTTAACTTCACTCGGTGCCTAAACCTTCCTACTCAGTGCCTTGAGTTTCTTTCTCTTTACCGAGTGACCTTTGTTTTACCTTTACCTTATCGAGTGACTTTTTTTCTCGGTAGCCAAAACACTTTTTCTTACCAACTTGTCAAATCTTTATTACCATGCTTTACCGATTTAACATACTCATAGGTTAAGTAGAAAATAATTATATCAACATAATATAATCATTCTCTGATCTGTATCAGTTTCCTATTTAAGTTCTTTAACTTCACAACATCTCATTTCTTCTTCTACTTAACTCATTTATCTTATATCATTACCAAATGATATGGAAACATAATATAAACTATAAATCAATTGCTTGACATTAATGACAAGACAATAATTGATCTAACCTTTCTACTATCATCTTGTATTCTTCTTATCTTGGTCGGTCTTCATCATTAGCTCCATAAAATAATCAATCTTCAACATTACTATCAATTATAGTAGCAATTCTCATAGGGGAGCCACATATTAGGAGAAGATTTAACATCAATCCTGAACACTTCTCCCCAAAGAGAGAGATCATTGAGAGAAAGGTTAAAAACATCTTCTTGCAATAATATGTCCTTATGAGGAAGATAATAATTGGGAGATTGTGATATAAGTGAAGCCAAAGAAATATCTCATGTCTTAAATTGATTCTTTTTAGTGCTAACATAATGTGAAGGCAAGTTGATGGGAGTATATTGTTTTATCTCAAAATTGACGCAATGGTTTCATGACAATGCTCTAAATAATTTTTGTAACATGAAAAGAAAGAAAATAATACATACAAATCAATGGAAGGTAACAAGAATGCATGCAATGAAAGATGTAATTTAAAATTTCAAGAGATAAAAATGTACAATTTTTATGTCTTTTTAGAAATAAATGATGATGGCTTGCAAAAATTAGATTTGAGACTGCAAAATTAGAAGTGGAAATGTTATGAGTCAGGTTCACCAAAATGTACAATAAGAAATTAGTGATCAAGGGGGATAAGTCCAATCTCCTATTGAACATTATAAATAGAAACCTCCTCAAGACAAATATGATTGACAACCCCTTTAAGGAAAATATGCAAATATAGTATCTATTCTCTAGGGGTTTTAGTTCCTTTTGATACTTTGAGTGAAGGAAGAGCAATAAATATACAATGAAAAATGTCTAATTGTGAAATTATGAAACTATAAACAATATGGAGATGGAGGTCTAAGAGAATTTTTGTGCACTTGGGAATGAAATAGGAATTATGCTGCTATAGATATGAATTTATGAGAGTCGGGATCTTGAAAACACTTATAACTTCTAATCAGAAATCCCGAGGTTGTAACCTATCTCCATAATGAATTTGAGCCTATTCTGGAAGGTACAAAATGTTTCAAATATTCAATTTATAGGAATAGAACATTTCAAATGTTCTATTCCAAGTAATTTTGACTAAAATTTTTAAGGTCTCTCTAGTAGCTCTTGATCTTTCCAAAAATGTTCTAAAAGCTACATAGCTTGTTATTGCACATAGAAAAAATGGGGGATAAGGCTATGGAAATGGGTTTTCCTTGGTCAAATCCTTGTTTAGGCATCAACCTTGAAAATATAATGAAATTACATAAAGGAAAGATGAAATGGAAGCTAGATCTAAATCTTGAATTACCTCATGCCTTGATGGTGCAATGCCTCTTTTGATGTAATCACAAGTGTTAATGCAATAGATTGAACTCTACAAAAACCCAAAAGGAAATCATTGAATATAATCCTTGTGTAATTAATGTTTTAGTTTGTCACAATGCTTGATGAAGAAGAAGAATACTTTGAAAACTTGAAGACTTGGATGCTTGAAGACCTTGAGAATGCTTGGAAGCAAAATTATAGAAGAGATCTTGAATTCCAATTTCTTGATTGCTTCTTGACCATGTCAGTATTTATAATGAATATAGATAGGGTGTTTATATACCTCATCATGTATTTTAGGATTAAAAAATAAGCTAGGTCAACCATGAGATCTAATTTTCCACTAAAACCTTGACATAGGGCTCCAAGACAAATTTGGGCCAAAATATGTGGAAATAGAATGTTTCAAACATTTTGTACCTAGGAAAATCAATCCAAATTTGAGATGGGTGCTTGGATGATAGGATATATGTTGGATTAGGAGGCACAACTAATTTTGAGATTAGGAAAAGGTACAAATGCCACAAATAGTATCATAGGGCCTATGTAGGCTAATAAATGATTTTAGAGGAGAAATAATAAAGGAGCACACTTATAAATAAGGGATTACCTTGAGCTTTGAATAAATTGAGTCAACATGTATGATTTATAATATTAATTTAAAGGTCCAATGAGTATTAGGAGATTGTGAAATCAACGTGGAAACCCATACATACTAAAAAATGGGGCTAAAATGAGCATCTAGTTATAGATGCCAAATTTTTAGGATAGTATCGTATGTCCAACCAATGATGACACCAAAAAGGAGAATATTATCATAATATTCTATTCCTATCTTTATATATTATTGTTGTCAATCAGGATTGTTGTCAATCAAGATTGTTGTCAATCATGATTGTTTTCAATCAAGATTGTTGTCAATCAAGATTGTTGTCAATCAATATTGTTGTCAATTGGGATTGTTGTCAATCAGGATTCTACCTATAGCTTGATATAATATCTATCTATGTACTTGATACAACATCTAGCTATCCCGTTGAAACATGGAAACTCTCTTAGGTGGTGGGTTGTCCTAAAATGAGAGAAGAATCTCTGGATCTGGCTGGTTCCTAAATAGTGCTCACCTAAAACTAGATTTTATGCAAGAAAAGGGATGGAGAAAGAATAATGTAATTGAATACTAAACCTAAAATAAGGTGATACACCAATAACTGATTTGAAACTTCAATTAAATCAGCATGATTAATGAAGATACTAATGATTCTCAATACCCAGGCAATCAAGAAAATACAACAATGATTCTATGCAATGACCCGAAATCTTTTTCTTTGACAGGAAAACCTAAGCTTTACCAATTTTCTGCAAAAGAATGACACAAACATGACTACAAGTATCTAGATTCAAATATGTAATAAGGATGTAGTTTGAATGAAGGATAATCACAACATAAAAATAAAGAACCCACAATATTGGCTCTAAATCAATATTGTGGGTTCTTTGTTTTTATGTTATGACTATCCTTCATTCAAACTACACTCCTTATTGCATATTAGAATCTAGATACTTGTAGTTATAGGTCTTTGTTTGTATCCTTATTCTTTTGTAGAAAATTGGTAAAGCTTAGGTTTTCCTTTCAAAGCAAAAGATTGTGGGTCCTTGCATAGAATCATTGTTGTAGTTGCTTGATTGTCTGGGTATTGAGAATCATTAGTATCTTCATTATTCATGCTAATTAGATTGAAGTTTCATATCAATTATATTTGTATCACCTTATTTTAGGTTTAGTATTCAATTACATTATTCTTTCTCCATCCATTTTCCCGCATAAAATTCAGTTTTAGGTGAGCACTATTTAGGAACCGGTCAGATCCAGAGATTCTTCTCTCATTTTAGGATAACCCACCACCTGAGAGAGTTTCCATGTTTCAATAGGATAGCTAGATGTTGTATCAAGTGCATAGCTAGATATTGTATCAAGCTATAGGCGCAATCCTGATTGACAACAATTATGTGATATTGCTATCAGGATTTAACTGTGTAGTTTTTTGAGTCAAACTCATTGACCCCTATTTCATGAGTAGTGGTTCACATGAACCCATCTCTCATGAGAATGAATGGAACACTTAGCACTCATTGGATCTAGGTGATACTCACAGAGGTGAAGCACCAAGACTTCCCGGGAGGTCACCCATCCCAGTACTACTCTAGCTCGAGCGCGCTTAACTATAGAGTTTCCTCCATGGTTAAACCCACTCTACTTGCAACCCCATTTGCAAAACATTCACCAAGTGTTGTACCTTATGAACCATTCATTAGAAATCCCCTTAAGCTCATCAATTGATAAGTAGGAGATATTTTCCACAACAAGTCAAATTGTGATATTGCTATCAAGATTTAATTGTGTAGTTTTTTGAGTCAAACTCATTGACCCCTATTTCATGAGTAGTGGTTCACACGAACCCATATCTCATGAGAATGAATGGAACACTTATCACTCATTGGATCTAGGTGATGCTCATAGAGGTGAAGCACTGAGACTTCCCGGGAGGTCACCCATCCCAGTACTACTCCAGCTCAAGCGCGCTTAACTACATAGTTTCCTCCATGGTTAAACCCACTCTTCTTGCAACCCCATTTGCAAAACCTTCACCAAGTGCCTACTTATCAATTGATGAGCTTAAGGGGCTTTCTAATGAATGGTTCATAAGGCATAACACTTGGTGAAGGTTTTGCAAATGGGGTTGCAAGCAGAGTGGGTTTAACCATGGAGGAAACTCTATAGTTAAGCATGCTTGAGATGGAGTAGTACTGGGATGTGTGACCTCCCGGGAAGTCTTGGTGCTTCACGTCTGTGAGCATCACCTAGATCCAATGAGTGCTAAGTGTTCCATTCATTCTCATGAGAGATGGGTTTATGTGAACCACTACTCATGAAATAGGGGTCAATGAGTTTGACTCAAAAAACTACACAGTTAAATCTTGATAGAAATATCACAATTTGACTTGCTATGGAAAATATCTCCTACTTATCAACTGACAACAATTATGTTAAGATTTGGAATATTTTCATCATAATTTTTTTTACAGGGGACCAAATTATTTACTAGCATAAGGAATATTCAACTGATGTCAATATGACATCATGTTGAAATCAACATACCATGACTGAGGCTATTAACATCTAGAGTCCCCTTCAAGCCCTTTTGACCCACCATTGGTTTTTTGGGTATAAATTCTTCATACAAAGTCAAAATTGCATAAAAAGATATAGTCGAAATGATAATATTGAGAACAATATAAAAATGTTGGTCTTGATTCTTGATTTTTTATTTCTACTACAAGCTTGTGTAGTTAGTGTTTGAAACTAATAGGTGCTGAGAGGGGGTGAGTCATCACAAGAAAAAATTGAACAATTTTTCTTCAATACTTACTAATTATTAATTACTCAAATTAACCATTAGTAAAAGATATAACAATGATAACACAAACACATGGACATTAGACTTATGTGGAAAACCCAAGATGGGAAAAACTATGGTGAGAAATATACTCACTTTATGCAAATATCTGATTACAAAGGTTTGGGCCACAAGCCAAGGAACATGTTGTCCTCACTATTTTAGTCACACACTATCCTTATTATTATAGGCAAACCAACAAGGATCTCACTTATCCTAAATGAAATAATGAACATAGATCTTCACACATCTGAAAATTAAACTAACTGATTCCTAGTATACATTGGAAATGAGTGAAAATAAGATATCTTGATTTGTTGTGTGACCTCTTTCTCTGATTCAATAATTCACTCCTTTATTCTTCCTTATTTACACAATTTCATTTCTACAATTGATTCAAACATGCTTCAAAATTTCCTCACATACTCTCATATCCATATCATCCTATTCTTCTCAAATATATAGATATTTTCCTATCAGAAACATCAATAAGATTGGTTAAAGACAATATAAGTATTATTAATACAAGGTTGGGCACCTTGACCACAAATAATTAATGTGGTCCACCCTAGGAGAGAAAGAGTACCCATCCATCATAAAATTTCTTCCTCGAATAATATAATTCATCCATACACATCACAACATCCTCCAAAGATGGTCCCAATGCTAACATGTAGAAAGATATTTAAAAAAAGCTACTAGTTAGTCCAAAATACTCTTTAAAGAAAATAGTGCAATCCAAAGCATGGTACAGAACAATATAATCATCTTAAGTATATTAAATCTTCTCTTAACCTATATATATAGACCAATAATGCTTAAATTGAGTGACCAAAAATATTAGATTTGGCCAAAAGCCAACAACTACAATAGTATATCACTAGTGACAACAAACCATCAGTTGTAGGGAAAATTATCAAAAGATATGTAAACTAAAACACTGCACAAGCTATATGAACATGTCCACCAAAATACATACCCTAAAATTCCAAAGTGGAGCAATGCAAGTCATTCTCCAAGCCTATCCAATCCTTCTCAAACCCTAGCCTTATTATCTATGAAATAGTGCATCATATCTTTGTCAAATGAACAGTTGATGACTTGAAAACATGCTAGTGCAATATTCATAGAACTCATTCATTATAAAAATAATCACAAGTCACCATCATCTTATGCAAAGGAATACAAAGTATTCTTCTATAAATTATTCAAATAATATTTCCTAAATTCCCGTCTATCATACTTGTCTTCTAAATATACCTCTAAATGTCTTAGTGTAATCATCAGAACCTCTAAAGGCTCAAAGTAAAGCTTCAATCATCAAACCTAATTTAACAATCATTCAATAGTCAATAAGGTTTCAAATCTTATTTATTGATAAATATCACAACCTCATTAACTAATGTTCAAATCTTCTTCCTCAATCAATTTCATAGCCTCAACAACTTCTCAATCTTCAACATTCTCAACAATTAATCTTCAAATATTCCTCCTTAATCAATGTCACACTGAAAGGTTGAAATTAATGAAAGCACTAAGAATAATTCCAAAAATCTCCCTCTTTGTCATTGATAGAAACATTAACAAAAACTAAGACTGAGCAACCTAATTTTCTTCTTTCTCCACTTTTACATCAATGAGAAAGGGCACACAACTCCTCATAAGATTCTATAAGATCTAATCCAATTATAAAAATCTCCTTGTCATGGAAATAAACTTTCCTCAATAACTTACACAACCATTCACCTACACTAATCCCCCTAAGAGAAGTCATAGAATCGATCTAGGACACAAAGAATAGACAATTGTTCTCACCTTAAAAAAATGCATACCTCTTATGCATCTAGTTTTATAAAGGAGGGGTAACAATTCCCAATTTATGTCTAAGATAATCAAAATTATTTTTAGTTAGAGCTTTAGTGAAAATATCTACAATATGTTCCTTAGTAGAAACATACTCTAATTTTACTTCCTTCTTGACAACATTCTCCCTCAAGAAGTGATACGAGATAGATATGTGTTTTGTCTTTGAATGTATCACCAGATAATTGGAAATATTAATGACACTTGTATTTTCACATATTATTGAAAATTCTTCATCAAAAACTATCTTCACATCCTTATGTGTCTGTTTCATCCAAATTAACTTAGTACATCAAGATAGAACTACAATACATTATGCTTTAGTAGTGAACAATGAAACTAAATCTTGTTTTTTGCTCATCCAAGAGAATAGACCATTTCCTAAAAAGAATGATCTACCAATACTACTTATTCTATCATCCGTACATCTTACCCAATTAGCATTGGTAAAATTTTTTAGTTAAAAATCACCATCTCTTTTATACCATAGACCAAAATCTAGAGTACCTTTGAGGTATTTGAATTTTTTTTTTCACTGTCACCTCATGAGATTGTCTTGGAATTACTTGTTATCTAGCAATTAAGAAGACTACATGCATAATATCTAGTCTTGAAGATGTTAAGTATATTAGTCCACCAATCATAAATCCGTACAAATTTTGATCAACTTCCAGAGACTCATTATTATTTCTCAATTGAAAACTTGTAGCCATAGTGGTCATTGATGATTTGGATTCATCCATCCCAAATTTCTCAATAATTCTCTAATTTACCTGGTTTGAGAAATAAAAATACCATATTCTCCATGCATAACTTGAAGAGAACAAAAAAATGGCATTTCATCAATCATCAAATTCTTTTTGCATTTCATCAACAAACTTCTTGCAAGCGTTTTCATCACCTCAAAATATATTATTATCAACATATACTGTTACTACCAATGACTTATCATATTCAATTTAAAAATAAATATTATTATCTTTCATACCTTTGTTGAAATTTTGTAGCAAAAAAAATTGTCTAATAGGACATACGAAACCCTAGGGGCTTGCTTAAGTTTATACAACTTAATTCTTCATACCATAAATGGATATTTTGACAATTTGAAACCATCAAGGTGTTCTATGTAGACTTCTTCTTCAAGTTATCCATTAAAAAATGCAGACTTAACATCCATGATAAACCTTGAAATTATTGTGTGCAATGAAAGCCAAAAATATTATAATAGCTTTCATTCTATCTATTGGAGAAAAAGTTTCTTCAAAATTAATTCCTTCAACTTGTTGGTGCCTGGTTTGACAGAGTTTACACTATAAGGTAGCTACCAGTACTCTTCAAAAAATCTTACAGAGTAGCCTATTAGGATAATAAGCAGAAAATGCAAATATTAACAAACAAGAGAGAACACAATAACACAGAATTTAACGTGGTTCACCCAATCCCTGGGCTATGTCCCCCAACAGTGAGTCCAATATCTTTATTATTATCTAGTGATTACAATCTAAAACCTACAACTCAATACCACCACAGGAAGCTACAATAATCCCTCATACATTCAATCTCAAACCCTAAGCCCTTTTTACAAGAATTTTTGACATAACAAAATTAGGGCAAAAATACTCCAACTAATAGAAAAATAGATGACCAACACATCAGGGGTGCTGCCCCTTGACCCCGTGGATAAGTCTGATTAGGCTCCACATACATAACATAGCCAACTCCAAGTAACAAATTCCTAAGAGAACTTGACCAAATAAAAAGAATAGAAATCCTTTTTCACTTTAGGCTTTGCAAAACCAAGGCGGATAGACCTCAATGTCCTCTTAACATACACTTCTCACAATATGGCATTGTAAAAACACATATATCTCATATGAAACATTAAACATAACAAGGAGATACTAGATGAAGGCTAATCACCCATTGAACATCAAACTATATGGAGTATGAGACAGGGTAGGATACAAATTCTGCACAAAAGTAAATGATATTCAATGATTCTAAAATAGGTTTGTAGCAAGATAACAAAAGGAATATGAGTAGATGAAACATATACAAAACTTCACACCGAGCTGAGACCAGTGCCTCATCCTAGTGGGACATGGAGTCAATGAGAAGCACTATACTATATATAATAGAATTTATCAATAGAAAATTATCTAAGAAAGACCACCTTACAAACTTCTTTAGCTATAATCCCATCCCAACCTACTTATCAAAATCCTTGCATATAAATAGTAAATCTGCAACTTCTAATAAGAATTTAATTGATCCTATTGAATACATGTGTAGCTTCAATAAGAGAAATGATGAAGATATATCATTAAACACTAAACTCTCTATCTATCATCATTCAAGCTATTTTGATCGAATGAATAAAGAGTATTACGATCGTATTAAAAAATGCATTAGATTTTGTATCGATCAATATATGATTGATTGGGCATCATAATTGATTTTTGATTACTTTTAGCATTATCTTATTTGTTAATAACCTTAACATTATCGTTAACTGTTATCATTAGTCTATGTTATAAATCCCAATGATAATCAATATATCTTACTAAATAATTAGCATTTTTAAAGTGAAATGGCACGATTGATTAAGTGGGAGGTCACGCCTTGAATGGACATGCCTCCACTTTTTGGAGTCATGTATATTCAAGACGTAACCATTTATCCCATATGAGGCATATGAGTCAAAATCAATTAATACTTAGGCCTCTCAAAGATTTGAAAATTAAAACATTGTTAATCATAAATACTTATCATTTTGAAATATAAAACTAAGACATAATTACTATTAGATCTGAAATAAGTCCAATCTATATTTACATGGTATTAGAGCCATGTTAAGGAGGATCCAAGTAGTGATTGAACTTGAGATATTCAGATTTAAATCAAAGAACATCACATTTCTCTATGGTTAGTGTAATTATATTCGGAGATAGGCTACAAGGAGGAAATAACTTCTCATCATGGAAGTTCAGGATTATGATGATATTAAAAAAAAATAAAGTTGAGTCACTTGTGAAAGAAAATAAAGCAAAAAATTGAGGAATGATCCCAAAAAGATGAAATGGATTAAAGGAAATGAAAAGGCCATGGAAATCATAGTTGATGGAGTGAGAGATCATATTTGCCAATCTTGACAAAACATGCGACCACATATCATATGTTTAAGTCACTTGAAAGAACATATAAAATAAATAATTCTAGTAGGACCTTGGCTCTAATGAGAGAAATCAATTATATAAGTATAAAAAAAGGAGAATCTATCAATGCATACTTTATGAGAATATCTGCACTAAGGGATCAAATGTCAACACTTGGATACCAGATTGAAAGTAAGGAGATAACACTTATTTCCTTAGATGGTCTACCAAATTCCTAGGACACATTTGTTCAAGACATTAGTGTATGCACCCTAAAATGGTCACCTAGACTTTGGGCCCCCATTCAACAATTTATCAAATCCTTGAATCAATATTTTCAAAAATCAGCATTTTCCAAATATATTAATTTCCTTGATCAAATCCTATTCTATCATTTTCGATTATTTGCTTTAGGCTAACCATTTTATCCTAAAGTCATTATTTAATTAAAAGGAATATTTCCTCCGCTTTTATTAAATAAAAAGCCCCCACTTTTCCTCTTATCCTAAGTTGCACAAATAAAGCATTATTCTTATTTTATAAAAAGGGAAAAAATACTTTTTGTCTCATATGGACACAAAGTCAACTCTTATTTTCTCATTGGAGGATATTTGTGCACATGGATTGCTCCTCTTTCAAGCTCCACCCTTGATTAAATCTTTTTCCTCTTAATCTCCACGGTCCATTCTTTCTCTTTTTCTTTCAAATGAGAGCTCTCTTCCTCATTTGCATATCAATCTTTTTATGCTAATGTTATGCTGCAGGTTTTCTAGGTCACTTTGGAGCTTTTTGAAGATTTGGAGCATTCTTGGCTTTTGCATCTACATGCTATTCTAGTTTCATTTCTTGCATTATAGTTTCATTTTTCATGGCATTTATAGCTTCATATTTAGCTTATTTTCCTTTATGCTTTAGATTACTTCATCTAGTTTAACTAGGAAGCTAGGGTTGGTAATACTTGTACTTTCCTTTCATAGTTTAGTTTGTACTTTCATTTCCATAGCTTAGCTTGCACCTTTCATTTCTAGCTTGCATATTCATTTTAATCTAGTTTGCATTTGCATTTCATAATGATTCTTGGGGATATTGGCATTCTTGCCCTTGTCTTCATTTGAATCTCTCATTGTGTGGTTGACTAGCAAGGTCATTAGCTTAATAGCTCTAGCTTGCAACTCCATGCATAGAGAGCTCTAGGTCACTTTCTAAGGTTTCCTCTTCATGGATTCCCTTGGATACAATGACTTAGAGAAGTACACCATTTGAGTGTGTACATTTTTGGCATCCACCGTGGGGCAAAGCATTATTGTTTTGTCCTTAATTTTCTGCATTACTGTCAAATTTTTCATCAATTTTTAGCTTCATTTTTGGCTCTCAGGTTTTTTAGTCTCAAATTATCACGTGATAGTTTTCCAGTATCGCACGATAGTTCATGTGCGGTCGGGTGATACTTTACCAGTTAAAAGTATCACCCCATTTGAGACATTCTATCACCCCGTTTGAGACATTTTGTTGCCTGCATTAAAGTGAAGTATCGCCCAAAAATATATTATTGCCCCGGTATACTGAAAATTGTCGCGTGATATTTTTGGTGACTGTACTATCACCTGTACCCAACAGTGAGCTGTTTCTTGGTTCTTTCTTGCCGAATTTGGATCTAGTTAGCTTGCTAGTTTAGTTTGCTGTGGTTAGATAGATTTAATTTGTAGATTTCATTTGGATTTTGGTTTTTCTAACCTTGTGGGGCTAACAAGTTGTGCTTGTAGGTGCTCTCATTGCTTCATCATTTTCTTAAAATAATGCATGTCAAAGCTTCAAATGCACAAGGGCTACTAACAATTTTTGTAGGGCTGCCCAAAGCATAAAAACCCAATCAAGTGCTTGTTGTTTATTTCATTTTCAAGTGTGGCAATTACTAGTTGTTTCATTTCATAGGAAGATAATATCTTGTTGTAGGGATTCTTGGGTGGTAGGAGAAGTATGCTCTTCACCCTTGTGGTGAACCAGAAAATCTTGACCCATCTTTGGACTTTGAAAGCAAGAGGGTAATTGAACATTTGCTTGTGTGTTTGGGAGAAAGCTTTGAGATAGGGGAGTATGCTCTTCACCCTTGTGGTGAAACAAAATCCTTGAATCTCATAAGTTGATCCATTCTTTGTTTATATCTTTAGAATCTTTTAGTGGGCCTGCTCTTGAGCAATCAAGACAAATGACCCAAGTGGGGACAAGCCTTTTGCCGGCTATTCCAACCCACTATAAACTCAAGGCTATCAAGGACACAAAACCTTGGTAGATGTAGTACTTGTCTTCACTTCATGTGAGTACTTGTGGGATTGTGACCATGAGGAAAATGTTGGGCAAGAATGCTTAAGGTACTCTTATGGCCGCGAGGTCCGTTACTTGCCACAAGGTAAGGAGTCCCTTTGGGGAGCAAGAGGGGTATTACAAATGGAAGCCCTAATTAAGAACCATAGATAGAAGCCACCCTATTTTTCCGCTTAGCTTCTTGGTGCAAGGATTGATCCAAGTGGAATAACCTAGATCACCCCAAGATTACTCACCATTTGTGTTCCTTTGGTTGTGTCATTGGCACTTCCATGACAAAGCCAATATCTATTATGGGTAACCACTTTGTGTGAGGTGATGGGACATCAAGTGTGGGCCAAGTTGTTAAGTATTGAGCCATTGTCTTTTTAGGCTAGTAAGTACTTGAAGTGTTTTCATTGTGATCTACTCGTGTAAACATTCTCAAACATCAAACATCACGATAGCATTCATAGGATTTTATTGCTTTGATATCATAATTTGCTTGTCATGTCAAGGTTTCTTTTGCCCTTGTTTCAAGTGTTTGAAGACATGTTTGATCACCTACTATTTGCAAACTTGTCTATTTACTGCTGTCATTATGCTGGAAATTGAAAAATTCAACCTTCAAACTAAAATTTTGAACAAACTGCCCTTAAAATTAAGATTTTTAGCATTCATTGGTCAAGAGTCGTATGATACTCGAAAACCATCACACACCCTCCTAAGAAATATCATGCAATACTTTGTCATTTCTATTGTATCGCTTGCCTATTATACATTCTGTCGCACCAGCTACCTAGAAATATCCCCTGGAGAAATTATATCGCTCTATTAGCCTGGAAACTATCGCATAGAGTCCTTTTGCTGTCTCAATGCTACTTGCAATTTGAAGTTGATTCTTGCCATTCCCAGTCTTCCTTGGTCAGCCTAGGTTGGATCTTAGGTGTTGTGACATGTTGCTCAATATCCAAATGAACTCAAATGGTATCAAATTGCACAAAATGACTCTTGGTCACCTTTCTTCCACATCTCCCATGTCTTCCTAGTCTCTCATTTTCTTCTTCCTTCATGCTTCTTCCTCTTCTTCCTAAATTCTTCATGTCTTCTTGATTCTTTTCCTCTTATTATCTAGTCTACCTTCTTCTATTTCATCTCTTCTATTCATTTCTTCCATGCTTGATTCCTTCTCTTCTACAACCATGAGTTTCAACTACCTTGTTATGGAACCTCTCTTGAGAATGGATGATCTCGAACTCATTACTCAATTTGAAGAATTTTATTCCTCCAATAGTCCTTCTGGATATCTCATGGGTGACAAACTTAAAGCAAAAATAAAAGAAAAGATGATTAAATCAGACGCCTTTGCTAGGATCATAGACATGATCATATCATGACCTCCTTCTTCCAAAAATTCTTCATCTTCTAATTCTTCTCATTCTTCTTCACCTTCCAAGTCTTACCATGACTCTTCTAGACATTATTCATAGTCTTCATTATCCAAGTCTTCCTCCTCCACGGGATCTTCATTTTCCTCTTCTTCACAATCTTGTTCCTCTTCTACTTCTCCCAAGAGTCTTACTCCTCAATATGAGCAATATAGTAATCCTTGTGATACCTCTCCCATGAAGAGTGACACACCCACCTTTGATGACTATGATGACTATTATGATGGCTATGATGATGAACCATATAGTCATACCTATGAAACCTTTATTCCTAAGAGTCCTCCTCATCATGTGCTCATGCTTACTAAAGGGTCATCCTATTGGATAGATCATGATGGTGATCCATATGATTCTGATTTTGAAAGAGACTTTGATGATTTCTATGAACAATACCTAGATGATCCATCTACTTCTATTGAGGAATATAAAATGTATCGCACTAATTTGAAACATAAATATTATAAGAATCATTCCTCTAAGAACATTCATGTTGAAAATAAAGATTACACTCTTGAAAAAGATCATGTTAATGATGAACCTTTGTCTTGTGATGGTCCCCTTCCATCCTCTACTTCCTCCAATACTCATACATTTCCTAAAGCTTTTGAGTCTTCCAAATCTTTCACAAATCCTTCATCCAAAAAAAATCCTAATACTTTTCATGCGGTTCCCTATAGTTAGCCTCAAGGGCTACCTCTTAAAGAAACTCAAGCTAACCTTCACTTGGCTGCAAATATTTTCAATAATGCTAAAACTAAAGATCCTAAGCCTTTATGTGCTATAATGCCTACTTTAGCTAGTCCTTCACCACCTCTTCTAAAGCCTTCCATACAACTCCAACCTACTTCCTTGTCCTTAGAAGTGGCTCCATGTTAAGAAGACTCTAAAAATGATAAAGAAAAGAACATAAAGAAAGATCAAGATCAAGAACCCTCCATGTCATCCAATCCTTTTTGTTAGCACTCTAAAATTTTTTCATGGCTTTACCAATTTTCCTCTGGTCTCTGTAGTGTTTTTCATGCCTCTGGCTCAAGCCCTAGTTCAAAAATTTAAAAAAAATTAGCCGTTGTATGAGAAACCTTTTGTTTTACCCTGGCCCTATTCTATTTTAATGTTACTTTTTCAGGCCACATAAAATCCCTTTAGCTTAGACGAATGAGATCTTCAGACAATCGTCAATTTTACTTTTCCTCAGGCGACTGACGTAGGTGGGTCCTCTGACATTTGGAGCTGACATGAATGATTTTCATTAGAGGAAAGGATGATGATGTAGTGGGACCATTTTCCAGGTGGTGCAGAGTTGTTCAAATTCTATTGGTTGACGCAAGGAATCAGCAGGGTGGGGTCATTGTCATAAAGGTTAGTGATGAGGACAAGATCCATAGTTGGTGTAAGTTCTCATGGGTGGTGCCAGAGCCATGAGATCTTGCGCCCACCGTCTGATTTGAAGGCTTACAAAGAGTGGGTCCTGTGTTAGTGATGACCGAGCTTGAGCAATGAATGGTTTGCTGACAAGTGGCAAAAGTAGGCCCAGGTGGGGGTCTAAGGTCTAGCGGTCCAGAAAAATAAGGTTAGCGGCATCGACAAAATTCAAAAGGCTTCGCTCAATCACTAAGTAAATTGGCGGAGGTAAAGAGTGTTCTACGAACTGGTGAAAACCTTTGTCGCCAGTTCACCAAATGTAGCTGGGGTAAGTTTGTTTTCCTTTGTTTGCCAGTTCGAGGGGTTAAGCGGTGAGTTTGTTTTTCATTTCGTGAATAAAGAAATGCTTTGTCGTGTGTTCGCTAGAGGTGAACCTAAGGGTAGCAGTTGAGTTAAGTCATAAAGACCACGAAAAGGAAAGATTTGACGGTCACGACTTAAAGTTGATCGAGATTTAAATATAGGCCGCCGATTCATTGCTGGCGCTATAAAACTAACTATTGAAATTCAAATTCAAATTTTGAGAGGGTTTCCAGTGACAGGAAGTACCAAAATTTATAGTTTTTGGAGTTGATTTCGATTGGTTTGGTGGCGCTGGTTGTTTCCAATTGATCTAAGGGTCTCTGTGGTCAATGGCATGATGTTTTTGTACCAGGAGAAGTATGGTTTTATTTCTCAAGGCATGTTGTAGGTGGCTAAAAGGACTGATTGACATATAATTCCATGATTTGCAGTACTTTCTCAGAGATCTATCATAAGTGCAAATTTTTCTCAGACATGCCTGACTGGTTTTCATCCCCTATAATAAATTCTTGACTGTTTTATTTGGTTTAGTGGGTGAAACCCTAACCCTAGTCATCCGTAGCTTGTTGCAACCTATTTTGGGTTTCCAAGATGACTAGGGGGGTATATATTGTAGAAGTTTTTTTGTATTAGCGGTTGTTGATGGTATTATACTGAATAAGGAGAGCTTGGATTTTGTGTTTTGTTCCTAGCATTTGTCATTTTGGTCATGTATTGATTTTGAAGTTAATAAGAATACACCTGAATTCCTGTCTCAAATTGATGATTATCTTCTTGTTTTGATTATGAAATCATATATGTTAATGTCATAAGGTGGATTAGCATATGGTAAACAAAGAGTATTGTGAGATCAGCTTGGAGTTCCTAACAAAGTTGGGATTAAAGCCTTTAGGGTGATTTCAGTGGGTTCATTGTTGGATTGGAATTTGATGATCAGGTTTGGGAGTGAGGGGAGTAATAGGAAAAGCACTTACTCTGAGTTCATGTGTGTTTGAGTTAAGGTCTTAGTTGATATATGTTATCAAGTGACTCTTTGCCCTAGGTTAAGGCACTGATCTATTCTTTGGAAGCAGTCCATCATCATCAATCACACACACACATTTAAATGATAAAATCTTTAATCAATTAGTAAGGGGTATAATTTTCTATTAGTTAGTGATTCCTTTCAAGAAGTGAATCAAGGTTACACCCACCTAAGCATGTTGGCTCAAAGTGTAGGAGGATCTCATTGTTGATCCTTGTTAATTGGCCCTCTTCCTTGTAGACTTTGGAGTGGTGATAGAGTCAAAGTTATATTAAAATTATCCATGAAAGTATAAATGTACAAGTTGAAGATCAAAGGGGAGAACCAACAAAATGGAAACTCTACTTGGGAGAACAACAATGAAGAATTATATGTGTTAGGATCTCTAGGTTTGGTTATATTGTTTTATTCAAAATCTTTTGTTGACTAGATTGATTTACCCATCCGAGTCACCAAAAAAATGGTGACTCTATTGGGGAGAGTCTAGAGATAAAAGTTTTCAAAGTGTACTCTTGTTTTCTTGTTGTATTCAGTTAAAAGATTTCCCACTTTGGTGGGTGGTGACTCAAAAGGTTAAAACCAATGTTATAGACTACAAATCATGGACAAAAGAAGGAATACTAGGTCTTTTGTTAAGAAAAATCTAGAGGTCACTCTGGAACAATTGCCTAGATAGGAGAAGAAGAGTTGGATAAGGAGAAATGGTGAGTCTACTAGTGCTCCCATAAGAGAAAAAAGAAATACTAGAGGTAGAGCACCACATGTTTCCTCAAGTGAGGAAGGTGCACAAGACAGAGTTTCTAGATCAGATGGTGGTCGCTTTGAAGATAAATTTTATGATACCCCAGAAGCTGTATTTCAAGACAAGGGTTCATTGCCTATAGGTCAGGATGAACAAGCCAGAGAGATGGGTTTTGAGATTGATTTAGATCTTGATGAAGATAATTTCAGAAGGGAACCTATGAGACCAAGGCAAGTCCATTTCCCATATCAAAATATCACTGATATGGATGTTTCATCAGGTTCTGATGATATTATGATAGACCCCAACAATTTAAATGCATTAAGGTTGTAGTTAGCAGAGTAGGATGCCATACATAAGAGGTTACAAGAGGAGAGAGAAGATGAAAAGGTGAATGCTTGAATAGAAAGATAGTCTCTCCTTAGAAAGATTAATGAAATGAAGGAGAGAAACAAGATGCTTGCTTCTGCTCCTAAGACCTTGCAACATGATGTCTTTGGTGATCTTGATGCTTTGAGGAGTGAGTAGGAGCGCTTACTGCAAGATCATGAATTTGATAAGGAGGGCCCTGTGGTTAGACATGTTCAAAGTTATGCTTCCCTCCCTAAAGATAAAGATGGGCATGAGATCACTAGGCCTGCTATTGTCATTGGTGAGAAAGGAAAGCAGAAGATGGTGGGTGTCCAAATAAGAAAACTAGTGACAATACCAGGGATCCCACCACCTAAATCAAATAGGGAGACATAGATAGAAAGAAAAAGAAAAGAGGATGAAGCTCTGACTCAAGATTTGGAAAGAGATGAAGTTGATACCGCTATTGCAAAGAAGAGAAGAAAGATCCAGTTCTTGAAGGCTTCATCTGCTAATGTTCATGGCCCTTCTGCTACTGAACTAGGTATGGCATCTATGAACACTACTGTTCCACTTAGCAATGCTACTACTAATAATCTAATTCCTAATGTATCTACCAAATCATTTGTTGATCTAATAGACAATCAAATGTGCAAGTGGGTGGGAATGTAGATAAAAATAATAATTCTAGTGGGAACACTAGTTTAGGATTCCAAAGAAGACCTATGCAATTAGAAGGCTATAGGCAAATTAGTTTTGATGGGATACCTGGCTACCCAAATGCTTTTCCAAATGATATAAGAGATAAGGTACCTAAGTTTGCTGGTAATAATGCTATTAGTTGTGAGGAGCATCTTAGGTTATTTGTTGATATGCTTAATGATTATGAGGTAGAGCATGAGGATGTAGTCATGAAATTATTTGTTCAATCTCTAATGGAGGATGCTAGAGATTGGTTTAAGAGACTTCCTGATAAATGCATTAATACTTGGGATTCTTTTGAGAGATGTTTTAAAGAGTAGTATGGTGATAGACCTAATGCTAGTTTCATGCTGAATGAATTCAATACCATAAGGAAAAATTAGAATAAGTCTGCAGCTGAGTTCAATATGAGATTTCAGAAGGGTATGCATAAGTTGTTCCAAGTTATGCGGTTAGATGACAATGTCTATCTGACCACATAATTCAATGCATTTGATAGGAAAATGGGATATTTATTGAGGGAAAAAGAACCAAGAACCCTTAGAGATTCTTTTAGGATTACTGTCAATATTGAGAATAATATGAAGATATCAGGGAAATTGGGTGGGAAGAGAGATGACCCTAAGTTGTTTGGGGACAAGAAATACAAAAAAGAAAATGATAAGAATGTTGGAACTAGGAGGCAAGAGGAAGATAAATTGGATAAGGTGCTCAATGCATTGAAGGATTTGAAGGCACCTGCAAATAGGAACATCAGTGCTCCTACCAATGAAAGGCCTCAGTTCAACAACAATTTCAATAAGCAGAATAGATTGTAGAACTACCCCTACAACTCCCAATGGAAGGATGACAAGCCTATTGTCCCTGCTGCAAGATATAATGATAGAGGTGTCCTTGACCCTCTACAAAAGGCTTCAATAAATGTCATGGAAGACATACCTTGGTGTGTTGCATGCCAGTCCCCTCATTTTGCAGAGCATTGTGTGTTTGTACATTCTATGGCTGCAAATCAAGATTGTGGCAGTGAGGAGATAGATTAGGAAGAAGATCAAGATGCTGTTGGATGCAACATGGCTACTTCATATCTAGGATATGAAGATGATTCTGATTTTGATGAACAAGAAGATGTAAATATGAAGAGACACAATCAGGCACTTTTTCATCAAGAGGTTTTTTCTGATAGTGAAGACATTGATAAGAAGACATGTAACATGAACTCTTCTTCTGAGCCAATAAATTTAAGAAGACCTTCTAGAGAAGAGATAGATAGGATTACTATAGAAATGATTGCCCAAGTGAAAACTAGAGGCATGGTGGCAAGGAATACAAATTAGAAAGCTGCAGGAATGTTTATAAAGAGTACCAACTCCGGAGAGCTTGATGAGAACAAATCAAAAGGTGATCACATGGTGAAATTCAAGAATGTAAAAGGTAAGAATTGTGAGCCTAGGGGAGTTGGAGTTGAAAGATTTTCTAGTGAGATTGAGAAGCCAGTTAACACAATGGCTAAGATTGAAAAAATGAGGGTGGCCAATACACCTAATGTATCATATAAGCAAAAGGATACTAAGGCAGTGCAGATTGAGTTTCCTCCCACTGCTCTTGTTGATATGTAATCTGTATTGTCTCAAATTATAGTTAAGGTTCCATTGTCAGAATTGTTGAGGATCCCTGAACACAAAGACAGAGCTATTGCATGGGTAGATAATGTTCATAATAATGATGTGACATGCAATGGATTTCGGGATAAAGCTTTGAAAGGTGTTGCTGCTCAGGGAATTGTATCTCAAATTCCTCCTATATATTTGGATAGTTTTGTCAATGCCAGCCTTGAGAACATAGATCCATTCTTTTTAAGTGTCCTTGTGAATGGAATGAAATTAAGAAATTGTATGATTGATAGTGGTGCCTCTAATACTGTTATGCCTTTTAAGATTATAGAAAAATTGGGCCTTAAAGTTGATATAGTTCAAGATAGATGTTGTGTAATGGATCAGAGGGAGGTACCAGTCATTGGAACTATCAATGCAATGCCATATAGGCTGGTAGCATATCTAGAGAAAGAGTTAACAATGAGTGTTTTGGTGGTGGACATCCCTCCTCATTATGGGATGCTGCTATCTAGAACGTGGAGTGCTACCATGGGTGGAAGTTTACAGTGTGATCTATCCTATTCCACTTTCAAGATTGATGATCAGTTTGTCAAGATTGAGCGAGAACCAAGAGTATGCCACATGATTGAGAGAAGTATTGATAATGAAACTACATGTTTTGTGGATACTAATATTAATGCTTTTAGGGCAGAGATCCCTGTACTTGAGAAGGAACCTATTTTGTCACCTATCTCTATTAAGGTAAGTGTTAATTCTATGAAGGGTGATTTGTGGGTAATGTACTTTGATGGTGCAAATTGCAAGGATGGAGTAGGAGCAGGTATTTTACTTATTTCTCCTAATGGAAACACCTACAAATTTTCTTTCACATTGAATTTATTTTGTACCAATAATATAGCAGAATATGAGGCATTATTGTTAGGACTGAGGTTGGCACAAAAACATGGTGTTAAGTGCTTAGGTGTTGTTGGTGATTTTGAGTTGGTGGTGTCCCAAGTTAGGTGAGTATATGCTTCCAAGAACAAAAGGTTAAAACAATATAGGAATGCAGTTTGGGATTTGATTGAACATTTTGATGCCTTCAATATTGAGTGGAAGGATAGGAGTAAAAATAAGATGGCTAACTTGTTAGCCAATATAGCAATCAATCCTAGTGATATTACATTTACTGGTATCTCTAAAGTTGAAATTCAGGCTAGGCCTAGTGTACCAGACAATATTGAAAATTGGAAAGTTTTTGATGATGATAGTGATATCTTAAAGTTTATGAGTTGTGAAGATCAGTATCATGGTTAGGAATTTTATTGCTCAACTTTGTTTGAGTCAATAGAAGGAAAAGAGGTTGTCTTTGGCAATGAAGTTATTCAACTTAGAACTAACAAGGTGCCCAAGGGGCTTGTTGTTTTGGAGACCGTCTTTGATAACTAGGATAGAGTTCAAAAGAATATCAAAGGAGAAGATCATGCTGATCTAGAGGAGATAAATCTTGGAACACATGAGGCACCTAAGAGGGTATACATTGGTAGGGACATGTCTCACAATGTGAGAAAATCTTTGATTGAGTTATTGAGAAAATTTAGGCATGTTTTTGCATGGTCATATGATGACCTAAAGGTTTATAGTGAAGACTTGTTTCAGCATATCATTCCTTTGAAGGGAGATGCTAAAGCTTTCTGGAAAAAAAAAAGGCCTATAAATCCTACTTTGGCACCTAAGATGCAAGAATAATTAATGAAGTTAAGAGATGCTAGCATTATCAAGCCCATTAGGCATTCTTCTTGGGTGTCAAATCTTGTCCCTGTCAGAAAGAAGAATGGTGACATCAGACTTTGTGTGGACTTCAGGAATTTGAACATCAGCTCATTAAAGGATAACTATTGTTTGCCCAATATGGAAGCTATGTTGCAGAGGGTGACCAGATCAAAATTGATGTCAATGATGGATGGTTTCTCTAGTTACAATCAGGTAATTGTCAAAGAATCAGAACAATTTAAGATAGCTTTCACAACACCTTGGGGGACATATGTTTATGTGAGGATGCCTTTTGGTCTCACAAATGTCGGTGCTACTTTTCAGAGGGAAATGGATGTTTCCTTTTCAGATTTTATTGATGATTTCCTTGTTTTCTATCAAGATGATTTAACTACCTTTTCCAAGAAGAAAGAAGACCATTGTACTCATTTAGAGAAAATATTTGTGAGGGCTTTAGAATATGGCATTTCATTAAATCCAAGGAAATGTGCATTTGGTGTCACTGAAGGTAAGTTTCTTGGCCATTTGGTTGGCAAGCAAGGAGTTATAATTGATCCTAAGAGGGTGGCAGCCATTGATAAGATTCAGAGGCCAAAGAATGTTAAAGGAATTCAGTCCTTCTTTGGTCAGGTCAATTTATTAAGGAGGTTTGTGACAAATTTTGTAGAGGTTACTAGACCTATTTCTAAGATGTTGAAGAGGGGATCTGCAATCAATTGGGAGGGTGAGCCTGATGAAGCTTTCAAAAATATCAAGCAGGCTATCAAAGATGCACCAGTGCTTAAGGCACCTGATTACAATATCCCAATGCACATCTTTTCCTTTGCATCTTTTCATACTATTGCTGCAGTGTTGTTGCAGAAAAATAAGGATGGTTTTGAGCAGCCTATTGCATTCTTCAGTAAATCTTTGCAGGCTACTGAATTGAAGTATGACATAAATGAGAAACAAGAATATGCACTTGTGAAGGCAGTCAAGGCTTTTAGATGTTATTTGATGGGGGCAGTTGTGATTGCTTTTGTGCCAAGTGCAGCTATGAAGGATATTTTCTCATAGCAAGAGGTGTCTGGGAGAAGATGCAGATGGATCAATAGGATCCAAGAATTCAACATTGATATCCAAATTACTAAATTGGTTAGAGGATAAGGATTGGCAAAACTGATGGCCCAATCCAATCTTGATGCAAATCAGATAAATCAAGCTGAAATTGATTATACATGTGACATGGATGATTGTATCTGGTATCAAGATATCATCTATTACTTGAGAAACATGAGATGTCCAATAGGAATGAATGATAATTAGAGGAGGACATTAAAATTACAGGCCATCAAGTATGTAATTGTGAAATGCAAATTGTATAGAAAGAATTTAGATTGCATACTTTTGAAATGTGTGGATGAGAGTCAAGCTAACAAGTTGTTAAAGGAAATGCATGAGGGGGTTTGTGGTGGACATTACATGGGTAAAAATACTGCTCATAAAATCTTGAGAGTAGGATTCTGGTGGCCCACAATCTTCAAGGATGTAGAAAAGTTGGTAAGGAGGTGTGATGCTTGTCAAAGGTTCTCTGGTAAGCTTAAATTTTTAGGTAATGTGCCCTTAAGGCTAGTAGAAGTACAAACTCCTTTCCAACAATGGGGAATTGATTTCATAGGGGAGATACCAAACAAGTCAAGTGGAGGACACTCATGGATCTTAGTTGCCACTGATTACTTTACTAAGTGGGTAGAAGCTATACCTACAAGGAATGCAACCAACAAGGTGGTAACTAATTTCTTGTTGAACAACATTGTTACAAGGTTTGGTTGCACTAAGAGAATAGTAAGTGATAATGCCATGTGCTTCAGGTCTGATGAATATAAGGAATTTTATATAGGTTTAGGAATTTAGATTTCTTATTCCTCACCTTATCATCCACAAGGAAATGGTCAGGCAGAATCTACTAATAAGAGTTTGATTAAGATCCTTAGGAGGATTCTTGAAAAGAATAAGAGGGCATAGAAATCAAAACTACCATTAGCTCTATGGGCTGATAGGGTAACTGTGAAGAGGGCAATTGGTTGTGCACCATTTGACCTAGTATATGGAATACATGCAAGGATGCCTCAAAATAATCTACTAGAAATGTATAAATTTGTTCAATTATATGATGATGGCATAGATGATTAGATGCAGTTGAGAATTGAGGACCTCATCAGGCTAGATGAAATCAGGAGAGAGTCAGTTGCAAGAAATGCCAAATTGTAGTTACTAGTTAAGAATTTGTATGAAAAGAAGGTTGTTGAGAGGAAGTTTAAACCTGGTGATTTGGTGTTAATTTGGAATGCCAGATTGGAGGATAAAGGAAAACATGGTAAATTTGATCCAATCTGGCTAGGGCCATATCTAATTCATGAGAAATGGGGCCAATGTTCATATATTGTGAAAGAGTTAAATGGTGATATTCAAGAATTGCCAGTTCATGGATAATTCCTGAAGAAATACTTTAATTGAAGGTATTTTGTTTGCCATGAATAGTAGTTAGGTCTGTACATTCTGTAAATTTTGTAAAATTGCTTGTCCCTATCCTATTTTGTCCGGGTCTATAGGGTTTTGGTCCTGTTGCTCTTTGTTGTCAGTTTTTCCAGTGGGATGGTCTGCTTTAACCAATGATTCTAAGTCCTTGCTATGCCTGCAGGAGGCATACATCCCTAGATAGAGCCACTATTAGCACTCTAAATTTTTTTCATGGCTTTACCAGTTTTCCTCTGGTCTCTGCAGTGTTTTTCATGACTCTGGCTCAAGCCCTAGTTCAATTTTTTTTAAAAAATTAGCCGTTGTATGAGAAACCTTTTGTTTTACCTTGGCCCTATTCTATTTTAATGTTACTTTTTCGGGCCACTTAAAATCCCTTTAGTGCATGTGCTTTAATATTTTGTCACCCTGCGGGGTCATGCCTTTGATTTTTCCTAAATCCCTGGCGCTTAATATTTCCTTAAGCTTATAGTTTGGTTGGTTTAATTTTCCCTAAGTCTAGCATTTTAATTCTTTCTAATGTTTTGGCTTAATATTTTCCTGGGCACGGCTATGACACCATCTAAATCCTACAGTTTTCGTAAGTTTGCAAGGGTTTTTTCAGAGGCTTGCGATCTTACGATGATCATTGATTCTCTTTCATGATGCAACACTTCAGACAGGCAGGTCCACTACTATGTGTACACAAATGGTGGCCTTTGACTGGTCCACATAATAGTGAGTTGGACATGTTGTCAAGTAGGCTTGGTATCTCAATCAGAAGATTCAGGATCGACGGCTGGTGTATAAGCGCATGGAATCTTTCGGGCTTATGAGATCATGTGCCAGTCGTCTGATCTTCCAGGTGGTATAATGTTCTCGATGGGTCCTAAGTGCCATGTAAGCACAATTGGCGGTCTCTTATTGGTCCACAGGGTAATGACTTGGTGCTTGTTAGTGGGACCTAAGTTTTCGGCTTGTCAGAGGGTCCTGACATCTGTAGAGAATCGATGACGAGCGTAAGTTCTTACGAAATGTGTCAGATGCATGAGATCTTCAGACAATTGTCAATTTTACTTTTCCTCAGGTGACTGACGTAGGTGGGTCCTCTGACATTTGGAGCTGACATGAATTATTTTCATTGGAGGAAAGGATGATGATGTAGTGGGACTATTTGCCAGGTGGTGTAGAGTTGTTCAAATTCTATTGGTCGACGCGAGGAATCAGTAGGGTGGGGTCATTGTCAGAAAGGTCAGTGATGAGGACAAGATCCATGGTCGGTGTAAGTTCTCATGGGTGGTGCTAGAGCCATGAGATCTTGTGCCCACCATCTGAGTTGAAGGCTTACAGAGAGTGGGTCCTATGTCAGTGATGACCGAGCTTGAGTAGTGAATGGTTTGCTGACAAGTGGCAAAAGTGGGCCCAGGCGGGGGTCTAAGGTCTAGTGGTCCGAACAAATAAGGTTAGTGGCACTGACAAAATTCAAAAGGCTTCGCTTAATCGCTAAGTAAATTGGTGGAGGTAAAGAGTGTTCTGCGAACTGGCAAAAACCTTTGTCACCAATTCACCAAATGTAACTGGGTAAGTTTGTTTTCCTTTGTTCACTAGTTTGCGGGGTTAAGTAGTGAGTTAGTTTTTCATTTCATGAATAAAGAAATGCTTTGTTGCGTGTTTGCTAGAGGTGAACTTGAGGGTAGCAGTTGAGTTAAGTCATAAAGACTGCGAAAAGGAAAGATTTGATGGTCATGACTTAAAGTTGATCGAGATTTAAATATAGGCCGCCGATTCGCTACTGGTGC
Source organism: Chamaecyparis obtusa (assembly GCA_027943335.1). NCBI lineage: Eukaryota > Viridiplantae > Streptophyta > Pinopsida > Cupressales > Cupressaceae > Chamaecyparis > Chamaecyparis obtusa. Next base: position 496,286 of record BSBK01004896.1, on the reverse strand, counting down.
TATGAAATTAACCGTTGAAATTCAAATTCAAATTTTGAGAGGGTTTCCAGCGATAGGAAGTACAAAAATTTATGGTTTTTGGAGTTGATTTTGATTGGTTTGGTGGCACTGGTTGTTGCTGACTAATCTGAGGGTCTCTATGGTTAGTGGCATGATGTTTTTGTACCAGGAGAAGTATGGTTTTTTTTCTCAAGGCATGTTGCAGGTGGCTAAAAGGACTGATTGACATAGAATTCCATGATTTGCAGTACTTTCTCAGAGATCTATCATAAGTGCAAATCTTTCTCAGGCATGTTCGATTGGTTTTCATCCCCTGTAATAAATTCTTGATTGTTTCATTTGGTTTAGTGGGTGAAACCCTAACCCTAGTCATCCATAGCTTGTTGCAACCTGTTTTGGGTTTCCAAGATGACTAGGGGGTATATATTGTAGAAGTTTTTTTGTATTAGCAGTTGTTGATGGTATTATAGTGAACAAGGAGAGCTTGGATTTTGTGTTTTGTTCCTAGCATTTCTCATTTTGGTCATGTATTGATTTTGAAGTTAATAAGAATACACCTGAATTCCTATCTCAAATTGATGATTGTCTTCTTGTTTTTATTGTGAACTCATATATGTTAATGTCATAAGGTGGATTAGCATATGGTAAACAAAGAGTATTGTGAGATTAGCTTGGAGTTCCTAACAAAGTTGGGATCAAAGCCTTTAGGGTGATTTCAGTGGGTTCATTGTTGGATTGGAATTTGATGATCAAGTTTGGGAGTGAGGGGAGTAATAGGCAAAGCACTTACTCTGAGTTCATGTGTGTTTGAGTTGAGGTCTTAGTTGATATATGTTATCAAGTGACTCTTTGCCCTGGGTTAAGGCACTAATCTATTCTTTGGAAGTAGTCCATCATCATTAATCACACACACACATTTAAATGATAAAATCTTTAATCAATTAGTAAGGGGTATAATTTTCTATTAGTTAGTGATTCCTTTCAAGAAGTGAATCAAGGGTACACCCGCTTGAGCATGTTGGCTCAAAGTGTAGGAGGATCTCATTGTTGATCCTTGTTAATTGGCCCTCTTCCTTGTAGACTTTGGAGTGGTGATAGAGTCAAAGTTATATTAAAATTATCCATCAAAGTATAAATCTACAAGTTGAAGATCAAAGGGAAGAACCAACACTTTTCATGATGTCTCTCATCCATTTCATGGTTATTTTGATCCTCTACACCCTTTCTCATCCATTCCACCATATCTTCAGTCTTCTCCTAAGCAAGATCAATCTACTACTTCCAATGTTGAGCCTATTGAAAATCAAGAGAAAAATGATACGTTTATGCTATCCAAAGCTCCTTGTCAAGATCAAAGTCTTTCATCTTCTTGTTCTATCCCTCCATGTTCGCTTCCACTTTCTACTCTTCCTAAGTCTTTGCAAGCTTTGAACAATCCTATCAAAGAAGTTGCTCCTATTCAAGATGTTCATGATTCTATATGCTCACTCTAAAGATGTCGATGTCCTTGGTTGTCATATAGATGATGATGAACTTATTGATTATCCTTTCATATCTTCCATGTCCATCCTTGGACCTCCTTCACCAATACTAAGAGCTTCACATCTTCCTTCCATCTTGGGTCCTTATGTCCCTTCACTTTCCCCTCCTAATTCTCCTAATTCATCATCCATCTTGGGTCCTTATGTCCCTCCATCTCCTATCTTTCTTCAAGATCAACATAGATGCATACCCTTGAATCCTTTTCATCCATCCACCCATCTAAACCAGTCATATCCTTCTTCTTCCACAAGTCCCAAGTCTTTTGGAAATAACTTGAATGTTCAATACAAGAAAAAGAAGCAATACAAGAATCCATCAAAAAAAGATCACCATGTCTCCTCTAATCGACATGGAGGTATAAAGTCAAAAGAGATATCTAAGAAGAAAACTACAAGACAAGTATGGGTTCCAAAATCTACCATTGAAGATATTCTCTCTAAATCATCAAAAAGAAATGAAAAGCCTAAGGCTATATGGATTCCAAAGTCTCTCTTGAAAGAGTCTAATATTGAACAAAAAGTGAAGTTGGCATTCAGGCTTCCAAAGGCTTTTGCCTCATCTTCTTCCAAAAACATTCTTCCATTCCATGTGCCTAAACTGCAACCTCTACTAAACATTTGCCATATTCCTTCTCATATTCCTTCATTCACATTTCCTCCATCCTCTCGCCACCCTTCAAGGTGTGTGTTGATGTTGATCTTTCTTTAATTTCCATCTACCCTTTCACAATCCTTCCATTCATTATCCTTCTACCTTCTATCCTTTTTCCTCATTTGCCTATTCCTCCTATCTTCCAACCTCACTCGCTTTACATAAAACTTTATCCTCCATTTTTCTCTTACATCTTCCTTTCCCTATTAGCATCTTTGAGCATATCATTTCTAATCCTTGGCATATCATGGGTTATCTTTTCAAGGAGTATTATCTGAAAAACTTGCCTTCTTCCACAAAGGAAAAAAAAATAAAAAATGGTGAAAAAATTGAAAATGTGCCTTGGTGGAAACCTGGAAACAGGCGCCTTGGTAGAAAAAGTAAAGAGAAATAAATTCATCCTATGGTGAAAACCACTCCCTTGTGGTGCCTTGGATAAGTATTGTGATGAAAACTTGGCAATCAGGCATCATGCGTAGTTCTTCTACATATTTCATCCATTCCATCTTCTCTCGTTGATCTTGACAATGTTGACCTATACACGAACATTTGGCTATCTTGTGAGCTATCTTATGATGATCTTTCTTTCATTCCATTCATGTTTAGCCTTCATATTTATTTTCCTCCATTCATTCTAGCCTTTCACTATCCTTTTCCGCTTTGGTCTTGATCTAATAAAAAAGAGTAAAACATGATGCTATGAAGCCTCTTGACATGTCTACTCCTTTGGACTGCATCCTTTCCTTCTTTTTCATTATGCTTTTGTGACTTATCCTATGCTAGCCTTTCATTGCTTGTCCAAATGTGCTTTACATGATAATTTTTCCCTAGCTTGGGTACTCTTGAGGAGTTTTCCCTTGAGGATTTCTTCCCTTCATTCTCCTTCACTCTCTTGTCTTCCATCTCTTCCGCTAGCTTGCTCATCCTTCTTGTCCTCCACCTTGCAACATTTTGGGACTACACGATGTGATCGTGCTTGGGAGTTTGATGCCCATTCTATTTGGGGGCATCCTTTGTACATATCTTATTGATCCTGAAAAAATTCTAAAAAAATTCATATATGATGCTGAAAAAATCCTAAAAAGCATATAAAGTCCTGAAAAAATACAAAAATTCAAAAAATTCAAAAAAATAGAAAAAGTGCCTTGGTGAAAACCTGGAAACAGGCACCTTGGTAGCAAAAATACAAAAAAATTAAAAAAATCAAAAAAATAAAAAAAATCTCCAAGTGGTGAAAACCTGGAAATAAGCGCTACTTGAGGCCTTTACACTTTTGTTTCTTAGCATGTGTCCTCGACACTTAGCCTTTCTCCATCATGCCTTGATCTTGTTGCCTTGGTTTGGAATTGGTCTTTGTCTTTGTCTAGGGGGCATTACCGTGTTAGCTTTGGTCTCTAGGATGCGTTGGTCTTTAGGACATCACCCCAATGGTGTTTTTGAACACCATCCAAATAGTGTTTTTCAACACTACCCTAGCGTCAAGTGTTTCTCAACACTTATCAGAAATCCTACCAGTAGTCTAGCATGATATGATATTTCCACTAGTAGATGCGATACTCAAAGTTTGACTCTATGACCTACACACACGCACCTAAAACAATTGACTCGCTGAGACTTGTTTGACTTTGTTTTCCTTGTGTGCTATCTATGATGATTTCTTTGATGAGTGTTCTCTCCCTATGATAGTTTTCGATGATGCATAGATAGAAGACTAAGGGCATGAGTACACGTTTTATTGCTTTTTCTGCTTGTGGGTGTATTTTGTTGATCTTAATTGTCATTAGCATTTATGCTTGTTCCACTTGACAATAGGATCTACAAGGTATTATCCTTGATTGTTTGGGCAAGTGCATACTTATAGTCATCTTGACTTTCCTTGTGTCTCGATGCGAGTATAATCTTGCCATATCAAATTTAGGTAATCTCACTACACTAGTCATCTTGACCTACATGTCTTTGGTGCCTAAGTGAGATTCCCACATTCTATCTGATATAGATCATATTCATATACCCATAGTCATACTAGTGTGTATTGTATGATCTTGCGATGCTACCAATAAAGCTTAATGATGAGTATTAGATGTCTATTAGGATTGTGACCTTGCAAGTCAACCACTTTTCATAGTAGCTTGCATTTTTTAGGTTCATGCTAGTTAGTTTTGTAGCTTGCATATGGAAAGAGCTCTCCTTTTTCATCTTTCATGGACCTATCAGTCAACTGCGCTCACCTTTCACTTCTTCTTGATCATGTCTTTCACTTCTTGTCTTTCATATCCCATCATTTTCTATTCATTTTGGGATTGAAATCAAAATCTGAGTTCATCTTGATAGTCAAAATCGCATTTCAAATTTTTCCCTTCTACGTAGTTGGCTGACCATTTGAGGCCTGATCCTTCAATCTTTTTTTGGGGCATCTTCATTTCCTCATCCCCATCTCTTTCAACCTTCTAGTCTTTCATTCATTTTCATTCGCTTCATCTCTCTGAGGTTTGACTTCATCTTTATCCTTTATCTTTCTCAGTCAAACTGGGGCATATCTTCACTGCTTGATGGTTACTCTATCATCTTTCATCTTTGATCATGATTTCTAGTGACTTGACCAAGTTTATCTATTTGCTACTTCTCCTCTACCTGATTTTGATTTCGATTCCAAGGGGTAGTACCTATCAGTTTTAATCTTTGATTCAGCTCATCATTTAGTTCAGCCCAAGATTCTTATTTTGAGACTTGATTATCACTTAACAACAATGGTGTTGATCTTGTCTTTTGATTCTTATCTCTTATTTTCAGACTTGATTATCACTCAACAACAATGGTGTTGGTCTTGTATTTCAGCTGGCTTATGCTTGTCTTGATGTGTTCCCATCCGTCGAACACACATCTGGGTTGTTTTGTGATCCCAAATCGATCTTACATTTCAATTCTATTCTTTGACTGCATGTGATCCCAAATCGATCTCACATTAGTCAAAGAGGGGCAAATGTATGCACCCTAAAATGGTCACCTAGACTTTGGGCCCCCATTCAGCAATTTATCAAATCCCTGAATCAATATTTTCAAAAATCAGCATTTTCCAAATATATCAATTTCCTTGATCAAATCCTATTCTATCATTTTTGATTATTTGCCTTGGGCTAACCATTTTATCCTAAAGTCTTTATTTAATTAAAAGGAATATTTCCTCCCCTTTTATTAAATAAAAAGCCCCCACTTTTCCTCTTATCCTAAGTTGCACAAATAAAGTATTATTCTTATTTTATAAAAAGGGAAAACACACTTTTTGTCTCCTATGGACACAAAAGTCAACTCTTGTTTTCTCATTGGAGGATATTTGTGCACATAGATTGCTCCTCTTTCAAGCTCCACCCTTGATTAAATCTTTTGCCTCTTAATCTCCATGGTCCATTCTTTCTCATTTCCTTTAAAAGGAGAGCTCTCTTCCTCATTTGCATATCAATCTTTTTATGCTAATGTTATGGTGTAGGTTTTCTAGGTCACTTTGGAGCTTTTTGAAGATTTGGAGCATTCTTGGCTTTTGCATCTACATGCTATTCTAGTTTCATTTCTTGCATTCTAGTTTCATTTTTCATGGCATTCATAGCTTCATATTTAGCTTAGTTTCCTTTATGCTTTAGATTACTTCATCTAGTTTAACTAGGAAGGGTTGGTAATACTTGTACTTTCCTTTCATAGTTTAGTTTGTACTTTCATTTCCATAGCTTAGCTTGCACCTTTCATTTCTAGCTTGCATATTCATCTTAATCTAGTTTGCATTTGCATTTCATAATGATTCTTGGGGATATTGGCATTCTTGCCCTTGTCTTCATTTGAATCTCTCATTGTGTGGTTGACTAGCAAGGTCATTAGCTTAATAGCTCTAGCTTGCAACTCCATGCATAGAGAGCTCTAGGTCACTTTCTAAGGTTTCCTCTTCATGGATTCCCTTGGATACAATGACTTAGAGAAGTACACCATTTGAGTGTGTACAATTAGTGCAAGGTCTAAATTTCCAAAGTTTGACCAGCTAAGACTAGACTTCCTTCAAGAGGAATCAAGGCAGACAAAGAAAGGATTCAATCAGAAGAACGTAGATGAAGATCTCCACATATTGAATGCAAATTCTCACAAAAAAGGAAAGAAGAAGCACTTCAAGAAAAGGAAAAGCTACCATGGGAAGGGTTCATCCAAGAAAGATGTTTCACAAATCCAATGTTTTAGATGCGATGAGTATGGGCACTATGAAATCAGATGTCTTGATAGAAAAAAGAAAAAAGCAACATTTTCCAAAGTAGGAAAGTCTAAGACATAGCATGAATCCAAGAAATATGTATTATACTTTGCACTTTCAAACCAAGTATCAAATAAATCCAACACTTGGGTTATAGATAGTGGCTCATCATGAAACATCACTGGGTTCAGGGAACTCTTAGATTCCATGGTAGAAGAAATTGATGAGGAAGTGCCAATTGGAGATGACTCTACACATCCAGTTAGAGGTGTTGGAATGTGTACAATAAAACTGAAGTCCCGTATCTCTATTGTACTCACCAGAGTATTGTTTGTACCAACTTGTATCAAGAGGAACTTGGTTTCCATATCTACACTTGAAGACAATAGATATAGGGTTACTTTCATGGATAGTAAAGTGTTGGGATGGCCAAAGAACTCTACTATTGAGAAGGCTCAAACCATAGGTTATAAACAAGGATATCTATATGAATTATATACTAAGCCAAATATTTCCCTAATTCATGAAATTATAGACTCCAATGAAATATGGCATAGGAGATTAAGACACCTCCATTTCTATGCCCTCTCTTCTATGGAAAAAGTAGTCACAGGTTTACCCAAACTCAAACAATAGCATTTAGGGGCATGCAAGGAGTGTGTCTTAGGGAAAAATACAAAAGGGTCCTTCCAAAGTAGTTCTAGTAAAACAATTGATGTATTAGAATTAGTCCACTCAGATTTATGTGGACCCATGTCTGTACCCTCTTTAGGGGGTTTCCTATATTATGTGATTTTTGTTGATGAGTTCTCTAGGAAGACTTGGATCTATTTCCTCAAATGTAAAGAATCTGAGGAGATCCTTAGAAGATCTAAGGAATTCAAATCCATTACAAAAAGCTCTTCTAGAAGTAAAGTTAAAACATTAAGGACAAATAATGGGAGATAATACATTATATATTTTTAAAGAATTTTGTAAAAATGCTAGGATTACGAGGGAGTTCATTGTACCCTACAACCCTCAACAAAACAAGGTTGCTAAAAGGAAAAATAGAACCATTGTAAAAGTTTCTAGAGAAATTTTACCTGATCAAAACATAGAAACATCACTTTGGGAAGAAGCCTCTACTACTTCTGTCTACATACAAAACAAATTTCCTCACTCCCACATTGATGACAAAACTCCTGAAGAAGCTTTCACTGGTATAAAACTAGACATCAGTCACTTGAGGACATTTAGATGTCCTATCTACATTCATGTGCTCAAAGAGAAAGTAACTAAGCTAGAACCTCTAGGAGAAAAGGTATTTTTAATGATGTTAAGGTTCTTTTGATTCTATTAGACTAAGGATAACCATGCTTTAGGTATGTTGTATCATACATTTTGGGGAAAATCTAAGATTATGATCCTTGTCTAAATCAATGTGGTTGGGGTAGAATTGTGTGGTAACTTATGATACTGTTAATACATGGTTGTTGTTGTAGAGATTTAATTGGAATCCTTCTAATGAAAAGATTATTTTCATCTTACTTATAAGAAAATAATTGAAACAACATTTTTATATTAACATGACCATGAACTTAGTGTAGATGATTTATTCTGGATAAGAAATGAATGCACCTATTAAGGAAATGTTGTGGTTCTTTGTGTTTCTTATGAAAGTATTCAAAATATATATGCCTTCATGATGCTTTATGAGTTTTGATAATTCCCTTTCCTAAGAACTAAATGCATGGTTGTATTCCTTGAGCTATTTTTGATTTTTCAAAATGAGTGGGAATTAAGACCTTGAAATTTTCTATATTGATAGGAAGGGGAGTTTTTTATTCCTATGTTACATAATCATGTTTCTATATTATGATGTTATTGATGATATTTGAAGTTCGTATTGCTGATTTACACAATTCCATTAGTTCAGATATTTTTACTTGATTAGATTCCTCTAGTTGGGTTGGGTATCTTTCATGTTAGGAAAGATTATAGGGAAGCATAATTGCTTCTTGGTAGGGTGGAAACACACTCCTACATTATTATTTCCCTTGGTGTTTGTGTGGAACATGTGTTAGGGGATCCTATCAAGAAAGTCTTCATGTTTAGAAGAAGTATGATTTCTTTGCATCGACTATTGGTCTACTGTATTGACCTTTGCATTCTTACGTTAGTTAGTCTATGAATTTTGTAAAATTGATTATGTCCTTTTAAGTTTAAGTTCTTATAGGCCTGTTCATATTGTCATACATTGAGGTTTTCGACAGGATGATCAAAGTATCCTTAAATTCTTTTTATTGATGTATTTTGATGGTTTGGTTGAAGTCTCTTTTGGTATATTGTTGTTGTGACAAGCTGGTCGAAATTGATAATATTTTTTTATGTATTATTTCATGTGATGTATCATTCAACAGTTGGTTGACACTCTTATTGGTTATGGACTCATGTGTTTCTTAATCTGTTTGACAGTTTTGGTTGCATCTTGCATTCTTTCTTTTAAATTAAATGAGAATTGTCCTTATCTTTTCATCATGTGGTTTTGACATTTGAATTAGTTGACCAACTCCCTTATCTTGTGGATATTGGTGATGTGGCATATTTTGTCCATAGGTGAGTCTTTACAAAAGAAGATCTGTAAATCTGTGTTTCCTTCATATATTATTTACACTTCACTAATCTGTGTTGTCATATAGAGGAGAATTATCAATGGACAAAGAATACGTATGTAGAATTTGTTTTGCAATATTCTCATCAAAGAATGCTCTTGGAGGGAATGTGAGAGGACACATAACATGTAATTAGATCTTCTATTTTACTTTTTCTTATATCCAGTGTAGTGCAATTCTTTGTTGAAGATAGAACAAAAGGACCATGCCCAATGTAGTGAGATTCATTTTCATTTGTTTTTGAGTTCTCTATCTTACAACATATGTTTTAACCCATTTAATAAAAGAATTTCATGAATTGAATCAACTATGATCTTAATATAAATGGAGTGAAAGAGTCATGAAGGGAAGACATGAGGAAGTGACAATGTTGTTTTGAACTTGCAACCTCAACAACCTAAAAATAATATGAAGGGAATTTCACAACATTTTAAAAAATTCTCTCACAAAGAAGCTCTAGAAATGAATTCTCCTCCACTTGACATTGGAAACTTAAAGCCTGATGATCAATCTTCATCTATTCCAACTGATCACTTCCTATAAAGGATCAGAAACTGGGTATAATTTTGAACTCAGGGATTGGACATCAAACCGAGCAGCTTATCCTGCTTATGAAAATTCATTTAGTAAGTCAAACCAGGGATGTATCACTTGAAATGGGCCAGAAAAGTATATGCACCAAGTATCATTTAGCCATGCATTATCATTGCTGCAGGAAGTAAATGCTGAAGGAAAACTATACTACAATTGGAGGAAATGAATACTAAAGTAATGCTTAAGCTGAAGTTTGCGGAAAAGTAAGTGCTGGAATAAAAACTAGAAGAATATAACTATCAACAAGATATGTGAATTCTTACAAACTATGCCATGACACTTCTACTGTTCTACAACTTTGGCTGTAGGAGGCGTTAGCCGGTCTATAGCTTTGGCTGTAGGAGCAGTTCAGTGTTGGGTACTTAATCAACAGAAATGTAGTAAATGCTTCTAGCTAATATGATTCTATTTTTACTATGGATTTCTCACCAAGTGGGCCCCCTTGGATGAGTATCCTCAATCACAATTGCACTTAACTGAATATCAACACTTCATTCTATTGATTGAATATCAAAGTACATAATTCTCATAACACCATGAAACTAGCTGAAAACTATTTCTATATCCCCAACAATGCCCTTCGTTGTTGTGCTCATGCAGGAGTAGGGCTTTATTTAAAGCTTCTAACTAAATTCTAACTGCACCGTAGAAATAGGAGGATCTTTATTACAATATTAATAACTAGAAAGAAGGAAAGCTTTAAATACTAAACAGATTGATCCTGAAGCGGAGGAGAGAATTTCCGTGACAACAAATCCAACTTCCATTCACACCTAGATCTTCTTAGAGAAATTAGCACACCGCCTAACTCATCATAGAGACTACCACCTTGCTCCTTCAATAGGCGCTACATTGAATGTTCTTCCATTGAAAGCTACAAGAAGATCGGGTGGAACACTTCATGGATGAATGCTCCAAACCTAGTCAAAACAACATTCGCTATTCCAATGCACTATGCCTTTAAGGGTTAGGATAAGATATTTATGATAGTAATTACCTGAACACGCATTATCAATCACATTAAAAAATATACTCTTACTTATTCAAAACACAACATTAACTTTCAGATCAAGAAATATAGCATTTTATCCAATCATAGTATATTAAGTATGTTTAAACCATATTAAATGTCTATTGGTAGCATGCCATATAGTAGCAGAAAATCATAAGAGTCTTTGGTAAATGTATCAAAATGCAGCAAAAAGGTATAGCAAATATTATCCTAAGGCATTCTAAAGTATGACATTAATATGCCTTATCACCAACTGAAGCTCAAGCTTATGTTGAGAAATCATCTCACCTTCAAAATATAGTTTGTTAGCATACTGGACTTATGTTCCTCCAGAGCTTCAACCTACACAAAGAAAGTCAAGGAGAGTTAATAAGTGAATTGTATCACCATGATTTGACTACAAGTACAAACTATTATCAGCTATAGTACCTTCATGAAGACATCAATGTCGGGGTCTAGTTTGATATCTTGTTCCTTCTCTCATCTCGCAAGTTCACTTAGCACATATGCAACCAATATATTCCACACAATCCATTTTATGACATCATTTTTTTCTCCATGTAAGACATCCACCGAAAAATCAGAACAATCCAGTGGAAGTCTTCCTAAAATTAAGCCTATCAACTTAATTATTCTACCAAGGCGAATATTTTAAAACTATCTACATACATATGTAGACAATTATTATATTTACTTCTATTTTATTAAAATAAATTATTTTTGAATGTAAGAGCTTTTGATTTTAGAACTTATTTTTTTATTCAACTCTGAAAAAATATCATTCATTATGAATTGAATTTTCTATTGAAAAATAATCAGTTATTTTTTAATGTAAGAGCTTTTGATTTCAGAACTTATTTTTATTAATTTATATATTTTTTATCAACTCTGAAAAAATATCATTCATTATGAATTGAATTTGCTATTGAAAAATAATAAAATTAACAAATATAATATTTAAATTTTAATAATAAATTTTAATAGAAATATAAGTTGTCTTTTTATTTTTTAATATATTACATTTTATTTTTTACTTTGTATAATTTAGTTGTACTTGTAATTTTTAATGTAAAAATTTAAATTTAACTTACACTTCAAATTTTCCCCATATAGTTTATTTTTTATTTTAAATATTTTTTATATATATCTATAACAGGTTTTGTATTATATTAATAAAAAGAGTTTGAATACAATTTCCATAGAGCTATCATAGCTTCTCCAAACACTATCTACCCAAAGGTCTTCATCACCTTTAAATACATTACAAATTCAAAGTCTATTTCCCAAACTTCCCTTTCACCAAATACATTATAAATTAACAACTACATTACAAAGACATAGATAAGACTCCAGTTCAAACCCACAAAAAACCCCTTGTGCCATCGTCATCTTTCATAAGAAGTCCTTTTCAGCCCCATCCTCATTCAACTCCATTTCCTATCACTCCTTGTCCACCCAACAACAGCTCCCATGGCCAAAATTAACCATCAGAAGGTAATTCAAAAACTCCCACCTCCCTCTCGGCTTTTACATCTGCCACCCCAAAAAAACCAAAATTTGGATTGCAAGGAAAGATTTTATTCCATCCGTTCCGCATTACCTTTTTGACATCTTGTCGACCTCTTCCTTTTTGGAAACCCACATGCCACACTTAGTTTCCTTTCTACCTCCATAAAACTTTTAATGGCTTCCTTCAACTCTGTCCATGCCTTCTCCCACTCCTTCACATATTCCTATTTGTCCACCCTTTTTGACCAAACAACAAAGGGGACAATACCCACTTCCTCTCCTTCTTCCTCATCTTCAAAGAATTCACTATAATTAAAGACCCACCCTGGGTGTGCCCATTCCAATAGGTCATCTATACCTTCCAAAAGAGCCTCTTAAAATAGAGATTTCATAACCCATTTAACTCTTCTTACATCCTCACCAATCTCCAACCCCCACACCATTTTCATAGCCGTGATATCCACTTGCAATTTCCAGCAATTTTTGCTTCTTGAAACAAGGACCCTAAGTTTCTCTACACCTCATAAATGACCACCTTTGATGGGCACTTCAACATCATCCCTAGTCTACGATCATCTACTATTCCATAGAGGCCCATTTGTTTCTTCTCTCTCGATAAGGTAAAAGTTATCTCCATCACTACTTCTTCACACATGCACCGAAAAGATGCTACTCTTCCCTTCAAATCCACTCAAAAAGATTTTTAAAATAGTCATCCAAAAACTATGTTAATAAGTGAAGCCTTCCTAGCGCCATCATAAATAAGCTATCTTTTCACACTATCCTTCAATCCCCTCGAAAGATGACTTCACACACTTCAAACACTCAGCTCATAATTTTGAAGCCTTATTCATAATCATTAAATTGACCTATTCCTTTTAGGATAAAAAATGAGGAAAATGTAACTACCTAGGGAAAGCATCCACTTTCTATAAGAAAACATTCCATCTTTGATAGTGTTTCTGCAAAAAAACAACTTTTTTGTTGACATCGTTCAATTGTTAACCCCTGCCCAACCCAATTCAAGTTTAATCTTTCCATTTCCTCAATTTGCAACTCTTTAGCCTCTGTAAATGAAATAGCCCACTTTGAGAGATTATCCGCTTCCAAATTCCCCTCTCTCCTTATATGAGTGATCTTAAAATCTTCAAAATAATTTAAATCCTACCAAATTGCTTCAATATAGTTTTGTAAATGCCATGCATTGATTGACATCTTTGAAATGGCTTGCACCACAAGGAGTGAGTCACCTTCGAAATGTAGCTTCTTTAAACCTTTCTTCCTTGCCAGATTTATTGCTAATAAAGGTTCTTGGCATTCCACCATATTATTTGTTCCCATCTCTAAGCTTTTGGCTACTAGTAACAAAACTTCCCCTTCAAAATTCCTAAATACCACACCTGCCCCCGATTGACCAGGATTATTTCTTGCTGCCCCATCAAAATTCACTTTTATCCAACCTCCCTCTAGTCTTTTCCACTCAATCTTGAAGTCCTCTACCTTTTTCTTCTTGACTACAAGAGCCCCCGAATCTGATTTAAAGCTTATTCCAAGCCATTTATTTTGAATATCTCTGTCCTCTTTTGTATAAGGGATTTTTAGAGATTGTTTCCCTGTAGTTGACACTCCCACTACCTCCTCAATTGCATGATCAATTCTTCCCAAGAATCTTCTTCAATATTCCCTCTCCCCTCTAAAAATTCTCCTATTTTGCTCCTTCCAAATCTCCCAATTTACCAATGAAGGGCACACAAACTAGATGTTGGATAAGGTTGATTGTTTTTTTGTTCTTGGCCAATCATCAAAAGTATCTTTAACAGAATTCACCCTAGGCCCTTGCCACCCCAATTTATTTTGGACATAATCCCAACATTTTTCTGCATATTCACATTGCACCAACAAGTGATCTACTGATTCCTCATGTTTTTCACATAAAGCACATCTAGTTGGTCCTACAAGGCCTAGCCGTTTCTTCCTTTCAACCATTAAAATCCTTCCTTTTAATGCTAACCAAGAAAAAACCCCCACTTTAGGTAAAATATCTATATTCCAACACAAATCACAAGAAATAAAAGTCTGATCTTCAGCCCTTGTTAACAACTTATAGCTCACCTTCACTAAATAATTTCTAGAGGTGGAGCCACACCAAACAATCTTATCCTCCAACTCATTCAAAATCACCATTCTCATCTCAAAAATTGATCTCATTAAAGCTTTTTTCTATTCAAGTAAATCTTCTCCTTCAAGACTCCTCCAAATCCATCTCTTACCTTTAGAATCCTCCACCTGATTAAGGTAATCCCTAACCTTATCTCCCCATCTTGCTGAGAAATAGTCTCACAGTCCCAAAAAGTTAACATTTTCCTTCAAAGAAGGATTTCCATTCCATGAATCCTCCCAAAATTTGGTCATTTGTCCATTCCTTACTTGCTAGGAGACATCATTCACAATTACATGTCTGCATGATAACATAAAATTCTAAATTGTTGAAACTTTAGGAGGGTTTCGAACAGTTAGAATTATATGACTCTCCCTAGAGTCTAAATATTTAGCTCTTAGAATTGTAACCCAATATTGATTCAAATTGGAATACATGCTCTAGATTAGTTTAGCACCTAGGGCTTGATTCATCATTTTCCAAACTCTAATACCTACACCACCATTTTCTTTTGGTTTACAAAGCTTGTCCCATGCCAACAAAGGAATCTTCTCTTCCTCATTGGCACCATTCCAAAAAAAGTTGTGCATTTTTTTCTCCAAACATTTTAAGACTTTTTTGGGGATATCTAAACACATCATAGAATAGACAAGCATGGCTGAGATAATTGTTTGCAACATCATAATTCTACTAGCCTAAGTTAGCCATTTCCCCTTCCACCCTTCTATTTTTTTCAAGTACTTGTCTACCAAATATTTCCAAAGCTCAGCTTTATTTATGCCTTTAAAAGAGGGGATGCCAAGATACATGATAGGAAATAAACCTATTCTCATACCCAAAATTATACCTATTTTCACTTGAGTATGTTGTGGAGTGTTAAAAAAGTATATTTCAGACTTCTTGTAGTTGATAAGCTATCCAGACACCTTTCCATAGAAATCTAAAGTGTCTTTCATCATTCTAGCCTCTTGTTCAGTCACATCCCCAGCTAAAAATGTGTCATCTACAAATTACAAATGAGACAAAGCTTCCACCTCCTCAATTATCTTAACACCATTCCACAAATCCAAATATCTTTTTCTCCTTATCAAACGGCCTAACATTTCAGCTAAAATAATAAATAAAAAAGGAGATAGAGGGTCTCCTTGTCATATTAGTTATCTCGCTCAAATGATCCTTGAGGACTTTCATTCACTAAAACTGAATATCTTGGGGACTCAATGCAACTCTAAACCCATTTAATCTAGTCTTCACCAAGCCTAATTTTTTGCAAAACCTTCAGTAGAAAACCTTTATCTACCTCATCATAGGCTCTTTTTATATTTAGCTTCACCATCATCTTTTGACTCTAAGATCTTCTTATTGAATGCACTACTTCATGGGCTACTATCACACCTTCAAAGATAGATCTTCTTGGAGAAAAACCACTCCATTCTTTAGATATGACCATATTTAGCACCTAATTTAGATGATTTGCAATTACTTTAGAAATTACCTTATAAACTGTGTTATGTAAAGCTATGGGTCTGAAGTTTTCAAAATTAGTGTGTGCATCTTTCTTTGGCACAAGGGATATGAGGGTATTGTTAAAATCCCTCAGCAGAAACCCACCAAACCGAGATTCTTCCACCACCTCCCATAAATCCTTCCCAAAGATATGCCATAATTTCTGAAAAAATAAGGCAGGGAAACCATCAGAGCTAGGAGATTTATGAGTCCCCAACCCAAATAATTCCAACCTTACCTCCTCCATTGAGACTGGTGCCAATAATCCCCTATTCTGATCTCTAGTTACTATTGTGGAAATAACCTCTAGAGCCTCCTCCATCATCTGTTCGACCACTACATCATTATGTTTACTCTTTGAAATGAAAGCTACCACAACCTCACTAATTAACTGTCTCCATGAGGTTTTCACCATCCTCATTTTGAATAGAAAATATTCTATTTTCTGCTCTCCTCATTTTTAGGGAATTATGATAAAATTTAGTGTTCCTATCTCCTTCCCTTAACCAAGTTTCTGTTGATTTATGTCTCTAGAATATTTCCTCCTTAGCTAACTACCTGATGGGCTTCTAAATAGCCATCTTTCTCAGTACTTTTTATCCTCTTTTTAGAACAGTTAATTGCACACAGACATGAATTCATAGTTTTCAAGCATACGAACTTATGGTTTTTCTATATATTCTATATATTATATATATATGTGTGTGTGTGTGTGTGTGAAAACATAAAAAGGAAATATGGATACTTTAAAGACATGATATTTTCTTGAATTCATCGACAGGTATGGTAAATGAAGTAGCTATGCATGTTAATGAATGTTTCCTTTCCTAAGCTATGTTTTGGGTAGTCTTCCTCCTGTAGCCATAGGACTTGCAAGAGTGTTAATTAGAACTTACACCTTTCCCTAATATTAATGATGAGGATATATATGTATATGGTTGGATGTGTGCGCATTTATTGTTTTGCAGGTGTTGACTGCGGGCATTCAAGAATCAACATAGTGGTTCCAGAGTAATCAAAGCCAACTGTGGGTTGCAAAATCTTCATAAGCAAAGAGAATCAATTGCTGTTTTTTGTTACATGCAACACGCAGATTTAGTTCCCTTAACATGCTATATTCTTGGAGATTATTCATGTTCAATGATGTGTCTATTCTGGAACTTTATGAGTTTTAACTGATCCTCATTTATGAAGTGGTCATAGATTTAGGAGATAGTTGTAGCTTTCCTTTAAATAATCGACTGTTGTAACTCTTTTGGAGTTAGTCGAATGAACTAGTTTTTATAACAGAACTTTTGCAATATTGTTTTCAATCAAGTGTAATCATTTTGTTATGGATGAATAGAATGCTCAGTTCAAGTTTATATCTTTTATCTTGATTGTATTTCCTATTCACTCATTCAAGGGGGCCCACTTGATGAGTGAATTATTCTGTTAGCATAGATTTCATTTTCTTGTTTATTTCTAAGTAATTAGAACTCTATTGTTCCTATAGCTACTGATAACAGAATTAGTAGCCTGTTCCTGTAGCATAGCTGGTTAGAGTAATTCCTAGCTGTGATTCCCTGCTTTGTTAAAATAATTTCATTTACCAGTTCTAGCATAGTTTTTCTGAAGCATAAGCATTTAAATTTCATAGATAGTCTTAGATTGAGAAGGTTTGAAGCATATACTTTGTGAATGCCATTCAAAGTTTATGTCCCTCGTCGATAATTAAATGAGATTGAATAATCCATTTAGAAATCATTTAGGGTGTCCAATCCTAAAATAGGTAGTCCATTGCTATGGGTTTCTAATACTATTATTTGGCTAAGCATTTTTGGTGCCGCTGCCGGGGATGGTGTTAATTCAAACTTATCTTTGTAGTTGCATTCTCAATTCTAATCTAGTGCTTAGTTTTAAGTAGCATTTTATGCATAGAAGGAGAGACCACCCCGGGAGATTTCTTCCTCATAACTATCAAGAGGACCCGTTTGATATCTTTAATCCTGAAGTTGAAGAACCCTAAAATGAGAATGAAGAAGAAGAACCCTTTGAAAATCCATTTGTTGATGCTCAGGAACACATATCCTCTTCATCCTCTAAGGAATCACTTCATTTGAACTACCTATTTGCTGAACCTAAATACCAAGACAACCCACTTGCTCTTATTATCTATCAGCTACCACCACCAAGTCCTCCTCCCATAATGGCTGCTCATTCCACCTTTCCTTTTCCTATCCCTCCTCGGCAAGGTGATCAAAATTTGAAGAACATACCTACTGCTGCACTTCCAAAATTCTATGGCCTCATTACAGAAGACCCTGAGACCTTCCTCTTTGAGTTTTACATCCTTTGTCAGAGTTATGACTATACAACTGATGCCCACAAGCTGAAGTTGTTTCCATCGATTCTAAAAGAGGCTACCTTGAGATGGTTCATGGGGCTGGGTGCCAATGCTATAGCAGACTAGAATTCCATGCACAATCTGTTTCTTTCAAAGTATAAAAAATAATGTAGGGGTCAATATTTGAAAGGTGATGACATTTTCAAAATGTCTTAGAAGGAGGATGAAACCTTGGAGGATTATGTATCAAGATTCATGTTCAACCTACAATGTAATACATAACACTAGCTAAATGAGGCATCTCAGAAACACCTTTTCTTAAAGGGTGTGAATGATGGAAGCATTGAGGCTCTAGACCTAATGGTAGGAGGAGATATCACATAGAAAAGTTGGGCTAAAATAAAGAATATATGTCTAAATTACTCAAGGGCCACTATGAAGAAGTGTAGGGGACTTAGAGACCTACCACATAAGTCCAATGGTGGTTTAGGAGTATCCAAAATGGAGCTATCTAATTTGTTGTCTGACTTCAAGAAGGACATCATTAATGATGTCTCCACTTAGCTAGATAGTATGTAGGTGAGGAGGAAGAAGGAAGAGGTAGATGCTGTGCTAGCCGAGTTATGTTCTCATTGCAGAAAAAAGAAAAGAAATTGTAGATGCAAAAAAATTACATCTATGGACACTAATCCAATGCCCACTGAGTTTAGAGACAAGGTATGCCTCCAGACCCATTGAATAATTTTGGCTATAATAATAGTAGTCAATGGAAAAATCATAACCCCCAAAATTCTGCTCCTCAAGGTCAGAATTGGAATTATAATTGGTCCAACCAACAACCACATTATAACCAAGCCTATAAGAAATATCCACCATTTAACCCATACCAACAATAGTTTAAATCCTATCAGAAGCCACAATAGAATAACCAATGGCTACCTCATGATAACTGGCAACCACAACCTCAGTGGGGACCCAACTAGTCTAGTCAGCAACAAGAAATCATGCCTCCACCTTAGCAACAAGCTAGTATGCCACCACCTCCTGTAGCCAATAACAACCCTCAAAAACCAACTCAACTTCCTACTCAGCCAACTCCGAATCCTAATAACAAGCAACAAGCTTATTCCTTGCAAGTAAATGATATCCATCTCAGATCAGAAACTACATTGCCTACACCTAAGGAGCCAATAATAACTGAAGTTGCTGATGTTGAGGAAATACCTGAGAACTAGCCTACTGATGTTCCACCTATTGTTCAATCTACCCCAGTGCTAAAAAATCCTCCTTATCCACAAAGATTGTCTCAGGCAGTTCCTCCAAAAGAAAATTCTGTGGAAGCTGATTTACTTGATCAACTCAAGAAAATGACAGTGCAAATTCCCTTGTTGGATGCCCTTAAAGAAGTTCCAATCTATACTAAAGCAATAAAAGAAGCTTGTATTAAGCAACTTGGAAGGAAGAAAAAAGACCCTGATACTATCCATGTCTTAGGCCAGCTCTCTGATCTCATGCTAAGCAAAGTTTTAATGCCTAAGTATTCTGACCCAGGAAGCCCAGTAGTCACTATTCATATCAATGTTATCCAAATTCAGAATGTCCTAATTGACTTAGGAGCATCAATCAATGTCATGACTAGGGAAGTTCTGTTAAGGCTTAGTATCATTGGTTTGTGAGATACATCTACAATATTGCAATTAGCTTATAATTCCACTGTCAAGCCAGATGGTATGGTTGAAGATATTGTTGTCACACTAGATTCTTTAGATTACCCTTCATATTTCATAGTCCTATCACCCAAAGCCTCCTTAGGAGGATATCCATTAATCCTAGGATGAACTTGGCTAGCCACAACTGATGCTTTCATTGCATGTCGCTCAGGAAAAATGACCATATCAGATGGGATAAATACCAAGAAATTAACTCTGTATTCTCCAGCAAAACCCCAAGTAGACCTTGATCAAGTTGTTTGGCCAGATTTAGGTGATGCTACCCTTGAAGAAAACTCAGTGAAAAAAATTATGGTCATTGAGAGAAATCCATTCATGGTATCACAAGAAGAAGATGATATACTAGAAGCAATCCTTACCAACCAATATGGTTCTGAGGAATCCTCTTGTGATGTTCCTAATTTTTCCCTTCAAACAATAATGCCCAAGAAGACCACATCTCAGTTTCCTGTAGCATTTGATTATCTCCACACCTTGCTACCCAATGAAATAAAGTCTCCATCCATGGTAGAAACCCTGATGCTAGAAAAAGTCAAAAGAGTTGAAGTTGCTTCAAACAAGGAGTTGAATGTTAATAAGAACCTCATTGAATCTTAGCTATCTAGTCTTCTCAAGCTTTTACAAGAAAGTCAGCAAGCCTTTGCATGGAACTATACTGATATGAAAGGGTTAGACCCTAAAATTTTCACTCACATAATCTATATAAGCCTTGAGTACAAGCCAGTGAGGCAAGCCCAAAGGAGAATTAATCCTGCTTTGAGAGACATAGTGAAGACCGAGTTGTAGAAGCTTCTTAGTGCCAGTTTCATTTATCCTATTTCTAATAGTCAGTGGGTTTCTCCTCTTGTCATCATACCAAAGAAGGGGGGCAAATGGAGAGTTTGTGTGGACTATAGGGAGCTTAAAAAAGCCACTAAGAAGGGTCACTTTACACTACCTTTCATTGACCAAGTTCTTGATAATCTTGCTGGTAAGAAGTATTTTTCATTTCTAGATGGCTTTAGTGGATATAAATAGATACAAATATCACCAAAAGACCAGGATAAGAGAATGTTTACCTATCCTTGGGGAACATTTTCTTAATAAATCTTGCCATTTGGGTTGTGCAATGCACCTGCTACCTTCCAAAGAGCAGTGTTGGGTATTTTCTCTGACATTTCTACTGACTGTATTGAAATTTACATGGATGACTTCACTACTCATGGAACCACATTTGAAGAGGCACAAGCTAACTTGGAGAAGGTTCTTAAGAGATGTCAAGATTACAACCTATCCCTTAACAGTGAGAAGTGTTATATGATGATGGAGGAGGGAGTTGTCCTAGGAGACTACCTCTCATCTTTTGGAATTCAGGTTGACCCCGCAAAAATTGTAGTTATCAACACACTTCCCA
The DNA here is from genome assembly GCA_027943335.1 of Chamaecyparis obtusa. Taxonomy (NCBI): domain Eukaryota; kingdom Viridiplantae; phylum Streptophyta; class Pinopsida; order Cupressales; family Cupressaceae; genus Chamaecyparis; species Chamaecyparis obtusa. Next base: position 474,983 of record BSBK01004896.1, on the reverse strand, counting down.
CACCGGTTAAGCAGAAGGAGGTCAGGAGTTTCCTTGGCCATGCTAGTTACTATAGGAGATTCATAAAGGATTTCAGCCAACTTGCAACACCTTTGTTCAACTTTCTGAAGAAGGAAGCTGAATTTGAATGGATAGAAGACTGTGAAGCCTCCTTCCAGAAATTGAAAGATGTTTTAACAACAACACCTATTCTCAGAGGACTTGATTGGAAGCTGCAAGTTCACATCCACATAGATGCATCTGACTATACCATTTTAGTAGTCCTTGGATAGAAGGAAGGTACTGTTGAACATGCAATTTACTATATTAGTAAAAACTTGCAAGGTGCTGAATTAAATTATACTATTACTGGAAAAGAGCTGTTAGCAGTCGTCTATGCACTAAACAAATTTAGGCATTACATCACAAGTTATGAAGTATTTGTATACATTGATCATTCAACCATCAAATACTTAATGAATAAACTTTCCATTAGTGGTAGATTAGCACACTGGTTACTCCTCATGTAGGAATTTGATGTGAAAATAATAGACAAACTAGGCAAGGCTAATGTGGTGGTCAATTTCTTATCAAGATTGCAAGTACCAGATGATCCTATAATAATTGACAACAACTTCCTTGATGAGCACTTATTTTCTATTGGTTCTTTTAATCCATGGTATGCAAACTTAGCCAACTACCTTGATACAAGCAAAACACCACCTCACTTCTCTCCTAAGCAGTGCTGACTATTGGTTGAGAAGAGTTTTAACTTCTCTTGGATCTCAAGCTTCATGTTTTATATAGGACCAGACCAGGTCACCAGGAGATGTGTTCATGAGGATGAAACCTATGACATTCTCTGGGCATGTCACGATGAACCATGCGGTGACCATTTTGTAGCAAAGCAGACCGCCTATAAAATTTTGACAATTGGATACTACTGGCCTACTTTGCATAAAGATGCAGCAAAGCATACCATGCATTGTGATAGGTGCTAGCATATGGGGCATCCAACAAAATCTGATGAAATGCCCCTGTAGCCTCAGGTAGTTGTCACGCCCTTTGACAAGTGGGGTATTGACTTTGTTGGACCCATTGAAGCCTCTTCTCATGGGAAGTCATACATCTTAGTATGTACTGACTATGTGACAAAATGGGTTGAAGCCAAAGCTATGAGGCATGTCAGAGATCAAAAAGTTGTTGAGTTCCTTTATGAATGCATATTCACTAGATTTGGAGTAGCAAGGGAAATAGTCACAGATTAGGGAGCATAGTCACCTCAAATCTAATCACAGAATTGATGCATAAATACATGGTGCACCATGGAAAATATTCACCCTATCATCCCCAGGCCTATGGTCAGGCTGAAATAATAAACAGGGAGATAGAATCTATTTTGACAAAGATAGTAGCTATTCTTAAAAAGGACTGGGCTACCTATCTTCCTGAAGCCATATGGGCCTACTGCACAACATGGAAAACCACCATAGGGTTTACTCCTTTTGAGTTGGTGTATGGAAAATCAGCCTCAATGCCTATTGAGTTTCAACATAAAATGCTCTGAACAACCTTGGATTTGGATATTGATCTCACCAAAGCACAAGAAGACTGGTTACTACAATTAAATGGATTGGATGAATACATGAAGTTTTCCCTCCACAATACGGAGTTGATACAACAACAAAGAAAAAAATGGCATGACAAGTTCATCCATGATAAGAAATTTTTTGTGCGTGATTGGGCACTGTTGTATGATTCAAGATACCAGCACACACCCAGGAAATTTCACACCAGATGGCTGGGGCCTTATGAGATAATATCATTCTTTGATAATGGAGCAGTTCAGCTTTCAACCATTGATCCTGTGCGATTCAAGTTACTGGTAAATGGACATTGCCTGAAACTCTACAACAAGCCTGTCAGTCGTGATGAGTTCTTGAAGTAGTTCCAAAGCAGCGGTGACACACATGATCCTGCAACTGAAGAATTTGGGTCTCCTACCCAGTATTCTGACAACTCTTGATTCCATTCAAGAACACCATAATAAACATTTAACATCTTGTGGAATTATTTGTCCATAATAATTTTCATTTCACCTTCTCTCTCCTCCACCCATCCACTCCATCCCATCACTTCATCAATGCAGATGCACTTTTTCAGAACACTCTTCCGTAGCACTTCCAAGTTTGTGCCACATACACTCATACATATTTTATTTTATTCATTCATTTTTAGGATTTTGTGTCATTTTAATTTTCTACTCTTGCATAGCCTGACTTGGCGGGACCCATGCCATTACTTAGTTAGGGAGGGGAATATTCTATTTTCAAAATTTCAAATTAGCATGTAAAAATTGAAGTTTCTTGTCTTTACGAGATGATTGTTGTCATGTCTTGCTGATCTGTCCTTCTGTGATTGCATCATCATATCTATAGTGAAATTAAAGATATTAAAAGCTTAAGTTAATTTCTAATGATATGCTATGACGTGTTTAGGGTGGTGGCCCTTGGCACGAGCGAGCTATTATGAGATGTTATGCAAGAAACATATCATTAGCTTTCGTGCAAAAATATTTAATTTCATGAAGCAAGTTGCAGTTAGTACGCCACCTTTTTCGACTGCAACATCCTATGCCGTAATACTTTGAATTCTACGATTTATCATTATTGAGCTCTGTGAAAATATCAAGTTCTATGAAATTCAAAATTTCCTGAGTGTAACAATGGGAGGTGACCTTCAACGGCATGAACCAGTGGATCACAATGTTTTTTTGGGTGACGCCTCCAGTTGTGAAATGTTTAGAAGGAGAGGATGGTTGGATTACTGCTTAAGTCTTAAGGGGTTTGATGAAGAAGTTTCTCTACAATTTCTATCCACCTTGAAGGATGGATTTGTGGTGGTCAAGGGCTTAAAGATTGAATTTACAGAGGATGTAGTGGCTGAAGTAACTGGTTTTCCATAGGAAGGTGAAAAATGGGTGAAAGACTTCGACCTGTGTTCAATGAGGGCTCAGTTAACTTTGCATGGTGACCCCTAGTTAGACATTGACAGGAAGCAAGGTACTTAGTGACTATCTTTTCCTCTAGAATTTATTCAACCAGTTGCATTCATTATCTAGTACTTCACCTGTGAGGGATGCTACAAGTATTTGCATGCTCAGCATTTCAAAATTCTGAGTCATCTTCAGCATGACAACAGACCGGTAAATCTTCCCAGCTTCCTATTTAACATTGTGAAAAAGCAAGCTTTATTAGTCTAGTCAAGAAGCAACCAGTCTATTTCGCATCATTTTTTGATAAAACTAATTGTAGGAAGAGAATTAAATAGACAAATGGTTGGGACATGGGAAGAATTCTTGCAAATGAATGAGGTAGAACCTAGAGTGGTTAGCCCTAGAGGTCAGGGTGTTGGGTGGAGAGAACAAACATCCACTGGGGTTTGCAAAATTATTCAAAGGATTGAAAATGTTCCTGCAACTTCTCCTTCCATTTCTAGGCCCTCTAGAAAAAGAACTTGCAGTGTTGGTGCCTCCACTTCTAAGAGGAAGAAAAATAAAAGTAAAGAAACTACCAATATGCCTGAAACACCACCGTCTGTAAGGACTAGGTCTGCATCTAGGAGAGACAAGGGTAAATGAAATGAAATAGAAGAAGAAATATTAGAGCAGCAACCTAGTAATAATGTTGGTAATGTTGAAGAAACCTTACATTCTCTTGGGGAAGAAAATCCAGGAAATCCTCCTGAAGCAGTTGTAGAAGAAGTAACCCCTAGCAGGAGGAAACATAAGAATTCTTTGTGCTCATCCATACCCCCCATAAGGAGAAGTGTAAGACTTTTTGAAAAGGATGTTGAGGCCCCTATTCCATTTATTAACCTAGAGTCCTCTGAATCCATAGAGAAGTCCTCTTCGGAGGAAATGCTTCATCAAAATGTAGCCAGTGACACTACATTCAACAACCAGAGTCCACAAACATAAGTTAACCCTAGTGTTAACTACATACTTATTGACAGTGATGAGGATTCTGAGGAGGCTGAGGAGTTTGTAAATGACTATTGGGCCAGATATTTGTAGGGATTATGAAGAAACCCCAAAATTTGGAAAGGATATTGTTGAAGAAGTGCCCGAACAAAGTAATCAGGATGGGTTAGAAACGCTAGCTAAGGTAGCAGCTGATGCTAGTGAGGAAGGTAATGTAGTGAAAACTATTGTTTTATGGAAAGGAAAATCCTCTACACCAAAGAAAACAATAAAAACTCCTCACTTTCCATTTGGTTGGGTGGATATTCTCAATTAGGAAACATTACCACCACCAGATTTGTCCACACCCCTGGCTACAAGGATAAATTTATATAAATAGTTGTTGTGGGAGAAGGCACAATGGAAATTAGAAAAAGGAAAAATTGAAATGAGTCATTAGTGAGCAAGGTTCTCAAATAGAGCAAAAATCAGATAAGACTGAGGTACTAAAAATGAGGATTGATCAAATTACAGGATTAATTCCAAAGCTTATGGAATGCAGATCACCATCTTCGGTGTATGCTCTATTCCTTAAAGAACAACTTGTTAATTTCAAATTAACAAGAATTGTAGAAGGGCTCAGTCCCTCTATCTAAACACCTCATGAATTTTATGATGCATTCCAGTATGCTCCAATGACTCTGAAAAACCTATTGTGTGAGTTATACCTGCATAACTTGGCAGTCCCTGATGATACAGAGTGGAACTCACTCCTCTATGTAGGAGATGTGCAGTTAAGGGAAGTTATGTCTTGGATGCAGAATGAAATAAGTAGGGAGTATCAAGCTGTACCTTACAAAAATAATGAGATGACAACTCCCTTGTTGATGAGACCTAAAGTTCAGCATTCCAGTCAGACATATCTAGACTGGTTTTCTGTTACAGCGAACTCAAGTGGAGCTAATAAAATATATCCAGTAACAGAGCAAGCTTTCACAGATTGGGAACAACATTCCTCACATGATATTGCAGCAACAATTAGTGCCTCTAGATAAAGATGGATACAGATGTCACATGATCTAAAGTCAAGGGAACCTCACTCTCCATAGAATTTAACCCTTGCTACAAGAAGAGTTCCATGATACATTATGTTGGGAAGGACGCTCCTTAATTATTGGTTTCCATTGAGGTTTCAGCCTCCACTCTTCCTACAACCATTGCTAGAAATGAATGACAGTGCAATGGATTATGATATGGCCACCAAAGTCCAGCGATAGGAAAGACTTAGAGAAAATCATGAGTACTTTGATTATGTTAATGATGAGTCCGGAGAGAGAACAACTAGTGACTTGAGGGTTCATGCCAGAATTCAAAATTTCATGGTTGCTGGGGACCAATAATAGTTCAGTTGGGGGGAATGATGGGCTTCTAAATAGCCATCTTTCTTAGTACTTTTTATCCTCTTTTTAGAACAGTTAATTGCACACAGACATGAATTTATAGTTTTCAAGCATACGAACTTATGGTTTTTCTATATATATATATATGTGTGTGTGTGTGTGTATATATATATATATATATATATATATATATATATATATATATATATATATATATATATATATATATATATATATATCTGTGTGTGTGTGTGTGTGTGTGTGTGTGTGTGAAAACATAAAAAGGAAATATGGATAATTTAAAGACATGATATTTTCTTGAATTCATGGATAGGAATGGTAAATGCAGTAGCTATACATGTTAATGAATGTTTCCTTGCCTAAGCTATGTTTTGGGTAGTCTTCCTCTTGTAGCCATAGGACTTGCAAGAGTGTTAATTAGAACTTACACCTTTTCCTAATATTAATGATGAGGATATATATTTATATAGTTGGATGTTTGCGCATTGATTGTCTTGTATGTGTTGACTATGGGCATTCAAGAACCAACATAATGGCACCAGAGTAATCAAAGCCAACCGTAGGTTGCAAAATCTTCGTAAGAAAAGCGAACCAATTGTTGTTTTCTGTTACATGCAGCGCGTAGATTTAGTTCCCTTAACATGCTATATTCCTAGAGATTATTCACGTTCAATGATGTTTCTATTCTGGAACTTTATGAGTTGTAACTGATCCTAATTTATGAAGTGATCATAGATTTAGGAGATAGTTGTAGTTTTCTTTTAAATAATCGACTGTTGTAACTCTTTTGGAGTTAGTCAAATGAATTGGTTTTTATAATTGAACTTTTGCAATACTATTTTCAATCAAGTGTAATCATTTTGTTATGGATGAATATTAGAATGCTTAGTTCAAGTTTATATCTTTTATCTTGATTGTATTTCCTATTGACTCATTCAAGGGGGCCCACTTGATGAGTAAATTTTTCTGTTAGTGTAGACTTCATTTTGCTATTTATTTCTAAGTAATTAGAACTCTGTTGTTCCTGTAGCTACTAATAATAGAATTGGTAGCCTGTTCCTGCAACATAGGCAGTTAGAGTAATTCCTAGCCGTGATTCCCTTCTTTGTTAGAATAAATTCATTTACCAGTTCTAGCATAGTTTTTCTGAAGCATAAGCATATGAATTATGTAGATAGTCTTAGATTGAGAAGGTTTGAAGCATATACTTTGTGAATTCCATTCCAAGTTTATGTCCCTAGTCGATAATTAAATGAGACTGAATAATCCATTTAGAAATCATTTAGGGTGTCCAATCCTAAAATAGGTAGTCCATTGCTATGGGTTTCTGATACTATTATTTGGCCAAGCACCACCCATCTAATTCCTTTCTCATACTTTTCTCTTTTTGAAAATCAGCTTCATCCATTCCATGTTCAATAACTTTTAAATGTAAGAATTTAAGTTCTTCAATCTTATTCTTTTCATCAAAAATATTTTTAAAATGAACTCTATTCCACACCTTAAGCTTATCTTTCAAAAATTGTAACTTTTTGCAGAAAATAAAAGCTTTGTTACCTAATCTCCTTGGAGCTTGGATCCACCAATTAGTAATCACATCATTAAAACCTTCCTCTTTGAGCCACATAGATTCAAATTTGAAAGAGCATATGTTTGGATTCGAGTCCTCTTTTAAACTCAAACAAACTAGGAAGTGGTCCGAGCCTTGGAATGGTAGTATTTATGCATCACATGTCCAAGAGGTTTGCACCCAATTTCTTGCCAGGAAGAATTTGTCCAGCTTCTCTGCTATATTCAAAAACCCTTCTTTCCTATTTGTCCAAGTAAAATCACATTTCTTAAAAGATATTTCAAAAATTCCACAGTCACTTACAAAGGAACACAAATCTTTTGGCCATCACTCTTCCATCCTCTACCCCCTTGTTTATCTTCTGGTCTTAAAATTGCATTGAAGTCTCCACCTAGCACAACCACCTCATCCACTAAACCATTTAGGATTCCTACCAAAGAGTCCCATACCATATTTTTTAGAACTTGATTATTGGGACCATAGATATTGAAAATTGAAAGACGACAATGGAGTTATTTTGCATAAACTTCTAACAATTTCCAATATTTCCCAACCTTCGTCACAATTACATTCATGATTGCATCATTCCATAACACCCCTAAACCCCCTGAAGCGCCTTGCAATTCTACTAAAGAGAAATTCCATCTTCAGAACTTCCTATAGAACATGTCAAAATCCTCTTGTTTAATCTTAGTTTCTTGTAATAAAACCAAAGCCAGGAAAGTTTGATTAAGACATCTCTTGATCAAAAAAATTTTTTCAGGGGCATTGTAGCTTGTGACATTCCATGAAATGGTTTTCATTTCTTCCAGGAAAAGGTATAACCTTTTCCTGATCTCAAAATTTTGGTTTGATTAGCTGCATTACCAACCATTTCCAATCTCATTTCAATATATTTCTCTCCTCTTTTCTTCTTCCTCTTTTCTTCTTCTCCCAAATATTTGGTTTCATCTGGGAGGAAGAGGACTGTTCCACTATTTTGTTCTAAAAAAATTTGGGGGTCTCAAAGATTCCCAAATCATTTAAATCCCCTTCCTCCTGTTGACCACCATATTATGATTCCTAGTCCTCTAAAACTCCCCCACTATCCTTTCCATTGTCAAAAGAGTTGTCCAAGTTTTTGATGGGAGAAATATCAATATCTCTAAATCCCACAGAATCACCTTTACCTTCCTTAGGTAGAGCCTCCAAAAAACCCATTTCAACTTCACATTGATCCAATAATTTTTCATTGCTCTCAGCTAGAGGTTGAATCACCTGGACACCTTTTGAAGTTTTCTTATTTTCAGCATCCAAAGTGACCATTTGATCATTTATCCCCTCTTAAGAGAAACCCCGATAGGAGATGCATCTTATCTTTTTCCAAATCCCTTTCCACTTTCTTTGGAGATAAATGAGATAAACGCCCATCTAAATCCATTCCACCAGAACCTTTAGGAAGAGATTCCTTCACCTTTGGAGTAGATACACATTCCTCACCCTGACAAGAGCTATTGATATTTCCAAACAAGGCTTCCTCTACTTCTAACCTACACCCTTTCCTCCAAAAAGGTGAATCATGCATGACTCTTCCTATCCTTGCCACAAACCATTCTACTGCATCGGGTTTCTGAAACACCTGTTCCACGACCCTTCTCTCCAACTCATCCAAATATTTTTCCTGCTCCATTCCTTTCCCTTTATTTGAGACTTATTTTTTGTGAATCATTAACCTCATTTTACTTTTCCCCTTCCCAGACCTCAGTCTTTTGTCTCTATTCCCCTTTTTTGGTTCCTAACATAAAAATGTTTGGCACAAGATCACATTCTTGCAACTTTACCAAGATAAATGGATGTGTGGAGGCATCCTTGTTATTGAGAACCTCCTCTACTGATATAAAGGATCATATAATGTCCCCAATCTATTTTAGAGTGTCTTGTCCCCAATATTCCATTGGGAGGTTATGGAGGTTTAACCATACTAGGTATTCTTCAATTTTTTCTTTATGGGGATCAAAATTTACCTCCCAATCCTTGAAATAGATTCCTTTCCCTTTGATCAGATAGTGACCATGATTAAGAATCTATTCTTTCTCCTCCTTAATAGAGCACATCCCCATATAAAATCCATTTTCTAGGGTTTTGAGTTTGCAACCCTTGCCCCACACATTCTTACACCAATTCCTAGCTAGATTAACCGACAGCCAAGACCCTAACCATTTAAAGAAAAAAGACCTATCTTGTAAGGAAAAAATAGACTCTTTCCACTGGTTTTTTGTAATATTGATGGAAGACACGAATTCATACCTAATATTTTCCTTTGCAATTTTAGCCACTTTGGGAGCTTCAACCACTTTATCTTTCTCTTGTTGTTGTTTAGGTCTATAAAATCTACCTTCAATCTTTATGAAATCAAATCTTTTGCCCAAATGCACATAATCTACCCTCTTTCCATTTGTAGCATTAGAGAAATCCTTCCTCCTTCCATTCCCTCCCAAGCCTCAGTCCATTCTCCTCCTAGGAACATTATCTTGATTTGTTTTGAAACTATTACCACTTGTTTGGAAAGTCCTTTGAGATCTGTGATTGAAAGGCTATCGATTTATCCCTTGAAAGCTATAGGAAAGACTTTCATGCTCTCAAAAGTTTTCCTTTTTGCCTCTTTGAAAATAGTATGAATCCTGGAAAGTTGCAGACGACCGTTGGGGCCACCTCTCTTCCCGCTCCATTTTCTTTAGCCTTGACATCACTAAACATATTTTAAATATTTTACTTGAAGTGGAGTTCATTTTTTATTTATATAATGCACTCTAAAATATTTTAATAATTATTTTAATTATTAATACAATGACAATTAGTTTGATGAATATAATTTTTAAAAAAATTTAATTATTCATGATTGGGACATATTTTATAATTATCAGTAAAATAGAAATAAAAATTTAGAAAAAATAAATATTTATTTATTTTTTATAAATATTAAATTTTAAAAGAATTAAGAATTTACTTTTTACTTGTTTTAACACATTTTATTTTATTTTTAACTATGTTTGATTTTATTTCTAATGTTTAATGAAAGAGTTAAAATTTTAGCATTAACATTTTTAATATAGTTTAGTTTTATTTATAGTATTTTATTTCAAGTAGGTTCAACCTTCTATTATTTTTTATTTTTAAAAATTGAGTTTACCTTTTAATGAGTGTCAGATCTCCAAAGATTTATAAAACTTTTCATTAGGTATATATTATTTTAGTTTAAAGATAAAATCTATAAATTGGTAATGCAACCTCAAACTACTAATCCCACCTAATCCTAACTCTAAATGCATATCCTAACTTTATGTCCTAACACTATTTGCTTGTCATCCCCAAAATCTATAAATTGGTAATGCAACATCAAACTACTAATCCCACCTCATCCTAACTCTAAATACATATCCTAACACTATTTGCAGGTCCTCTCCCTCTCTCTATCTCCTTATATCTCTATCTCTCTATCTGTCTATTGTAGTGCCACATATATCTCTCCCTCTCCCTCTCCCTCTATATCTATCTATCTATTCCTCTCCATATCTCCTCTCCCTATATACTTATCTATTGCTTTCTCTCTTTATCTTTCTCTTGCTCTTTCTTCATCTCTCCCCTCCTCTTCCTCTCTATCTATCCATCTCTATTATTTTTATCTCTCCCTCTAACTCTTTATCTATTTCTCCCCCTTTATTGTCATCTCTACATTTATATGCTCTAAAATATACATACTATTGGTAGGAACTTACCATTGTATCTCTTGTTTGATTCACTGATAATAATCACTTCTTTGTAACTCTTTTAATCTTTAGACAATAATTATTGTCACAAGTGAACACATATTGAAATATTAAAAATATAATAACTTGTTTCCAATGAAATACAATATTTTGCAATTACCTTTATTTTGTAAATTTGTCTTCAAATGAAGACTTCACAAATTTGGACAATCACCATTAGGCACAATGTGAAATATCCAAATGATATTTCTAACTATAGACTAAGGTGGGATTGGATCTCCATCAAAACTGCAAAGCAACTTTAGCCTCAAGCTTCTAGATATAGAAAAACAAATCAATTAAATTCCGTAATGCTTTACAAGAATGTCCAACCAACCTCCTTATAAAGGCCTCCAATACAAATCTAGAAGATTAGATTAAGTCGACAATAATAAAGTGACTTACTTTATTATTTTTTTCTTTTATTTATAATCAAATTAATTAATTAAAGACATCCTAATGATATTAAATAAATTTTAGGATAATTAATTAATTAACTTCATTAAGTCACTTTAAAATATTTAGGGATATTACAATCCACTCGACCTAAAGAATGCTTTCCTCAAGAAATTTTCCTTCAAACTGAGTGCCCTCTTAGAAGTTTCTAGATCCTAGACCAAGCATGGATGCTCACATAAAGATCTGCTAAAATCACTATGCTATACCATGACTGCAACTATTACCTCCTTAACTCTCTAGGATTTAGGCTGGAAGAATACTCCAACTTTGTGAAAATTTTCAATAATCTTCTACTGATCTACTCAGATGTGATTATTCCCATGCTTGGAATTGTGAAACAACTTGAAAAACTCACATTGAAGAAAGGTATCAAACATGTTGATGCTTGAATCCAAAATCATAGTGATATTGAACCAAAATTTTGGAATCTCAAGGTTTTATTGCAACTTTCTTTCTCTATGTAGGTTCCACTTGCCATGAGAGATGTCAATCATGTATGCCTCATGACCTAGAAAGGGAAACATTCCATACTCTAAAAATGCATCACAAGGGAGAAGTGTATCATTGGATCCTCTAAGAATGTCCACATGCAAAGATGAATGAGCTCTACAAGACATGAGCTCTACCATAAGGGCATCTAAAAGAAACAATTCCATGAACTCTCCATGAAAGAGTGAATTTGAAACACTTATGTCTCCCTCAACATGAGCAACACTAGTGGGTGATCTACCAAGTGTATGCTCAACTATCATCTCTTCCTCAATGATTCAAACCTTCAAAGGTTTCTCAAAAAGTGAAATATCATGAGACTCATGATGTATACAATCATGCCTTTTACCATACCTATTGAGATCTAAATTCAAGTGCTACCTTGCTTGAGTAGCCATACATTTAGTCTTCCATCCATCCTCTAAGATTTGATGTGTAAATCAAAATTCTCATTTCATCCTTCACAAAAAATGTGAGTGTTCTCATCCTCATGAAAAGTGGATGCCATCTCATTATTATGTAGAGGTGACAAATTACTATTTCCAATCAAGACAATTTAAAACAACAGTCATACATATCCTTCATATCCTCAAAATTCTCTAACACTCTGTCGTCACTTGTTGAAGGCCCTCACTTAAGCATTGCTCCAAGAGATGCCTTTACTAAATATCACATGCTTCAACCTTGACCCAATACTCCATCCTTTTGGTTTCTATGATGATAGATATGTTATTGAACTTTACTATTCCAAGGTGTGTCCCTGACCAAAACCCAACCTGCTCATGAATTCCAATTGTCCCAACTATTATGCTATTGTCCAAAATCTAAAAATTAAAATTCTATGAGTTTAGGTTAGTGTTAAACTCCATCAAGAGAATGTTGTCAATATGAAAATTAAAACCTTTTGTCTGTAGGATAGCATCAATATTTACCAAAGAACCACTTAAAAAATAAATATATCAGAACTTTCTGATTTTAGAAAAACATCAACCTCAATCAAGATATTAGTCTCCTCATGATGATATGTCAAAGCACAAAGGGATTTCTTCCATTTTGAATAAACTCCCAAAGAGGCATCCAACTAAAACTTACATGTATCCTCCTCATGGTTGCAAACTAAATCCTCCATCTTCTGAACTATTTTCTCAATGTCAATCACTATTGCATTATATTCTCCTTCCTTAGGGATGATCCCACAATACTCAATTACACTTTGTTACACATGTTGATTTTTGTTGAAACCACGTATTTTTTTAAATATAATTATTTAAGCATTGATATGTCTCATTTAAATGAATTAATTAAAGAGGGTTAGATCAAATCCTCCTAGATCAAACTCTATTTGATAAAACCTCTCTATTCTTAAATCATACCTGCAATGGGGTCACCTTTGCACCTATCAAAATGTTAACAAAAATCACTTTGCAATTAGCTTTTGGGGGGTCAAATGAATTCATTTAGAATTTTTCTAACATAATTTTGGCAGACCAATTATTTTAGATAATTGACCTTATTTGCAAATTATGAATTTCTTTCATTCATACACAAGCTCTCTAGTTGTACTTGATGAATGACCACATAGTAGAGTTATAGAAGTTATACTTGTGTGTTAGAAGACCAATATTTTAACCATGATGATTTAATGTTGCACCAATACCACACCACAATAATAGTATCAATGAAGTTACATAGATGTTTAGGTTTTCTAATTAACTCAAAGTTAGAAGAAGCCATGATATATCCTAGCATTTGTGTAAGGAGGAACCAATGTCAATTTCTCTAGAAATCAAATGCAATCTCCTTCTTTGGTTCTACATGACTCCAACAATAGGAAGATTCATAGGCATATAAGGTTAGTGATCTTTGAAATTTATCCACTTTCGACTACAGTCCCACTATATTTTTGATCTTTAATAGTGAGCTCCCAAGATCAAACATTAACATTGCCTTATATATTCCCAACCAATATTGTTAGTGACACATGTAAATAATATTTGGTAGTGGATGGTGTAATGCCCCTCCCATAGTTTTCTTTTTAGTCTTATTGCCAAACTCTTTTAGGCCATTTTTATGTGTGTGTTATTTATTTCAAGGATATTTGAGGTTTATGAATGTATGACATTTTATTGAATAATCATGAATTATATGCTTTTGAATTATTTTCATGTTGATTAAATACAAATGATGTTATTTATATATGATGGTTATTTCATTTTGATCATTTATATGTTAGGATATCATGAATGCTTATAGTTTTATTGACCCCATACTTGCATGTGTATGGTCGATGTGTATGTTTTATATTTTTGTTTGACGTGCTTGATGTGGTTGAGGGACAAAGTTGTAGTTACTTGCTTGCGAGATCCACATGATTAGCCGATCCCCACCATTTCTTGTTTATATTTATACATGTGTGTACATGCTTGTCTTTTATGCAGGTTTGTAGGTACTAGGCATCGACTTCCCTGAATTGTCAGGATGAGTGTGCCCTATCACAAAATATCAATGGTAAGAGAGGGGAGATAACATAGAAATCCAAATTCTGACCCCAACCATTGATAGTCCTAAATATTGGGCAAGTATCTATTTCTACCCATCTGAATTCGTCAAAGTAACATGAATTCGTGAGTCCTTCCTTGATGTTTGTTTGATATAGAGTTAGTCGATTTTCAGATTTTGGGAGTCAAGTGGATTTACTTGTGTGAATGATTTGATTTAACTAATTAAGTTAGGAGTAATTTTGAGATTTGAATATTTATATTTTATGAATGTTGCAATATTAGATATAGAGTATATTTAATTATTAAGGGTAATTAAATACCTTTGTTAATTAAATGATTAAATTAAAATATTTTAATTTGGAATTAAAAGGTTTAATTAATCATTAAATCCTAATATAAATTAAAGGGCATAGTTGATTTATTTAATATTTTAATTTATTAGTTTGCATAGTTAATTATGTGCTAAAGCATTTATTAATTAATTAAATAATTATATACAATTTAAGTTGCACATTTGGTTTAAGTGAAAATGGAATTAGAAATTAAAGTTAAAAGTTGAGTTAGAAATTTTATTTAAAAGTGCATTATTTATTATTGAGTTATTTTATCATGCAATGAGAGAGAGAGAGAGAGAGAGAGAGAGAGAGAGAGAGAGAGAGAGAGAGAGAGAGAGAGTTGAGTTCTGCTTTAGGGTTTGCATGTTTTAGAAACCCTAGGAGGGATAGGTCTTCTTTATGTAGGGTTTCTGGGTATTATGGTAATTACGTCTATCAGGTTTTGGAGGAGCTCTGGATGAGTTGGAAGATTTTTGGAAAGCTTGTTTTGGGTGGGCATTGTTTTGAGATTGTTTGAAAGCTTAGATTTTTGAAGGTTGAATTGGATCTTTCTTGGCTTCAGATTTTTAGACATTGGTAGAGGTAGGGTTTGAAATCCTCTTTTTGCAAATTCTTCTTTTGAAAAGAGTGTATACTTCATGTCTGAGATTGTTATGTGAATGATTTGAAATTGGCTTCTGTTTTAATTTTGGATTTATTGTTGTGAAAATTTGGATTAAATTGATGTTAGATTGATCTAGTATTCTATTTGGGTAGTTTTGAAAACCCTAGAATGAATCTTAGGAAATGGGGTGAGTTTTCTCAATTAGGGTATTTACCTAGGAAAATTAATATCTTGTTCTCAATATGTTACAAAAAGATTGAAATCGAAAGTGAATGTGAAATCAAAACCAATAGATGTTAGTTTTGTCAAAACCCTAGTTTCCATTTAAGAAAATCATTTTTTTAAAAAAGGATGTATGTATTTATGTTTTGCATGCCTATTATGTATGAAGGTTTTTTTTAATCTATTATTTAAAATTAAAAACATATGGTTTAATTCACTGTTCTATCCCAAAAAAAATTCTGGTGAATTTTCTTTAATTTTTTTTTAAAATAAAACAAAAAAAATGTAAAAAAAATAAAATAAATATTTTATGTGGGGGGGAGGGGGTCTCACCCCCCAACCCCCCCGACAACATTAGCTACCGTGGTAGCTGCAACTACACACGATAGACAAGGTTGTCGATGACAACTACGGTTGCTCAAGACAGTCAAAGCTGTCATCGACAACTTGGCTGTCGTGGTAGCCTAGGTTGTCCACGACAGTCAAGCTTGCCATGGAGGTTGCCTTGGGAGTAGGGCCGCAACCCCCCCCCCCCCCCCCATGCATTTTGTTATTTTTTTAAAATAAAATTTATTTTTATTAATATTTAATATATTTTTAATTAAGTTTATTTAAATTATTTTTTTTGTAAATTAATTAATTAATTTTTAATTTTAATTTATTAAATTAGTTTATTTAATTCTTAATTTAATTTTAAATTAGTCTAATTAACATTTAGTTTAATTAGATTATTTAATAGTATTATTTTTTATTATTGATTGTTAATTAAAGTGTCGTTGTTGATTTAGATTTATTTTTTTGTTGGTACATGTAGATGTTTTATTTTTTTATGGATAGTGAAATCTTATGGGAAAGTTGTTAAACCAAAGGCCTTTGAAAGTGATTGATATCGCTTTGGAGTTTTGTTTACGTTCTATCAAAAGACTATTTTAGAGATTGCATATTTATGGTTGCACATATGTTTTAAGTTTACTTTTTATGATGGTTGGTTTAGGGCCGATGTGTGTGTCCCAGTGTGTGTGTCCCTAATGTCTTTTATGGACCGAGATTTGATCATAATACTTTTTGGGATCCTAGGTGGTTATTTATTGATTGTGAACCTAGTGGAGGTTAAATAGGAGCATTTTAGGGAAGTGGCTTACAATAGGGGTACGAGGCCCAAAGAGGCCAGTACCAGGGTAACCTATCGTAAGTTGATTAATAAGTGATAACCTAATAATAAAAATTGGGGATAACATTAAATACAACATTGATTATTGATGCCTCGCTCATGCCTTGAGTGCTTGTATAGGCTAAGGATGAGAATGGGATGATACCTAGAGAGTAGGTATGATTGGGATTCCTCGTCTTCATGAGAGGGTATTCTAGTTTTTCATGGGTCATGTTGAAGGTCTGGGGTCCAGAGTGGCCAGTCTAAGATAACTCAACCTAATAAACACTTGAGAGTCTAGGGTCTAGAGAGACCAGTCCAGGGTAAATCAAGTAGTTGTCCATGTGATGACACTCCCATAGTATGTAGCCTAAGTCTCCTCCATAGTTTCTATATTTTCTTCTAGTGGTGTATCTTTGTTCTCTCATTATTATCTGGTGGTTTGTTTTGTTTTATTTGGTGATTGTGTATGTGTTTGATATTATGGTATTTTGTGTTTTGGTACGTGTTGGTTATTTGATGTTTATTTATCTCTAGTTGGTGGTATCTTGAGTTAGAAAGCCTTCAAGACATTTTCCTAGTTGTTTTGATTGAGTTTGTTATCTGAGTGGGGTTTGTTGTTATCTCCTCAACACAATGAGAGTGGACCTTTGGTTCCATGAGGTCTTGTGGTAGTGTTTTCTTTTACCATTTGAGATTCCAATGATTCTATGGTGGTGTTGGAGGATGCTTTTCATTGTTACCATCTTCTTATTCTTCATTGGAGGCTTGTTTGTACCTATCTTTTGATGTTTATGATTATATCTTGTATCAGTGCTTTAGAGTTGCAGATATTGTACTATATTTTGTATTTGATTTTTGTGACATACCCTATGACTTGTGTAGAGGATGTTGTATCATTTTGTATACCTTATGGTATTGGATGTACTTTTTATTCATTTGAGATAACTGTAAATATTCTTAGTATAAATATTTATCTTGTAATACATAATTCTACGTCATGGGACCCTCGAGGATTGTTAAATGTAATTGAGTTGTGCATATGTACTTTTTTGTATCTCATGGTTGTATTTCTTCCACATCTTTATCATCATTGTTTGTAAACACTTAAGAAAAAAATTATTGTGTAAATTTAGTGACATGTATTAGGTTAAATTCTCTTGGGTTCCCTGGCAGGGCATTACACTTGGCATCAGAGCCTGAGTTTCTACACTGGGAACTCTAGGAAGTTGTGTTCCCATTAGATGTCTAAATTGTCAAAACTTGAAAACAAAACTTAGCCATTTAACACTCTGTATTTAAAACTATTATTTTATGATTATGCATCATGTGTTTATTCTTCTTGATTAGTTTTGTGATATTATTCTTCTATTTGCATGTTGTAGGAAAGATGGTCACCGAGACTAGATCTGTTGGTAGGGGTCATAGTGGAGGCTGTGGTAGAGGATGTGGAAGGAGTAGGCTTCATAGCCCTCCTATGAGTCATAGAGTTGAGAGTTTGCATGAGGATAGTGGTGAGAAACACGGTGATTCGAAGGAGCCTAATGCTAGGTAGATACTTAGGCTATTTTGGAACATCTACCTATCCATAACAGGGCTAAGAGGGAAGGATCACATCATTATAAGAATGAGGAGAGACATAGATCCATGAGTCCTAGGAGGAAGGGCACTACAGTTGGTCAGGAGACCACCAAGGCTAGTCAGATGAGAGATTTCCTTAGATCATGACCTCCTCCCTTTAATGGTTTGGGTACTAGTTTTGAGGTAGAGACATGGCTTATCAAAATGGATCATTTTTTTTCTATTCAACAATTTGATACAAATATCAAGGCAAGGTGTGCCTTCATGCACCTCATAGGTTTTGCAACTACTTGGTGGAAGATTGAGGAGAAAAAGTTAGAGCTTAGCATGGATACTATCACTTGGGAGTTATTTCTTGAGAACTTCTGAGAGTTCTTTTTATCTGATCAGTAGTAACAACAACGTGCAGACAAGTTCCACAATTTGTGATAGTTGACTATGGGTGTTCATGAGTATGATTGTCATTTCTTCGAGTTCAAGCCATATGCAGGTTATAGCAATAAGTCACCATTAATGGTGTAATACTTCATAAAGAGGACTTAATAGTCGTATCGTTGGGGGTGTTACAGTTTTTAAACCTAAGACTCTCAGGGACACAGTCATTAAGGCTACTTTGATTGAGGGGAACTTGGCTAGAGGTCATGGTGGGGGGTCCTTCTTCAGGGCCTAAGGGAAAACAATCTCAGGGTGTAAAGAACTTTAGGAATCCTTCTACCTTTCAAAAAGGTAATCAGAATTAGCAGAACAAGAAATTATTCCATGCTAATAATGGTGGTTCTCAATAAGGGAACTATCACAACTGGCAATGTAGTACATGCACAATCAGAATGATCAGCCAACTCAGAGTTCACATGAGGATTTTAGTGGAGGTAGTTTCCAACAGTCTAGTACACCTTCAATTGGGAGGTGGTAGTAGAGGTGGTTGTTATTCTCGTGGGAAACATGGCCACATTGTTGTCAATTGTCCTAATCGATCAACAAATTTTTTAGGACAGAGGCTTGTAGCTTCTGAGCCTACAATTTGGGATGCTGGTAGGTCCCACAAGGTGTTCGCAACAATGAATGATCTGCAGAGTTCATTCCATGGAACAGGGAAGGGTCTAATGAGACCCAAACGTCAAGTATTTTATGACTTAGTGGGGTGCATTGATATTTCAAGATTCATATCTCTATTTTGTTGTAGGATTCCAGGAGTAAGCCTAGTTTTAGGGGAGGTGGATGTAATGCCCCTCCCATAGTTTACTTTTCAATCTTATTGCCAAACTCTTTTAGGACATTTTCATGTGTGTGTTATTTATTTCAAGGATATTTGAGGTTTATGAATGCATGACATTTTATTGAATAATCATGAATTAGATGCTTTTGAATTATTTTCATGTTGATTAAATGCAAATGATGATGTTATTTATATATGATGATTATTTCATTTTGATGATTTATATGTTAGGATATCATGAATACTTATGGTTTTACTGACCCCATACTTGCATGTGTATGGTCGATGTGTATGTTTTATATTTCTGTTTGATGTGCTTGATGTGGTTGAGGGATGAAGTGTTAGTTACTTACTTACAAGATCCATACGATCAGCTGATCCCCGCCATTGCTTTTTTATATTTATACATGTGTGTACATACTTGTCTTTTATGTAGGTTTGCAAGTACCAGGCATCGACTTCCCTGAATTGTCAGGATGAGCGTGCCCTATCACAAAATATCAATGGTAAGAGAGGGAAGATAACATACAAATCCAAATCCCAACCCCAACCATTGATTTTCCTAAATATTGAGAAAGTATTTGTTTCTACCAATCCAAATCCGTCAAAGTGACATGAATTCGTGAGCCCTTCCTTGGTGTTTGTTTGATATAGAGTTCGTTGATTTTCAAATTTTGGGAGTCAAGTAGATTTACTTGTGTGAATTATTTGATTTAAATAATTAAGTTAGGAGTAATTTTGAGATTTGAATATTTATATTTTATGAATGTGGAAATATTAGATATAGAGTATATTTAATTATTAAGGGTAATTAAATACCTTTGTTAATTAAATGATTAAATTAAAAGATTTAAATTTGGAATTAAAGGGTTTAATTAATTACAAAATTCTAATATAAATTAAAGGGCATAGTTGATTTATTTATTATTTTAATTTATTAGTTTTCATAGTTAATTATGTGCTAAAGTATTTATTGATTAATTAAATAATTATATGCAATTTAAGTTGCACATTTGGTTTAAGTGAAAATGGAATTAGAAATTAAAGTTAAAAGTTGAGTTAGAAATTTTATTTAAAAGTGCATTATTTATTATTGAGTTATTTTATCATGCAACTTGGTAGAGAGAGAGAGAGAGAGAGAGAGAGAGAGAGAGAGAGAGAGAGAGAGAGTTGAGTTCTACTTTAGGGTTTGCATGTTTTAGAAACTCTAGGAGGGATAAGTCTTCTTTATGTAGGGTTTTTGGGTATTATGGTCATTACGTCTATCAAGTTTTGGAGGAGCTCTCGATGAATTGGAAGATTTTTGGAAAGCTTATTTTGGGTGGGCATTGTTTTGAGATTGTTTGAAACCTTGGATTTTTAAAGGTTGAATTGGATCTTTCTTGGCTTCATATTTTTAGACATTGGTAGAGGTAGGGTTTGAAACCCTCTTTTTGCAAATTCTTTGTTAAAAAATAGTGTATACTTCATGTTTGGAATTGTTATGTGAATGATTTGAAATTGGCTTCTGTTTTAATTTTGGGTTTTTTGTTGTGAAAATTTGGATTAAATTGATATTAGATTGATCTGGTATTCCATTTGGATGGTTTTGAAATCCCTAGAATGAATCTTAGGAAATTTGGTAAGTTTTCTCAATAAGGGTATTTACCCAAGAAAATTAATATCATGATCTCAATATGTTGCAAAAAGATTGAAATAGAAAGTGCATGTGAAATCAAAACCAATAGATGTTAGTTTTTGTCAAAACCCTAGTTTCCATTTAAGAAAATCAATTTTTTTTTAAAAGGATGCATGTATTTATGTTTTGCATGCCTATTATGTGTGAAGGTTTGTTTTTAATCTATTATTTAAAAAAAAAAACAAATGGTTTAATTCGCCGTTCTATCCCATAAATTTTTCTGGTGAGTTTTCTTTATTAAAAAAAAAAATAAAACAAAAAAAATGTAAATTTTTTTTTAAAAAATTAAATATTTTATTTGGGGGGTGGGGGTCTCAACCCCAACCCCTCTAACAACATTGGCTATCATGGGAGGTCTGGTTGCCCATGACAGTCAAGGTTGCCGTCAACAACTTGGATGTTGTGGCAGCTACGACTGCTCACGACAGTCAAAGCTATTGACAGTAGTTTAGCTATCATGGCAGCTTAGGCTGTCCATGATAGTCAAGCCTATCATGGAGGCAGTCTTGGGGGTGGGGCCGCAACCCCCCAATGCATTTTGTTATTTTTTTAAAAAATAAAATTTATTTTTATTAAATTTTAATTAATATTTAATATATTTTTAATTAAGTTTATTAAAATTATTTTTTTGTAAATTAATTAATTTATTTTTAATTTAATTTTATTAAATTATTTTATTTAATTTTAAATTAGTCTAACTAACATTTAGTTTAATTAGATTATTTAATAGTATTATTGATTGTTAATTAAAGTGTTGTTGATTTAGATTTATTGTTTGGTGGTACATGTAGATGTTTAATTTTTTTATGGATAGTGAAATCTTATGGTAAAGTTGTTAAACTAGAGCCTTTTGGAAGTTAATGATATCGCTTTGAAGTTTTGTTTATGTTCTATTAGAGGACTATTTTAGAGATTGCATATTTATGGTTACACATGGTTTAAGTGTACTTTTTATGATGGTTGGTTTAGGTCCAGTGTGTGTGTGTCCCTGATGTCTTTTATGGACCGATATTTGATCATAATACTTTTCAGGATTCTAGGTGGTTATTTATTGATTGTGAGCCTAAGCGAGGTTAAATAGGAGCATTTTAGGGTAGTGGCTTATAATAGCGGTATTAGGGTAACCTATTGTAAGTTGATTAATAAGTGATAACCTAATAATAAAAATTGGGGATAAAATTAAATACAAGATTGATTATTGATGCCTCGCCCGTGCCTTGAGTTCTTGTATAGGATAAGGATGGGAATGGGATGATACCTAGAGAGTAGGTATGATTGGGATTCCTTGTCTTCATGAGAGGGTATTCTGGTTCTGCATGGGTCATGTTGAGGGCCCAGGGTCCAGAGCGGCCAGTCCAGGGTAACTCAACGTGATAAATGGTTGAGGGTCCAGGGTCTAGAGAGACTAGTCTAGGGTAACTCAAGTAGTTGTCCATGTGATGACACTCCCATACTATGTAGCCTAAGTCTCCTCCATAGTTTTTGCATTTGCCTCTGGTGGTGTATCTTTATTGTCTCATTATTACCTGGTGGTTTGTTTTATTATATTTGGTGATTGTGTATGTGTTCGATATTATGGTATTTGGTGTTTTGGTTATTTGATGTTTATTTATCTTTAGTTGGTGGTATCTCGAGTTAGAAAGCCTTCATGACCTTTTCCTAGTTGTTTTTATTGATTTTTTTATCCGAGTGGGGTTTGTTGTTATCTCCTTAGCACGGTGGGAGTGGGCCTTTGGTTCCACGAGGTCAGGTGGTAGTGTTTTCTTTTACCATTTGAGATTTCGACAATTCTATGGCGGTGTTGGAGGATGCTTATCGCTACTTTACCATCTTCTCATTCTTCATTGGAGGCTTGTTCGTACCTATCTTTTGATGTTCATGATTATATCTTGTATCAGTGCTTTAGAGTTGCAGATATTGTACTATATTTTGTATTTTATTTTTATGACATACCCTACGACTTGTGTAGAGGATGTTTTATCATTTTGTATACCTTATGGTATTGGATGTACTTGTTATTTATTTGAGATAATTGTAATTATTTTTAGTCTAAATATTTATCTTGTAATACGTAATTCTATGTCATGGGACCCTCGAGGATTGTTAACTATAATTGAGTTGTGCATATGTACTTGTTTGTATCTCATGGTTGGATTTCTTCCACATTGTTATCATCATTGTTTGTAAACACTTAAGAAAAAAATATTTTGTAAACTTAGTGACATGTATTAGGTTAAATTCTCTTGGGTTCCTTGGCGGGACATTACAGATGGAGTATCCAAGTGTAGGTTTAGGAGATTATTGGGCTCCACAATATTATTGAGAATATTATTTCTAGGCCCTCACATGATACAAAAATTTATATTGTTTGGTAACAAATCTATTAGAACATCCTCCAAATAATTATAGCTTTTGAGTATACCTTATGTTATAATCCAATGCTTTGTGTTCCCACAACCAACATTAAATATTATTTAAAGTTCACTTCGAGACTAGTACCATGAAAATCATGAAATTGATAATTTTGACTTTGCAACATAATATATATGTCTATATTGTGTAGTCCTTAATAATATCCCCAAACTATTACAATTTCCAGTTTCTCAATCTTAGATCATGAAATTATTAATCCAAACTTAGCTAAAAGACTTGATTATAAAAATCCATTTCTTTAATTTGTTGATAATAACTGCTTCTTTGAAAGTGTTATAATCTTCAAGCAATAAATACCATTACTGGTATACAAATATTCAAATATTTTGAAGATAATAACTTGTTTCTAATGAAATACAAAATTTTGTAATTATCTTTATTTTGTGAATTTGTCTTCAAATGAAGACTTCACAAATTTGGACAATCACCAATAGGCACAATGTGAAATATTAGAATGATGTTCTGACTGCAAACTAGGTTGGGACTAGATCTCCATCGAAATCATGAACCACCTTTAGCCTTCAACATCTAGCAATGAAAGAACAAATCAATTACATTCCACCAGTAAATTTTAGCTTGTTTTTCAACGAGGTTTAGTCAATTTTTAGCGCCAATTGGTCGACCAAACGACCATAATGGTTGTCCAAGTTTTTTTGTTGATGATACAACACATAAAACCGATGTCAAAATTGAGACATCTAGAGTGGTTGAATTATTGACGGCCACACCGTTGAAATAATCACTTCAACCTGGAAGAATTATCGACTATACCATTTATCTCTGCAACCAATGTTGGTTGAAAGCGTCATCGACTGCATACCATTCTCATCAAAATAACAATCAAGTGTTGTCAAAATTATGACTAGAAATCATCAGAATAATCATCGACTATATAGCACTCTCATCGATAAGTCTATTCATTTTACATCAAAAAAGTGACAAATTTTTTTAATTTTTTTTAAAAAATATATATTATCAAATTAAGCACAACAATATTATGTCGTTGTTGTTTACAAACAATCACTTTTTTGCTCATGAAGACACAGTCTGGTGTTTATATTACAAGAAATTGCACCCCAATAAGGTGCAATGGTTATGTCGATAGGAAGATATACCTGCATAATATATTAAGGACAAGGAGGTTTTCTTTTAATATTCTTGACTAATTCCTAAGCTCATCTCCGCATATGGTCGCAACAAAGATATGCGATTACAATACATAGAAGGCATCACAAAAATATAATTTCAACATTTTCCCTAGCATGACACATTTTGCACTCAAATCCTTCATCATGGATAAGTGGAGATGGGCAGATAGATGCAAATGAGTTGTCGTCAACCCAACTAAAGTATCCGCAACCATTATTTCCCTGTGATGCCCAGTCTACATTAGTTCTTATAATATAATGAATAGTATTTACATTAGAAACATTAAATATATACACATTAGCAACCTTTTTTCTATTTGGGCAACACCAAAATTGTCATCCAAGGTTGTTCTATGTTTGTGAAGTCTTCAACACACACTGCCCACCACCACATTAACAGTTTGGCACATTGAGAAGAGTCATCGAGCCTATATCAATAATGCACCACACCATCGTTACTACATTTATTACATAAATATTATAACATATAATCATATGATTATAATAATCATACATTCACCACTATTGTTCTATTGTAGATTCAAGTACTTAAAAAATGTTTGCAATCAATGGTAGATAACATTTTCCATCACCTTTTCTTTTAAAGTTAGACCACAATCTAGCAATTGTCTCCCTATTTTGTTGTGGGTTGATATCATCAAACATGGTCTTTCTTGAATGGAATGACTCATTGGTGGAAGAAGGATGATTTGTTTCCAACCTACAGATACAAATCATCACTGAAAAACCATTTTCTCAATGCAAAGGGACATTTATCATACCAAAGAAACCTGATTATTTTTATATAGAATACACCAAGGAGTACCATCAGAAATAATAACCATTTACAATAATGAAAAGTAAACCTAAATCAAATAGCTCATTTTTTTATCAGCATGTGTAGTCTCTGTGTATATGAAAAATGAAATAAATATCAAGCTAAAATAAAATAGTGAACAAAATAGTATTCCACATAGAGTGAATGAAATATACCATCAAAAGAAGGTGACAAAATCTTGTCACGAAGCATAGACATAGGAAATAAAAAAGGGACAAAAGACAAGAAATAAGAAAAATCATTACAACTATAGAAAAATCATTTATACTATAATAAAAAAAAGAAACACTCTTTGTCAACAATTTTCAAAATCATTAGGACTATAGAAAAATAATTAAGACTATACAAAATCAAATTTTAGAAATAGACGGTTCTGATGCTTTGCCATTACAACAATTGAGCATTCATCATTTGGTATTGTGTATTCCATTTAAGTATGTCAACAATGTTCAAAATCTTGTCACTAAGAACAGACATAGGAAATAAAAAAGGGACGGTTCTGATATTGCTTTGCCATTACAACAATTGAGCATTCATCATTTGGTACTTCTTGGTGTATTCCATTTAAGTTTTTCAGCTGTCATGTTTATGTGCATGTTCTTTATGTGTTTAGCTTCTCTCCCTCGCAAGGGATACACCGATAGGTAATTGATTTGAAAGCATAATGATTTGACAGTTAGAAGGTTGGTTAATAGATTCCAATCGGTTCTTTGTAGATGGCAGTCTATTTTGAGTACACTTAATTTCTCTATAATTTTGGAGTACATTGTCCCATAGGTATAGTTGAAACACACCAGTGTTGGGGCATAGGTAGCACATAATATTACTTCATACATAATACAAATTGGCCCTTTTGAGTCAGTTAGCAAAGTGGGAAGTTAGAAATTAGTTCTATGAATTAGTTATCGGGTTCTTGGGAAGTTTTTTTTTGTCTTGTATTCAGTAGCCGATGGATGGCAGAGTGAGAGTAGAGTAGTATGAGATTGAGAACCAGTGAAAGGAAAGAAAAATGTAAACAGGAACATAACAATGAAAGAATGATTAAATTTCCTGGTTCTTTACTTTCTCATTTGCAATTTCTTTGTTCTTACATTCTTGACCGATTCTGACAAATCCAAATTAGATTAAACAATGTTTTAGATATAAGATGCAATCAAAATCTTTATCATTTGCATTTCATTTTTGAAGATCTTTGTTTTGATTGGATATTAGTTGATCTTGGTGTCGGGTTTTAGTGAAGAAGTTAATAGTTTATATTTGTGTATCAAGTTTTCTTTTGGAGTTTCCATTGAACAATGTATCAATCTTGATAGTATTCGGTTTCATTACATTTATAAATGTTCGAAAGCACTAAAATCAAAATAGTTTCAAAGAAACTGTGATGTGCATTTTGTATTGGATGCAACCTAAGTTCAAAAGGAGGTTATGAATGTCCCTATTTGGTTTAATTTAAGTTGATCCTTGAGTATGTATTGAAACAGTTTCCAAAGAACCGTCATTCGAATCCATGCTGGTGTCTCATCATTTCACATGGTTGTTATGGTCCAATGCAGTGCTAGATAATGCAAGACCATTGCTATTTGGGGAAAGGTGGTAGATTGATAGTCAGGTGGACTATGAGAACCATGTTAATGGAACCCTGCTTGCCTTATTTATGGAATGCTACTAATCCATTGCATCTTTGACTTGTTTATGCAAGTAACTAAAGAATGTACCTTGTATAGTTGTTTTTTGGGCTTACTCCTTGTTATAGCTTCTCCTCATAATATTTGTGATAGTTGTCTTGTATCAATGTCCTAAGCACTCGTTATGACTGTTATAACATTATAATAGTAGTGTACTTTTTTTATATGTATTTTAGATACTTTGACCTTTTTCATTTGAATGTGATCCTTGACTTCTCTTGGTAGTTGAAGTCCTTTCATGGGTTCATGGCCTTGATTTGACTTGATCTTGTTTGTATAATTTCCTATAGAAATGTATAGGGTAAATATCATGTAGCTGCAAATGACACAAAATCATTAGTTTAAACATGAGATTCATATCTACTCTTGATTTATTCTTTGATTTGTTCTGATGCAACTATCAAGAAATTATGTATGCACTAATACATGTGAACATAGAATTGTGACCTTGAGATCTAACCAAACTTTCCAACACTCTTTACACGTAAGGTGATCATGATAGACAACGTAAGATGATGCTAATCATTAGAGACAGGATGCTAGAATTAGATGTGGGGATTCATCATTACCAAAGGAAATGATGGTTCCCTCTTCCTTGTTGTCATTTCTACCTTTTAATGCATAATTCCTTTATAGATGCATTCATTTTTTCCTACAACTTGTGTGGGTCCATTGTGTAATTTTTATTTTTAATGAATAAAAAAACTTGAGATTGCACAAAACTATTTTTATATTCTAATGTAACACTATTACATACCAATGTAATGTTTGTCTTAATCAATGAAATTCTCTTTTGTAATTTTCATTTTTATCTTTTAGTTTAAACACTAAGCTTGAAACTTAAAGTTTAACATGAACCAAATGTACCTTTCACCTTAGTTAATCAACTACCCAAGCTCTGTCTATTTGAGGTGGATGCAAAAAATAGGTAACATTTATGGTGATATTTGAGGGGTGTTTTCCCACCAAACAATTTAGAATGGCTTCCTTTTGCAAATCCATTGGGCACATTTTCATCCTCAACCTTAGAAAACTAAAACCTTCTCAAAACTGAAATTGAAAACACACATGCTGAAAACTAAAACTAAAATAGCTAAAACCAAATGAGTTACTAAAATCCATTGAATTTGTTCTTGGTAAAGTTCCTTCTTTAAGCCTCCCTTTTTAGGCCTATCACACCTTGAAGAAGATTTAGAGCAGAGGGGCTTTGGTAGAGATCCAAGGGCTGTCCCTTTGGGAAATGCATTGTCTCAAGGTTATGGTCTAAACCAAATGACTGTTTGCATGAGTCTTGTGGAAATTATTTCCTAGAACCACAAGACTATACCCAGAATTGACTGGTGAACTCCACTGTCAATGTAGGAGAGTTTGGGTCTTGGGAGAAGAATATGGTTAAACCTAGAGTTAGTTGGCTTGTTGAATGTCAATAGGGTATAATTGACATAAGAGAAAGGTCTTTAGGCCTGGCCAGTGATTGGGATTGGCTTGTGTGAGGAGGGTACAATAGGTATATTAGAGTGTATCACCATTGGATGGATTTGAAACAATGAACAATTCAGCGAGGACTTATGGGGACACAACTACATTGAATGAATGAATGTGTTGTTTTTTTCGATGAACTTGATTCTATTGGAGGTGCAAAATGATTGTTGAACATGCTCATTTTGGTATCAATTTGGTACTCACTCTACAATGAGCACTCCCATACAATTGCACTAATTCAATCTCCACATTTCTTCTTTAGACCTACAATGATAATTATGTTGCGATCTCTATAGAATGTTGACTACTAGAGTACTGAGGTTGCTGGTCTACCAATGATTAGTGCATATTTCAAAGGAGACAAGGGTGAGGTTGCCACCAAAAATCTTGAAATGAACATCTCGCAAAGCTCACTGGTAGGAAGAAAAATTGAATCCAAAACTTCAATGCCTCAATTGCTTCCCACAATTGCCTAACTTGGCAAACCAACAACCATGACTTTTGCCAGCATCCTACCAGCCTGTGCTGAAACAAGAGTTTTAGAACAAGGTATGGGCATCCATTGAAGCATAATGGAAGGGGGATTTTTGTTGGATATTATAGTGGCCCGCAAATGCTTTGATAGATATTACACAAGGCACATAAATAGTTTTACAGAAGGCCTCAAAGAGATGCTATCTCATGGAATGCAATAATTGCAGGATATACACAAAATGGGTATGCAAAATGTGGAAGCATAAATAGGGCACATAAAACCAAATGTATGCCAAATGTATGCAATGCAAAGAACAAAGGAGGGAGGGGAAACAAAGGCTTGCCCATGAAAGCCCACGGTCATTGCTGGAGCTAAGACAATAAAACCCTTGCAAGGACTACCCTAATATGCAAATGTATATGCTTGTATATGCCAAATGTATGCCAAATGTATGCAAATGTATGCAATCAGGAGGTGTAAAACCAGTCTTGAAGCATAAATGAATGAATAAAAGAAGAAAATGATAATGCTAATAGGGTATCCAGTAAATTAAATAGTTGAGAGAAAGAATGAAAAACCTCCAAAAACCCCAGGTTAAGGTTTCTAAGCTCAATCTCCTTGAGTCGTTTCAGCCTCTCAATCTCCTGCACATACTGCGCTTTTAATTCGCTGGCTAGGAATAATGAAATGAGAAACAAAATTCCCCTTTTAAAAAAAAATTATGCCTGTTTTTGTCAAAGTTTCAACCACCATGGGATTTGTCAATATTTTGACAAACACGAGCATTAATTTAAAAAAAAATAAAGTTTTCCTTCTATAATCCGACCAAGCAAAACCTTTTTATTTTTTGGTCAAAAATTTTGGTAGAAAAACTAGGTCAAATGTACTAGTGTTCCATGATGCTTTACAATGTTTAACCAACCTCCTTAAAAATGCCTCCAAGTTTGAAATATAGAAGATTATATTAGGCTGACAGTAATAAAGTGACTTAATTTATTATATTATTATATTATTTCTTTTATTTATAATTAAATTAATTAATTAAAGTAATCCTATTGATATTAAACCAATTTTAGGACAACTTAATTAATTTAGTTGAGTCAATTTAAAATATTTGGGGATATTACATTCATCAACATTAATCCTTGAGCCCTCATCCTTGGCATTGAAAATTCTCTCTCAAGGGGGAGGGGGAGTGCATTGTCTCTTCTTTTCTCTCCTATGACTAGGATATTCATTTTACTTATGTGATTGATTTAGTACATTGGGGACATCTTGAGTACTTAATTTTTTTTACATGTACTATCTTATATTTCTTTTTCTCTCTTTTGGAGAGGAGTTTTCTCCCATTTGATTTTTCACCTTTTCTCTAGTTGTGAGGGTTGCATTGGTTTATTTAGGCCTTGTCACTAGGACCCATTCATGATTGCATCTTTGCATTCATCATTAGTTTTTTAGCTTCTCCCCATGTCAATCTTTTGAGATGGCATTGGAGTAATTAGGCCCTTTAATGACTTTATTCACTTAAGCCAAACTTAGGTGTTTTTTCATTTTATTAAATTAGGCTAATAATAGCTTAAGTTGTCTCATTCATTATGATCGCGACACTTGGAAATTGATAATTTAATCTTACTTTTGGTCTCAACTTTGGGTTTCGATCATTATTTGATAATGATTCATTCATTAATTTGTAACATATTAGAGTGTGCATCACTAGAGAAAATTATTAGGTTGTTGATCAAATTATTCTTGTTTGATTCTTTTTATGATAAGTGATTTTCTTGTAGATGGTTCATGGGCTTGTGGGGTTGAGCATTTTTTTATTAGACTATAGGAATCAAGTAAAGCACCCCCTATAAAATACAATGTAGTAGATAAAATTTTTAACATGACCAATGACATTGGTGCAACATGTCCTCTACTACCACATGGGTTGGGGGGAGACTAGACCTCATGACCTTGTGCTTTACTATAGGAAGCTCTCACCAAGTGAGATAATCCCCCAACCCAAGGGTTGAACCTTCAACATCAATATTTATTCTTAATAATTCTCATGCTTTCTAAAGACTCTTAAATAACGTAGGACCCTGCAAGAGCTATTTGGTGTTTGCTAATAAGAAGATCACAAAATGGTTGAAGTTTCCAAGTTTAAGCCTATTTAGTGACAACAAGTTGAATATTACTTCTCACAAGAAAAATCCATGGTTCATCACCATCCACTACATTACCAATCCATTTAATTTCAAGAGTAATACTATTCTTCCTTAAATCCTTTATCCTAACAACAATAAACACATTTGATAGAGTGTTTCTTTCTCTTCCCTTCCCATCAAACCATAATGAGGTCCTAATTTTATTTTGAATCTCATTAATCTAATAGCCATTCAAAGCCAAAAAAAAGAATAATAAAGGCTATACGAGGATAAAATCTTTTGAAAACTTTAAATCCTATCCCTCAACAAAATGGTGTTTCCTTTTCTAACCATCAAGCTTTAGTCTTAATCCATAAACATATATCTTTTAGACAAGGGTTAATTGCAAAGGGAATTGCCAAGTGTCTACCTTCTTATGAGGGCCCTCTATTATGATTCATCTTATTAAATTGATTGGGGTGTGTCAACCCAAACAAGATGATAGATTTCACATTGGATATCTTTGCACTTGAACGATGCAAAAAAATTCCAATTTCAGAACTAGATCATCCACATTACTTTTTTCAAGTTCCAAAAGTAATGCACTATTATCAGCAAATTGAATGTTTCATTATTATCTAGAAGGGAGAGGCCCCAAATCCTATGTAATGTCCCCTTCTACAACCTAGTTTAGTTCAAGTTTTCCAGTAGCCTATTCCTAGGTTCATGTAGGCCAAATGAATATGGTTAGAGTACTCAGTGTCGTGATGTGAGCTCTTTAAGTGATTTTCAACATTTTTAGGAAATTGTCTATTTTTGGTGTGTAGTATTTTTTAGTGGCTAATATTAGACAATTGGCTAATTTTTGAAATTTGAGAATCAAAATCTGGCTAATAATTCAAGATTTAAGGCAACTTAAATCACCACATTTTTACAAAAAAAATTAGAAATATTTAAATTAGCAAATAATTTATTTTATTAAAAATTCAAACTCAAAGATTTGCCACAATATTTGATACATGATTAGATTTGATTTGCCTAAATTTTATAAGTTATTATAGAAATATAAATAATTTTCTAATAATATATCATAATTATTAGTTACAATGGAGATGTATCACCAATATTTAGTTGGCATTATTATTTAAAATATAATCTGGTGATCCTCATTATATTCCATGAGGTAAAAATGTAACTATTTGATTCATAATACTTATGGGGACTAAAATTTCCTTTGGATTGTTGATCTCAATAGAAATAAATGGTCTTGAAGAAATTTTGGGTCACATTAGAATTTAAAAATATCAATATATTTATCTCACACAATACAATGAGGGTTCTTAGTTTATATTTTAAATAAATGGTAGCAACTACATACTATACATTCTATCTATTAAACCCATCAAATATTTATACATTTAGCCCAATAATTTTCTATAAGAATTCTATGTAAAAAAAAAAAAAAATTCCCCATGGTGATTAATCAACTTCTTATTATTCTTTGAGATTCACCAATTTTTCTATGAAAAAACTACGATTTAAAAATAATTGCCAATAAGAATAGGTTTTTTCAAAAAATTGAGAGACAAATTAATTTTTTTTCAAGAAAATGAAAGACTCGACAAGATTTTATATCTCTTTTTGGAGGGGAGTTCTTAAAGTTATCTCTGTTGGCATGTTGCTATTTTTTGCAAGCACTATTTTTAGTAAGTGATATTTTTAGCACTTGGTCATGACCTCAATCCTTCTCTAGGTTCAATAAAATGGTTTTTGGTTTCACTTGGTGAGTTATAGTGCTTTAAGAAGCGATTTTCTTTATTTCATTCACAAATTCCTTATAAAGTGCTTTTGAAAAATATACCCCTTGGCATAGTAACATGAAGTTTTTAAAGTCGGGCCATTTGACATCCTAAGAGGGCACTTAAGGAAGATGAATAATGTATATTTAATATTTTTACATTAAACTTCCAAAAGGGGGTGTCTAGGAGGAATAAGGAAACATATAATGAGAGCTCCTAAAGTGCTCAAACCTTTCTAGGGTGAATTTCATTTCATGTAATTTGGAAATGAATTTAAATTACAAGCTAGTTGTCCTAATTCCTCTAAATCTCTCTTTATATTTGTATCAAGTTGTTAATATGATTTAGAACAACAAAGCGGGGGCGGGGGGGGGGGGGCGGTGAACAACAAAGAGGGGGGGGGGGGGGGTGAATCAACAAAAGTTATCCTTGCATTACCACATACCTTTTCTTCAGTCTCCTTCAATAGTTTTAGCTTATGTCGCACTCCATCCTTTGTCAGGGAATAGGTATTCTCACGACCATCATGTACAGCACATCTGTCAAACTGCCATGGTCTACCCAACAACATATGACATGCATCTATAGATATGATATCACACAATACCTCATCTTGGTATCCGCCAATCTTGAACTTCACTAGGCATTGTTCATTGACCATGACCTTGTGGTCATCCTGTACCCAGGCAATCCGATATGGATGTGGGTGTTTCTGTCTCTTGAGCTTCAACTTTGTCATCATCTCTTCTGACACCAAATTGTCAGTGCTTCCACTATCAATAATCACATCACAACATTTACCTTCACACTTGCACCTGGTGCGAAACAGGCTCCTCCTTTGCTCAGGTTCATTCTCACCACTCAACAAGACTCTTTTGTTAATCAACGTTTCTCCTCTTTCAGCATCTTCAGAATTTGATGATCTGGCATCTTCATCTACATGTGCAACTCTGGCCTGGCCTTCATTTCTCCTGTCTATTCTGCCTTGGCACTGAGGACATTCAAATGCCCTATGACCTTCTTCTCCACAGTGAAAATATGTTCCACAGAAGCCACCTCTTCCAGATCCTTGTCCTCTTCCTCTTCCTCTCCGATCTCTATTATTCTGATGCTGGAAGCGATTGAAATTATTTCCTCACTGATTCTGACTGCTACTGGCCTCATCCTTCTTTTTCAGATCCTCATTTCGGCCACCATATGACCATCCACCAGATCGTCCACCGCGACCTCTTCCATTTTGTCTGCTCTCAAACTTCTTGTTCAGCTTTTCCTCTACTTTTAGGGCAAATTGGTATGCCTCCTCAATACTGTTCATTCGAACCAAATTCAGCTCCTCCTGAATGCTTGACCTTAACCCATTAAGATATCGGGCAAATTTCTCGTTATCAGCTTCTGCATGGCCTGTTCTGATGAGAAGTCGATAGAACTCCTCCGTCTACTCTTGAACAGATCTTCCTGCTTGCTTCAAACTCTGCATTTTCTTCAGTAGGTCAAGCTCATAATCAACAGGAATGAACTGTCGCTTCAATTTATCCACCATCCAATCCCATCTCATGATTTTCTCCTTTCCCCTTCTATTTCGCTCCAACTGAATCTCTTGCCACCATATCTTCACATGACCTTTTAGTCTGGCCTTCGCAAATTTGATCCTATCAGGATCCTCAACATCTTCATACTCAAAATATTCCTCACATTCGTTGATCCAGTCGATCAATTCTTCTGGGTTAAGATTTCTAGAAAATGTAGGAACCTCAATCTTAGGTCTTTTTCCAATCTTAGAAATGGCCCGAAAAAGTCTTTCTTCCTCCTGGTTCACAATTTTCACTTCTCCTTCTTGATATTCTTCTTCGACTTCATCCTCACTTTCGTCTTTCACATTAAGATTCATTCCTTTGTGAATCTCTTCTTGCAATGCTTGCACTTGTCTCTGTAGCTCTCTAACCTCAGGTGTCACAGCACTAGCTCTTCCACCACGTTCTCTTTGTGGAGGCATTTTTGCGATGCGCGCTGAAACCCTAGCCACGGTCCTGGTGCAAACTGCCTCACAGTCGGTGACCTGTTTACACACTCAAGAACTCCTCCTCTGATACCACCTGATGAAGGGTGCTCCCCTTAATACCACAAACACATAACAAAAATAGAGAAACAACAACAATAATATGCAAGAACAGAAAATTGGCTTCTTATTATCTCCACAAATGTAGAATTACAAACTTTCAGAATTACAATATGCAAAGCCACATGGGCATTCCCTTACAATATTCTGTAGGACAAAGCCTTGAATCAATACCCAGATCTACTACCCAGAACTATTCTGAACTGCCTAAGACAATAATACAGCTTTCCTTATATAGGCAATTTCCACCGCCCGAGAAGGTTTCAAAAATTTAGCCCTAAGGACCGACCAAACTTAGAATTATTTTATTTTTCAATTTATTACATCAAAGTCGGCTCAAAATAACTTTTGAAACCTGAACAAAAATTTTGAAGGAAAATTATTTTCTGCCATTTCAGGTAACCCGACTTTCGGAGACCATAAGTCATCACCAGTTGACCCGATTGACTATTATAACCCCATTTTAAAAATGCCACAAAGCGTTCTACAGGCTTGACCCATGCAAACACCCATCACCCAAATTTTCAACCTCATCCGGGGCCTCTAAAGCCTTCAAAACTGAGTTCAAAAATTCTATACCCTGCTGCCAATACCAAAAATCTTCAATATCTTCAAAACTACACCTGATCTAGACATGAAACTTTAATAATAGACTTATATGACCAAAATGAACCTCCAAGAAAGAAATCAGATCATTCTGAGCACATACAAAAATTACCAAAAATAGTAACTTTCCATAAACAGCAGCTTTGCACAAAATAGCCCTTATTGAATATAAAAATAGAAATATTTTTTTTGGGTGATGCAAGATTGCTCTTACACCCAGGATGCTCCTGCATCAGACACCCGGGGTAATTTGAGAAGTGACCTTGTCACGACTCAGGTGTGCAGAGGAAAACCAAGATGGCTAACCTCCTCCTTTGTCAGCCATGATGAATCTTCAACAGGTCATCTTTTCCACTTGACCAGATATTCTTCATATGTTCTATTCCTTGTGCCTCTGCCAACACGACTGTCCAGTATATCTTCGATCTCCTTAGTGTCTGAACTAGTTGCTGGAATACTCCACTGTGCTGCTGTGATCTCATCTTCAACACCTTCTTCATGATACTCTGTCAGATCTGAAATGTTAAACACTGGTGAAATATTTAGCTGAGTAGGCAATTCTACCTCATATGCGTTTCCTGAATCATGTTTCTTTAGTATCCTACATGGTCCAAACTTCTTTATTTTCAACTTGTTATATGTACCAACCGGAAACCGCTCCTTCCGCAAATGAACCATGACTTCATCACTAACCTGAAATTCTTTATACCTCTTTTTCTCATCTTCCTTAGCCTTATACTACGCATTCATCTTGGTAATATGCTTCCTCACCTCCTCATGGATGTTCTTCAAATGTTGTGCAAAATCCTTAGCTTTAGCACTACTTATTTCTCCTTTATCTATTTTCCTCAATTTAGATGCATTTCTTGGACTACTTTCATATACAATCTGGAATGATGATTTACTAGTGCTCCTGTTGACAGAATTATTGTATGCAAATTCCTCCTGTGGTAAAATCAAATCCCATCCTGTTGGCTTATCTCCAACCAAACATCTCACCAAATTTCTCAAACTCCTATTCACCACCTCTGTCTGTCCATCAGTCTGTGGATGATGTGATGAACTGAACTTCAAATCTATCTTCAACTTCTTCCACAATGTACGCCAGAAATATCCAACAAACTTAGTGTCCTGATCTGAAAC
Organism: Chamaecyparis obtusa; assembly: GCA_027943335.1. NCBI lineage: Eukaryota > Viridiplantae > Streptophyta > Pinopsida > Cupressales > Cupressaceae > Chamaecyparis > Chamaecyparis obtusa. Next base: position 438,175 of record BSBK01004896.1, on the reverse strand, counting down.
TATGGTCTTTGGCAAACCATGAAGTCTCACTACTTTTCTGAAAAAATAATTCTGCTACATGAACAACATCATTAGTTTTCTTACAGGGAATGAAATGTGTCATCTTTGAAAATTTGTCAACCACCACAAAAATTGAATCATGTCCCCGCTGAGTCCTCGGTAAACCAAGAAAAAAGTCCATGCTGATATCCTCCCAAGCCTTCTTTGGTACGGGTAATGGCTGATACAACCTTGTATTCTACTTCACTCCTTTCACCATTTGACATACTCTGCAACTCTGTACAAACTTCTTCATATCTTGCTGCAACTGTGGCCAATAATAATTCTCACTAACCAAACCAAGGGTTTTATCACGACCAAAATGTCCAGCCAATCCTCCGCTATGCTTCTCCTTGATGAGATTCTCCCTTATAGAACTTCGTGGAATGCACAACTGACTCCTTCTGAATAGCATATCATTCTGGATGATGAAATCCAACCATTTTGTCCTGTCTAAAGTAACAGGTTCTGTATAAGCTTTCCAAGATTCACCAAAATCAAGATCCTCTGCATATAAATTCTTGAGTTCCTTTAACCCAACCACTTCAATCTGCATTTCTGTCAGCAATAGTTGCTTTCTGCTAAGAGCATCTGCAACCCTATTAGACTTTCCACTCCTGTGTTTCAAAACAAATGTATAACTCTGCAAAAACTCAACCCATTTTAAATACCTCTGATTCAACTTTCTTTGACTATTCAAATATTGCAAAGCTTGATGATCAGTATACAAAATGAACTCTTTAGGAAGAAGATAATGTCTCCACTTCTTTAATGTCTAAACTATAGCATAAAATTCCTGATCATAAACAGAATATTTTCTCTTGGCATCATTTAATTTCTCACTGAAATACGCAACAGGTTTACCTTCCTGGCTCATAACAGCTCCTATTGTAGTACCACTAGCATCAGAATCAACTTGAAACACCTTATTAAATTCTGGAAGTGTTAAAATAGGTTGTTCTGTAACTTTTTGTTTCAACAATTGAAAACTCTTTTCTGCCCCATTAGTCCACTTAAACTCTTTTTTATCCCCTAACATTATTTCAGTCAAGGGTCCACAAATACTGCTAAAATTTTTGATAAACTTTCTGTAAAAGCTAGCTAGACCATGAAAAGATCTTATCTCAGTACCACTCTTTGGAGTAGGCTATTCAAGGATAGCCTGTACCTTCTCTGGGTCCATTTTTAGACCTTCTGTAGAAACTACAAATCCCAAATACACTAACTCTTTCTTCACAAAACTGCACTTCTTCAAATTAATCAACAATTTCTCATCTCTCAACTTCTCAAACACCATATGAATATGCATCATATGTTCCTCCAATGTCTTGCTAAAAATTAAAAGATCATCTAGGTAAACAATGACAAACTTACCCAGAAATTCTTTCAGAACCTCGTTCATGAGCCGCATGAAAGTGCTCGGTGCATTGGTTAGCCCAAAAGGCATGACTAACCACTCATACAGTCCTTCCTTTGTATTGAAGGCAGACTTCCATTCATCTCCTTCTCTGATCCGAATCTGATGATATCCACTCTTCATATCTATCTTTGAAAAATACAGAGCTCCACTAAAACAGTCCATAATATCATCCATTTGTGGTAATGGAAACCTGTACTTGATTGTGATCTTGTTTATTGCCTTAAAATCTATACACATCCTCCATTCTCCATTCTTCTTTGGTGCTAATACCGCTGGAACAGCACAGGGACTCAGACATGGATCAATCCTTTCTGTAACAGTTCATGTACTTGTCTGTTCAACTCCTCACTTTCTGCAGGTGTCATTCTGTGTGCTGCCTTATTTGGCAAACTCGCTCTTGGGATCAAGTCCATCTGATGACTGATCTTCCTGACTGGTGGTAATCCATCATGCACGTTATCAGATACAATATCTTGAAACTCATTCAACAAATCTGCAACTTCTATAGGAACATCTTCTACTTTCTCTTTACCAGCTTTTGAAATTAAAGCAAAACATACATGCTCATGCCTCATACCATCTAGAAAATTTATTTCATCAACAAAAGTTATCCTTGCATTACCACATACCTTTTCTTCAGTCTCCTTCAATGGTTTTTAGCTTATGTCGCACTCCATCCTTTGTCAGGGAATAGGTATTCGCACGACCATCATGTACAACACATCTATCAAACTACCATGGTCTACCCAACAACATATGACATGCATCCATAGATATGATATCACACAATACATCATCTTGGTATCCGCTAATCTTGAACTTCACTAGGCATTGTTCATTGACCATGACCTTGTGGTCATCCTGTACCCAGGCAATCCGATATGGATGTGGGTGATTCTTTCTCCTGAGCTTCAACTTTGTCACCATCTCTTCTGACACAAAATTGTCAGTGCTTCCACTATCAATAATCATATCACAACATTTATCTTTACACTTGCACCTGGTGCGAAACAAACTCCTCCTTTGCTCAGATTCATTCTCACCACTCAACAAGACTCTTCTGTTAATCGACGTTTCTCTTCTTTCAGCATCTTCAGAATTTGATGATCTGGCATCTTCATCTACATGTGCAACTCTGGCCTGGCCTTCATTTCTCCTGTCTGTTCTGCCTTGGCGCTGAGGACATTCAAAGGCCCTATGACCTTCTTCTCCATAGTGAAAACATGTTCCACGGAAGCCACCTCTTCCAGATCCTTGTCCTCTTCCTCTTCCTCTCTGATCTCTATTATTCTGATCCTGGAAGCGATTGGAATTATTTCCTCACTGATTCTGACTACTACTGGCCTCATCCTTCTTTTTCGGATCCTTATTTCGGCCACCATATGACCGTCCAGCAGATCGTCCACCGCGACCTCTTCCGTTTTGTTTGCTCTCAAACTTCTCGTTTAGCTTTTCCTCTACTTTTAGGGGAAACTAGTATGCCTCTTCAATACTGTTCATTCGAACCAGATTCAGCTCCTCCTGAATGCTTAGAGTTAACCCATTAAGATATCGGATAACTTTTTATTTATCAGCTTTTACATGGCCTGTTCTGATGAGAAGTCGATAGAACTCCTCCGTATACTCTTGAACAGATCTTCCTGCTTGCTTCAAACTCTGCATTTTCTTCAGTAGGTCAAGCTCATAATCAACAGGAATGAACTGTTGCTTCAATTTATCCACCATCCGATCCCATCTCATGATTTTCTCCTTTCCCCTTCTATTTCACTCCAACTGAATCTCTTGCCACCATATCTTCGCATGACTTTTTAGTCTGGCCTTCGCAAATTTGACCCTATCAGGATCCTCAACATCTTCATACTCAAAATATTCTTCACATTCGTTGATCCAGTCGATCAATTCTTCTGGGTTAAGATTTCTAGAAAATGTATGAACCTCAATCTTAGGTCTTTTCCCAATCTTAGAAATGGCCTGAAAAATTCTTTCTTCCTCTTGGTTCACAATTTTGACTTCTCCTTCTTGATATTCTTCTTCGGCTTCATCCTCGCTTTCATCTCTGACATTAAGATTCATTCCTCTACGAATCTCTTTTTGCAATGCTCGCACTTGTCTCTGCAGCTCTCTAACCTCAGGTGTCACAGCACCAACTCTTCCGCCACATTCTCTTCGTGGAGGCATTTTCGCGATGCGCGCTGAAACCCTAGCCACGGTCCTGGTGTAAATTGCCTCACAGTTGGTGATCTGTTTACACACTCAAAAACTCTTGATCTGATACCTCTTGATGAATGGTGCTCCCCTTAATACCATAAACACATAACAGAAATAGAGAAACAACAACAATAATATGCAAGAACAGAAAATTGGCTTTTTATTATCTCCATAAATGTGGAATTACAAACTTTCAGAATTACAATATGCAAAGCCACATGGGCATTCCCTTACAATATTCTGTAGGACAAAGCCTTGAATCAATACCCAGATCTACCACCCAGAACTATTCTGAACTGCCTAAGACAATAATACAGCCTTCCTTATATAGGCAATTTCCACCGCCTGAGAAGGTTCCAGAAATTTAGCCCTAAGGGCCGAAAAAATTTAGAATTATTTTATTTTTTAATTTATTACATCAAAGTCAGCTCAAAATAACTTTTGAAACCCGAACAAAAATTTTGAAAGAAAATTATTTTCTGCCATTTCTGGTGACCCGACTTCCGGAGACCATAAGTCATCACCAGTTGACCCGATTGACTATTATAACCCCATTTTAGAAACGCCACAAAGCGCTCTACAGGCTTAATTTGCGCAGGCGCCTGTCACCCAAATTTTTGACCTCATCCGGGGCCTCTAAAGCTTTCAAAACTGAGTTTGAAATTTCTGTACCCTGCTGCCAATACCAAAAATCTTCAATATCTTCAAAACTACACCTGATCTAGCCATGAAACTTTGCTGGCAGACTTATATGACCAAAATGAACCTCCAAGAAAGAAATCAGATCATTCTGAGCACATACAAAAATTACCAAAAATAGTAACATTCCATAAACAGCAGCTCTGCACAAAATAGCCCTTATTGAATATAAAAACAAAAATATTTTTTTTGGGTGATGCAAGATTGCTCTTACACCCAGAATGCTCCTGCATCAGACACCCGGGGTAATTTGAGAAGTGACCCTGTCATGACTCAGGTGTGCAGAGGAAAACCAAGACGGCTAACCTCCTCCTTTGTCAGTCATGATGAATCTTCAACAGGTCATCCTTTCCACTTGACCAGATATTCTTCATATGTCTTATTCCTTGTGCCTCTGCCAACACGACTGTCCAGTATATCTTCGATCTCCTTAGTGTCTGAACTAGTTGCTGGAATACTCCACTGTGCTGCGCTGATCTCATCTTCAACACCTTCTTCATGATACTCTGTCAGATCTGAAATGTTAAACACTGGTGAAATATTTAGCTCAGTAGACAATTCTACCTCATATGTGTTTCCTGAATCATATTTCTTTAGTATCCTACATGGTCCAAACTTCTTTATTTTCAACTTGTTATATGTAGCAACTGGAAACCGCTCCTTCCGTAAATGAACCATGACTTCATCACCAACCTGAAATTCTTTATACCTCATTTTCTCATCTGCCTTAGCCTTATACTGCGCATTCATCTTGGTAATATGCTTCCTCACCTCCTCATGGATGTTCTTCAAATGTTCTGCAAAATCCTCAGCTTCAGCACTACTTATTTCTCTTTTATCTATTTTCATCAATTTAGATGCAATTCTTGAACTACTTCCATATACAATCTGGAATGGTGATTTACCAGTGCTCCTGTTGACAGAATTATTATATAAAAATTTTACTTGTGGTAAAATCAAATCCCATCCTGTTGGCTTATCTCCAACCAAACATCTCAGCAAATTTTCTAAACTCCTATTCACCACCTCTGTCTGTCCATCAGTCTGTGGATGATGTGATGAACTGAACTTCAAATTTGTCTTTAACTTCTTCCATAATGTACGCCAAAAATATCCAACAAACTTAGTGTCCCGATCTGAAACTATGATCTTTGGCAAACCATGAAGTCTCACTACTTCTCTGAAAAAACAATTCTGCTACATGAACAACATCATTAGTTTTCTTACAGGGAATGAAATGTGTCATCTTTGAAAATTTGTCAACCACCATAAAAATTGAATCATGTCCCCGCTGAGTCCTCGGTAAACCAAGAACAAAGTCCATGCTGATATCCTCCCAAGGCTTATTTGGTACGGGTAATGGCTGATACAACCCTATATTCTGCTTCACTCCTTTCGCCATCTGACATACTCTGCAACTCTGTACAAACTTCTTCACATCTTGCTGCAACTGTGGCCAATAATAATTCTCACTAAACAACCCAAAAATTTTATCATAACCAAAATGTCCAGCCAATCCTCCGCTATGCTTCTCCTTGATGAGATTCTCCCTCATAGAAGTTCGTGGAATACACAACTGACTCCCTCTAAATAGCATATCATCCTGGATGATGAAATCCAACCATTTTGTCCTGTCTAGAGTAACAGGTTTTATACAAGCTTTCCAAATTTCACCAAAATCAGGATCCTCTGGATACAAATTCTTGAGTTCTTTGAATCCAACCACTTCAATCTGCATTTCTGTCAGCAATAGTTTCCTTCTGCTAAGAGCATCTGCAACCCTATTAGACTTTCCACTCCTGTGTTTCAAAACAAATGTATAACTTTTTAAAAACTCAACTCATTTCAAATGCCTCTGATTCAACTTTCCTTGACTATTCAAATATTGCAAAGCTTGATGATCAGTATACAAAACAAACTCTTTAGAAAGAAGATAATGTCTCCACTTCTTTAATGCCTGAACTATAGCATAAAATTCTTGATCATAAACAAAATATTTTCTCTTAGCATCATTTAACTTCTCACTGAAATACGCAACAAGTTTACGTTCCTGGCTCATAACAGCTCCTAGTGCAGTACCACTAACATCAGAATCAACTTGAAACACCTTATTAAATTCTGGAAGTGTTAAAACAGGCTGTTCTGTAACTTTTTGTTTCAACAATTGAAAACTTTTTTCTGCCCCATTAGTCCACTTAAACTCTTTTCTATCCCCTCTCATTGTTTCAGTCAAGGGTCCACAAATACTGCTAAAATTTCTAATAAATTTTCTGTAAAAGCTAGCTAGACCATGAAAAGATCTTACCTCAGTAGCACTCTTTGGAGTAGGTCATTCAATGATAGCCTGTACCTTCTCTGGGTCCATTTTTAGACCTTCAGCTGAAACTACAAATTCCAAATACACTAACTCTTTCTTCGCAAAACTGCACTTCTTCAAATTAATCAACAATTTCTCATCTCTCAACTTCTCAAACACCATACGAATATGCATCATATGTTCCTCCAATGTCCTGCTAAAAATTAAAAGATCATCTAGGTAAACAATGACAAACTTACCCAGAAATTCTTTCAGAACCTCGTTCATGAGCCGCATGAAAGTGCTCGGTGCATTGGTTAGCCCAAGAAGCATGACTAACCAGTCATACAGTCCTTCCTTTGTCTTGAAGGTAGTCTTCCATTCATCTCCTTCTCTGATCCGAATCTGATGATATCCACTCTTCAGATCTATCTTTGAGAAATACAGAGCTCCACTCAAACAATCCATAATATCATCCATTCGTGGTAATGGAAACCTGTACTTGATTGTGATCTTGTTTATTGTCCTAGAATCTGTACACATCCTCCATTCTCCATTTTTTTTTGGTGCTAATACCGCTGGTACAGCACAAGGACTCAGACTCTCACGGATCAATCCTTTCTGTAACAGTTCATGTACTTGTCTATTCAACTCCTCACTTTCTGCAGGTGTCATTCTGTGTGCTACCTTATTCGGCAAACTCGCTCCTGGGATCAAGTCCATCTGATGACTGATCTTCCTGACTGGTGGTAATCCATCAGGCACGTTATCGGATACAATATCCTGAAACTCATTCAACAAATCTGCAACTTCTACAAGAACATCTTCTACTTCCTCTTTACTAGCTTTTGAAATTAAAGCAAAACATACATGCTCATGCCTCATACCATCTAGGAAATTTCTTCCATCAATAAAAGTTATCCTTGCATTACCACATACTTTTTCTTCAGTCTCCTTCAATGGTTTTAGCTTATGTCTCACTCTATCCTTTGTCAGGGAATAGGTATTTGCACGACCATCATGTACAACACATCTGTCAAACTGCCATGGTCTACCCAACAACATATGACATGCATCCGTAGATATGATATCACACAATACCTTATGTTGGTATCCGCCAATCTTGAACTTCACTAGGCATTGTTCATTGACCATGACCTTGTGGTCATCCTGTACCCAGGCAATCCGATATGGATGTGGGTGTTTCTGTCTCTTGAGCTTCAACTTTGTCACCATCTCTTCTGACACCAAATTGTCAGTGCTTCCACTATCAATAATCACATCACAACATTTACCTTCACACTTGCACCTGGTGTGAAACAGGCTCCTCCTTTGCTCAGGTTCATTCTCACCACTCAACAAGACTCTTCTATTAATCAACGTTTCTCCTCTTTCAGCATCTTCAAAATTTGATGATCTGACATCTTCATCTACATGTGCAACTCTGGCCTGGCCTTCATTTCTCCTGTCTGTTCTGCCTTGACGCTGAGGACATTCAAATGCCCTATGACCTTCTTCTTCATAGTGAAAACATGTTCCACGGAAGCCACCTCTTCCAGATCCTTGTCCTCTTCCTCTTCCTCTCTGATCTCTATTATGATGATCCTGGAAGCGATTGGAATTATTTCCTCGCTCATTCTGACTGCTATTGGCCTCATCCTTCTTTTTCGGATCCTCTTTTCGGCCACCATATGACCGTCCACTAGATCGTCCACCGCGACCTCTTCCATTTTGTCTGCTCTCAAACTTCTTGTTCAGCTTTTCCTCTACTTTTAGGGCAAACTGGTATGCCTTTTCAATACTGTTCATTCAAACCAGATTCAGCTCTTCCTGAATGCTTGGCCTTAACCCATTAAGATATCGGGCAACTTTCTCCTTATCAGCTTCTGCATGGCCTGTTCTTATGAGAAGTCGATAAAACTCCTTCGTATACTCCTGAACAGATCTTCCTGCTTGCTTCAAACTCTGCATTTTCTTCAGTACGTCAAGCTCATAATCAACAGGAATGAACTGTTGTTTCAATTTATCCACCATCCGATCCCATCTCGTGATTTTCTCCTTTCCCCTTTTATTTCACTCCAACTGAATCTCTTGCCACCATATCTTTGCATGACCTTTCAGTCTAGCCTTCGAAAATTTGACCCTATCAGGATCCTCAACATCTTCATACTCAAAATATTTCTCACATTTGTTGATCCAGTCGATCAATTCTTCTGGGTTAAGATTTCCAGAAAATGTAGGAACCTTAATCTTAGGTCTTTTCCCAATTTTAGAAATGGCCTGAAAAAGTCTTTCTTCCTCCTGGTTCACAATTTCAACTTCTCCTTCTTGATATTCTTCTTCGGCTTCATCCTTCCTATCATATTTGACATTAAGATTCATTCCTCTATGAATCTCTTCTTGCAGTGCTCGCACTTGTCTCTGCACCTCTCTAACCTCAGGTGTCACAGCACCAGCTCTTCCGTCATGTTCTCTTCGTGAAGGTATTTTCGCGATGCGCGCTAAAACCCTAGCCACGGTCCTGTTGACAACTGCCTCACAGTCGGTGATCTGTTTACACACTCAAGAACTCCTGCTCTGATACCACCTGATGAAGGGTGCTCCCCTTAATACCACAAACACATAACAGAAATAGAGAAACAACAACAATAATATGCAAGAACAGAAAATTGGCTTCTTATTATCTCCACAAATGTGAAATTACAAACTTTCAGAATTACAATATGCAAAGCCACATGGGCATTCGCTTACAATATTCTGTAGGACAAAGCCTCGAATCAATTCCCAGATCTACCACCCAGAACTATTCTGAACTGCCTAAGGGCCCGTTTGGTTGGGGAATTGAAAAATAATGCAAATCATGGTTATCTATACCCTGGTTATACAAACCCCGGTTATGCTTTTTTGGGACTGTTTGGTTGCTCTGGAAGATGGATTTGTAAATCCACATTCTCCGTTTGGTTGTCAAATTGAAAATAAGATTTCGAATTTATGAAATTCTCATTCTCTGTTTGGTTGAACATTTTCGAATTGGGATTAGAATGCAGGTCTCCATATTCTCTGTTTGGTTCTGCACTTTGAATTAGAATTTGAGTTTGGGTCTCCATCTTCTTCGTTTGGTTGTTCATTTCAAATTAGAATTGGAATATGACACCGATTTTTTATTTTTTATTTTTTTAAATTAATTTATGATTAGTCAGTTTTGATATATTTATTATATTTTATTGACTTATGTTAATTATATTTATTATATTTATTTATAAATAATTATATTTATTATTTCTTATTATATTTAATTATATTTATTATATTTTGTTAATTTATTATATTTATTTCAATTTTAAATTTTAAAGTTAATTGATCTTGAATTTGTGTATTTAATCCATCATAAGATATCAATACAATGAAAGTAACAAGATTGCATTGCTCGGTAATATAAAAAATTCTATCAGTTGGCTAAATCAATTGGCGAGTTATAAAATAAAGCTTGGCATACTTTTAGTGCTTTCCAATCTATTGATTTGAGAACCAATACAATGTCCAACGTCAACCGATGCTCTTGGTAGTCTTCACAGGTGGGGTTGGTGTACTTTGTAATGTTCAAACATTATAATATTACTAAGGAAGACATATAATAGGATAAATGTATTGAGAAAATAAGCTTTGAAACCCACAAGGTATTTTTGGGATTTACGATTTTTGGGTATATCATCTTTAATTATCATACTAAACATATTTATTTTTTATTCACATTTATTTCATTTCAAAGATTCCAAACTACTAACACATTGCTCATATCACATCAAAATATAAATAAGTTATCTAGTCCACATATATATCTATCTCCAAAAAATTATCAAACTAAGTAGTAAGATGATCAAACTAAATAGAATGATTGTTGCACAAAGAAGACGTCGTAAAAACAAGATTTCGGCTTTGGATGTAGCCTCCGCTTTTGCCATAGTTTTCTCTAGTCTTTTACAATTCTTGCACTCGTCATCTACAACAGGTCTGTGTGTACAATGTACTGATGATGTAGACAATGACGGGGTGTCATTGACCCATCGGAAGTAACCGCATCCAGCTCCATCCTACAATACAAATAAGTTAGTCTCGCTATAATGACTAATATTTATTATTTGTAAATATTTAAATATTGTGCATTTAACAACCTTATAGAAGTTTTTACATCCCCAAAATTTACGGCCTGGATTCTCCTCTGTCTGTGACTTCTTCAACACACAACGCAATCCATCACCGCAGTCACACATAGGAGCATTCCTCGTAGCCATTAGCACTGTATCAAGCAAAAATTTGTTCATTCATATTAATTTTGTTCGCTATAACAACATGAATATATTATATGGGTACAAATTAATAAAGTTATGCAAAAAATATAATGACACAACTATAGCATCAGATATAACAATATCCATGAACTGGGTGGTGGTGTGAAAACACACCGTTAAATAAAAAAGCACAAGTAGATCCATCGTCTGTGCCCTTATGCCCCACATTCGATGATCAATCCTACATCTCCAAAGTAAACATGATACAAAAACTAAAACCTGTTCATTTTTAAATGGAATACACCAATGAGTACCATCAAAAATTTTGATTGTTTACAAACATGTACAGTAAACAATCATCAGATAGCTCATTTTTTTATCAACATATGTGGATATTTTTTGCATCGATATTTGAAATACCTTCTTCGTTCGATTGTGTAGATAGTTTTGGATCACACTCTGTGATTCATCATCGGGATTGCAAGAGATAGTTTGAGACCAAAATGATTGCAATAGATCAAAATGGACTTTTCTTTCAGTTATTTTTATCTCTTCCATCCCCACGAAGGATCACAGAGTGTGACCATAAAATATCTACAAAATCAAATCCAGAAGCTATTTCAAACATATTTAATGTCAGCATATGTGTAGTCTCACTTTATCATGTGTAGTCTCAAAACTATCCATTTCTATTTTTGTACCTATCACATGGTTTTTTAAAATGAATAAAAAATGAAAAAAAATTGAAGATGATATAGAGCATTAAATAAAGTAGAATAATTTAACTTAATTTCATAATGCGACAATAATAACAAGATGGTTAATACATACAAAATCATGAACAATACAATCGTCTACCAAAACACATCTATAAAATCATGTCTGAAGAACTAGAAATGGATAGTTAAGAGACTACATCTTAACAATACATTAAATGAAGCATTCATCGTGCGGTACTCCTTCGTGTATTCCACTTAAAAACAAATGCAAGCTAATATGTCTAAAAGCACTCGAAATTCAAAAGACGAGAGAAACAAGGTTTCCTAAAACTGGAGAGAAGAATAAAAAAATGGAGAGAAAGACAAACACTGTATAAAATTAAGTATAAATTGACAAGCACACTCTATGAAAGCCAACATAATCACTACCAACACAAAATAATGGAGAGGAAAACGAGCACTATATAAAATGAAGTATAAAATGACAAACACACTCTGTGAAAGCCAACATAACCACTAGCAACACACAATAAGCTTGGCATGGATCCAAAGAATTAACACAATAAAAATACCGACAGGTACTTACTAGTGGCTCTAACATAAATATCCAATGCTTCCATTTCTCATAAAACTATATTTTGTAAGGTCATAATCGGGTTATCATCTTCATATTCCTGTCATCTTAATAATGGAGTTGAACAGCAATATCATATTCAGTATCATATTCAACTTATGATACTTAATATGATACTGCTTGTGATACTGAATATGATACTGCTTATGATAACCGGATTATGCCGCCCATAACCTGGTTATGGGGTGCAATTCCCTATTTGAGAACGCTTTTACAAAATGAGAATGTGAATTTGCGTGACCCCATTTCACCGAAAACATGGATTTCGGAATTCCACCTCAGGTGGAATGACTTTCGAATCCACAGTTTTGTTGACAACTAAACAAGATTTAATCTTTCCGTCAGGTCCGGGCAACTCCACGTTTTTGGACTTCAAATCATTTTTAATCTTTCCGTCGGGTCCGCAAATAACCACGTTTTGATGCAGCCATTTCCACGGTTTGGAAACAGTGATTGTCGCGCATTCGTGTTCGTCTGTGTGTTCGGCTTTGTCATCTTAATAATGGAGTTGAACAGCAATATCATATTCAGTATCATATTCAACTTATGATACTTAATATGATACTAAATATGATATTGCTTGTGATACTAAATATGATATTGCTTATGATACTGAATATTCAGTATCATAAGCAGTATCATATTCAGCTTATGATACTGAATATGATACTACTTATGATATTGAATATGATACTAAATATTCAGTAGCATATTCAACAATCATATTCATGGACAGTAGTATCATATTCGGTATCATATTCAGCAATCATATTCATGAACAGCAGTAACATATTCATGAACAGCAGTAACATACGCATGAACATCAGTAACATATTCTTAAGATGAAAGTGTCAGCCACAGTTATTAAGAAGAGTCTTATTGAAAGAGAGTAGGGTTATCTTAAGGCTTAAGAAGATCCTCTTAAGGTCTAGTGTGAGCCAGGAAATCATTTGATTAGGAGTGCAATATACAGCCATGCAAGATCTAAAATTTGAGCACTAGACCTTAAGAGGATCTTCTTAAGCCTTAAGATAACCCTACTCTCTTTCAATAAGACTCCTCTTAATAACTGTGGTTGACACTTTCATCTTAAGAATATGTTACTGCTGTTCATGCGTATGTTAATGCTGTTCATGAATATGTTACTGTTGTTCATGAATATGATTGCTGAATATCTGAGCACTAGACCTTAAGAGGATCTTCTTAAGCCTTAAGATAACCCTACTCTCTTTCAATAAGACTCCTCTTAATAACTGTGGCTGACACTTTCATCTTAAGAATATGTTACTGCTGTTCATGAATATCATATTCAGCAATCATATTCATGAACAGCAGTAACATATTCATGAACAATAGTAACATACGCATGAACAGTAGTTCTCCTATGAAATGATTTGTACTTTGTTATATAGAAAAATTGGGGAATACACTTTGGGACCAATCATAAGAAGGATATCATAAATGAACTGAATATACATTTATTATTGTTGCTTAATCTTGCATAATAATATCTAAGTATAGTATCCATATCAGGGTTAAACATAGCACAATTCACATAGCTAGATCAGGGACAGCAACAAACATTCCATCATATCAAATCAGTAAAATCATATGTTGCAAAATTGAATATAAAAGATATTCATTCGTTACTTCAATACAGTTGAATGTCAATTGTCTAATAGAAGACTATAATATTTTAAAAATATAACAATTCATAAGTTGAAAGATTATCATCCTACAGTAAGTGGTATCATCAATATAAGTCTAGCAGAGTATCAAAATGTTGAAGTACTTAATTAGAATGAGCCTTTTTGAAATTGAATTATTATTGAATAACTCTATAATCTCAAGAGTTTACTTAAGGGGGCATTACAAAACACCTAATTTCTCCCTAAGTGATAAATTTTGAAAATTGTGTGTGACATGAAGTTCTGTGGTTTCCAAGGCCTCGACCCTACCTTATTCCAACAAGAAATGCCCAAGGGCATTCCTCCTCAACCCCACTTGGGCCATGGCCCCCAAACCCCACAGGGAGCACTACCCCTTGGTCTCATTGGTGCCACAACCCCTCAAACCCATCGGGGTCTCCACTCCTAAACTCCCACTAGTTAATAGGATCTCTTGTCATATAAGAGATATGAATAAAACTAGAGGGTTTGGGGCTGTCAAAATTGACAACTTAGACAATTATCTCTATCACTATCATAATATCATTGGTCAATAATTAAGCATCATACTATTAATATCAAAGATTCAAAATGCCAATATTATTATAAAATACAATACAACCTTCAACTTTGCACAAGAAAGGTAGAGAACAATGTAACATGATTGTTGGGCATCACAAACAGTGTTCAACACTTCTGAGATCAGATTGAACCATTTTGAATAATCAATTTATAATATTATACATACATACATACATACATACATACATACATACATACATACATACATATATATATATATATATATATATACATCTCTCTGTGCAATAATCAGATATTTTAATATACGACTGATGCTACATATTCAACAGCTGCTACTTTGGCTTTGAAGTTTTTTAGTGCCTTGCTGACCGCTGGGATCCCGATGTGCTGAGGAATGGTCACATTTTTGGTTCTCAGATTCCATAGGACCTTCACAAACAATGTTGAACAATTCTGAGATCAGATCGAACCATTTTGAATAATCAACTTATAATACTATAAATATATATAGATATATAAGTATATATATATACATCTCTCTATGCAATAATCAGATATTTTAAAATCTGACTGATGCTACATATTCAACAACTGCTACTTTGGCTTTGAAGTTTTTTAGTGCCTTGTTGACAGCTGGGATCCTGGTGTGCTGAGCAATGGTCACATTTTTGGTTCTCAGATTCCATAGGACCTTATTGTTGCAGATGCAATCTATTTTGGCAATAAATTTCACTGGGTGGTTCTCATACCAAGATAAGGCTGCATCAAATCTTTACCAATTTCTTTAGATTTTCCTTGCAAAAGGTTTGTGCACTCGACAACTCTTCTATATTTTTTTTGAATTCCTCCTTTAACTCATCCACCATTGCATCACTAGCATAACCTTTTTCTTTAATTTACACCCAATGTCTGAAAGCTCCTTGTGGATATCAGCATTGATATGGTTGCATTCTTTTAGCAATTTACTTTGTTCCTTGATTTTTTCTTTTTCCAAAATGACTCATTCTTCTCTATGTTGCTCCTCCACATGGTATACTGAGGATCATCTGCACTTTTAACAATTTGTTCTGCTGCTGCCTTTTCTAAACCCATATCTAGAATTTCCTTGAGTTAAATATCAACTTGCAGCCAAAGGGATTCCTCGTGTATTGTATTGGTTATTTCTATGCTTATAGCATTTGTCAACAAAACCAAATCATCATATATCTTACTAATTTTCTCAATGAATCTAAACCCTCTAGCTTTCATGTCTTTTCCCATTCTTGGGTAACTCTGCAATAGGAGCTATCTATATGCACCTTGCTTACCAATTCTTTCCCAGCTATTAAGTTAGGAACACAAGAAGCACTTGTCTAACTAATTGGTTGAAGAGTGAGATCCGCTAAAGACTTTATGCAACTAGTAAGAAGTTCCACAACCTTGTTTACCTCATCTTTTCCTTTCTTGTCTTTAACTATCCTTTCTACTAATCTAGAAGCAGTTACCTGGAAATTATGGACATCTTCATCTCTGCTTACAGGTCCCAAGTCAATTTTGGTCATATTATAGTCACTTGTTATGGCCTGATTGAGCTCCTTCTAGGCTGAAGGGTGTGCTATTTCTACAAACAAGTGCTCAGTATCACTATCATCCATTAGCCTTCATGTGGTTCTCAACTTTTTAGGGTCGGAAGTCCTTTGTAGCAACTGCCCTGCTATGTTCTCATCAGCAAGCTTGCTTACACTATTTTTCTTTTCTTCAAGAGGGTGTCCTCTAACCATGAGGTGGAGGAAGAAGTGCCTACAGCACTACTATCTGATTGGGAACTAGGATGTGTAAATTGCAGGGCTCTCCTTTACAGAGATGTTTTGGTAACATATTGCAAATTAAATTATGGGCATTCAACTTCTCCCTCAACCTATGAAGTAACACCACCATGTTTGAGAATTAGAGGTCATTGATTTGGATGACACTAATACTTACAAGGCAAGATGAGGAGACCCCATTATTTATTGCTAATGATATTGTTGAATTTGAGAGGCAAGCAATGTTGAATGTGGCTAAAGCAAAAGGAGCTATTACATTGTTACTTAGTGATATTGATGAGGCAAAGGAGTCATTGCCATCTAGCAACAAGATGTAGGTTGATTCAAAGCCACAAACACAACCTTACAACTACAGGGGGGAAAACTGACGTACCAAGTCTCCACAGTAGAAATACTGTCACCATGTTCAACTGTCATCGGGAAATCAGACAAGAGACACTTCTTACTGCTAATAAACTGAACGCTGTGGATCAAGTATAAAATTGGGCATTACTGGGCATATTAATGGACAACAACAAATGCACTAAGAAATCGTATATCTACAATTTAAATTTCCTTTAATTACCAAACCATGGAGGGCTACATAGATCATTGCCATGGAGTTATCAAAGAAGAAGCTACGCGAAATATAGATAACAATATGAGGCTATACTGAGGAGAACAAACCAAGCCCATCTGCAAGCGGAAGTAACAAATTTTTGTTTCTTTGCTTTTTTTTTTGTGTTTCGAAACTTAAGTAATCACCCTGTTACATGTGGGGTATTTTTTTTCAAATGAACTACGCATACGCGGATATTACAAACGAATGGTTTAAGGAAGTGGATGTCGACAAGGAAATGTAGAGAACAAAGCTCTCGTGAATAAAAATTTATCAATGACATTGATGCAGTGTTTACACTTCTAAAGATGCACATGAAAAACTTACATCGCCGTTAAACTTTCTGACGTGAATTTACCGGCGTTAGTTGAAGAACTAACAAAAATGTTCGAAAACCCTAGCGTCAATTTTTTGCAAGAACGGAGATGGATATTTTCATACCTGGTGCTGAAACACTGCAAACCCTAGCGTCGAACACTGCAGCAAACACTGCAAACCCTAGCGTTGAACACTGCAGCAAACACTGCAAAGCCGAACACACAGACGAATGCGCGGCAATCGCTGTTTCCAAACTGTGGAAATGGCTACATCAAAACGTGGTTATTTGCGGACCCGACGGAAAGATTAAAAATGATTTGAAGTCCAAAACCGTGGAGTTGCCCGGACTCGACGGAAAGATTAAATCTTGTTTAATTGTCAACAAAATCGTGGATTCGAAAGTCATTCCACCTCCTGAGGTGGAATTTCAAAATCCACGTTTTCGACGAAATGGGGTCACGCAAATTCACATTCTCATTTTGTAAAAGCATTCTCAAACAGGGAATTGCACCCCATAATCGGGTTATGGGCGGCATAATCCAGTTATGGGGTGCAACCAAACGGGCCCTAAGATAATAATACAACCTTCCTTATATAGGCAATATCCACCGCCCGAGAAGGTTCCAAAAATTTAGCCCTAAGGGCCGACCAAACTTAGAATTATTTTATTTTTCAATTTTTTACATCAAAGTCGGCTCAAAATAACTTTTGAAACCCGAACAGAAATTTTGAAGGAAAATTATTTTCTGTCATTTCAGGTGACCCGACTTTCGGAGACCATAAGTCATCACCAGTTGACCCGATTGACTATTATAACCCCATTTCGGAAATGCCACAAAGCGCTCTACATGCTTGACCGGTGCAAGCGCTCGTCACCCAAATTTTTGACCTCATCCGAGGCCTTTAAAGCCTTCAAAACTGAGTTCGAAGTTTCTGTACCCTACTGTCAATACCGAAAATCTTCAATATCTTCAAAACTACACCTGATCTAGCCATAAAACATTGCTGGCAGACTTATATGACCAAAATGAACCTCCACGAAAGAAATCAGATCATTCTGAGCACATACAAAAATTACCAAAAATAGTAACTTTCCATAAACAACAGCTCTGCACAAAATAGCCATTATTGAATATAAAAACAAAAATATTTTTTTTGGGTGATGCAAGATTGCTCTTACACCCAGGATGCTCCTGCATTAGACACCCGGGGTAATTTGAGAAGTGACCCTGTCACGACTCAGGTGTGCAAAGGAAAACCAAGATGGCTAACCTCCTCCTTTGTCAGCCATGATGAATCTTCAACAGGTCGTCCTTTCCACTTGACCATATATTCTTCATATGTCCTGTTCCTTGTGCCTCTGCCAACATGACTGTCTAGTTTATCTTCGATCTCCTTAGTGTCTGAACTAGTTGCTGGAATACTCCACTGTGCTGCTGTGATCTCATCTTCAACACCTTCTTCATGATACTCTGTCAGATCTGAAATGTTAAACACTGGTGAAATATTTAGCTGAGTAGGCAATTCTACCTCATATGCATTTTCTGAATCATGTTTCTTTAGTATCCTACATGGTCCAAACTTCTTTATTTTCAACTTGTTATATGTACCACCGGAAACCGCTCCTTCCGCAAATAAACCATGACTTCATCACCAACCTAAAATTTTTTATACCTCCTTTTCTCATCTGCCTTAGCCTTATACTGCGCATTCATCTTGGTAATATGCTTCTTCACCTCCTCATGGATGTTCTTGAAATGTTCTGCAAAATCTTTAGCTTCAGCACTACTTATTTCTCCTTTATCTATTTTCCTCAATTTAGATGCATTTCTTCGACTACTTCCATATACAATCTGGAATGGTGATTTACCAGTGCTCCTGTTGACAGAATTATTGTATGCAAATTCTGCTTGTAGTAAAATCAAATCCCATCCTGTTGGCTTATCTCCAACCAAACATCTCAGCAAATTTCCCAAACTCCTATTCACCACCTCTGTCTGTCCATCAGTCTGTGGATGATGTGATGAACTGAACTTCAAATCTATCTTCAACTTCTTCCACAATGTACGCCAGAAATATATAACAAAATTAGTGTCCCGATCTGAAACTATGGTCTTTGGCAAACCATGAAGTCTCACTACTCTCTGAAAAAATAATTCTGCTACATGAACAACATCATTAGTTTTCTTGCAGGGAATGAAATGTGCCATCTTTGAAAATCTGTCAACCACCACAAAAATTGAATCATGTCCCCGCTGAGTCCTCGGTAAACCAAGAACAAAGTCCATGCTGATATCCTCCTAAGGCTTCTTTGGTACAGGTAATGGCTGATACAACCCTGTATTCTGCTTCACTCCTTTCGCCATCTAACATGCTCTGCAACTCTGTACAAACTTCTTCACATCTTACTGCAACTGTGGCTAATAATAATTCTCACTAACCAAACCAAGGGTTTTATCACAACCAAAATATCCAGCCAATCCTCTGCTATGTTTCTCCTTGATGAGATTCTCCCTCATAAAACTTTGTGGAATGCACAACTGACTCCCTCTGAATAACATATCATCCTGGATGATGAAATTCAACTATTTTGTCCTGTCTAGAGTAACAGGTTCTGTACAAGCTTTCCAAGCTTCACCAAAATCAAATCCTCTGGATATAAATTCTTGAGTTCATTGAACCCAACCACTACAATCTGCATTTCTGTCAGCAATAGTTACCTTCTGCTAAGAGCATCTGCAACCCTATTAGACTTTCGGCTCCTGTGTTTCAAAACAAATGTATAACTCTGCAAAAACTCAACCCATTTCAAATGCCTCTGATTCAACTTTCTTTGACTATTCAAATATTGCAAAGCTTGATGATCAGTATACAAAACAAACTCCTTAGGAAGAAGATAATGTGTCCACTTCTTTAATGCTTGAACTATAGCATAAAATTTCTGATCATAAACAGAATATTTTCTCTTGGCATCATTTAACTTCTCACTGAAATACGCAACAGGTTTACCTTCCTGGCTCATAATAGCTCCTATTGCAGTACCACTAGCATCAGAATCTACTTGAAACACCTTATTAAAATTTGGAAGTGTTAAAACAGGTTGTTCTGTAACTTTTTATTTTAACAATTGAAAACTCTTTTCTGCCCCATTAGTCCACTTGAACTCCTTTCTATCCCCTCTCATTGTTTCAGTCAAGGGTCCACAAATACTGCTAAAATTTTTGATAAAATTTCTGTAAAAGCTAGCTAGACTATGAAAAGATCTTACCTCAGTAGCACTCTTTGGAGTAGGCCATTCAAGGATAGCCTGTACCTTCTCTGGGTCGATTTTTAGACCTTCTGCTGAAACTACAAATCTCAAATACACTAACTCTTTCTTCACAAAACTGCACTTTTTCAAATTAATCAACAATTTCTCATCTCTCAACTTCTCAAACACCATACGAATATGCATCATATGTTCCTCCAATGTCATGCTAAAAATCAAAATATCATCTAGGTAAACAATGACAAACTTACCCAGAAATTCTTTCAGAACCTCGTTCATGAGCCGCATGAAAGTGCTCGGTGCATTGGTTAGCCCAAAAGGCATGACTAACCACTCATACAGTCCTTCCTTTATCTTGAAGGTAGTCTTCCATTCATCTCCTTCTCTGATCCGAATTTGATGATATCCACTCTTCAGATCTATCTTTGAGAAATACACAGCTCCACTCAAACAGTCCATAATATCATCCATTCATGGTAATGGAAACCTGTACTTGATTATAATCTTGTTTATTGCCCTAGAATCTCTACACATCCTCCATTCTCTATTCTTCTTTGGTGCTAATACCACTGGTACAGCACAGGGACTCAGACTCTCACGGATCAATCCTTTCTGTAACAGTTCATTTACTTGTCTATTCAACTCCTCACTTTCTGCAGGTGTCATTCTGTGTGCTGCCTTATTCGGCAAACTCCCTCCTGGGATCAAGTCCATCTGATGACTGATCTTCCTGACTGGTGGTAATCCATCAGGCACGTTATCGGATACAATATCCTGAAACTCATTCAACAAATCTGCAACTTCTACAAGAACATCTTCTACTTCCTCTTTACCAGCTTTTGGAATTAAAGCAAAACATACATGCTCATGCCTCATACCATCTAGAAAATTTCTTCCATCAACAAAAGTTATCCTTGCATTACCACATACCTTTTCTTTAGTCTCCTTCAATGGTTTTAGCTTATGTCGCACTCCATCGTTTGTCAGGGAATAGGTATTCGCACGACCATCATGTACAACACATCTGTCAAACTGCCATGGTCTACCCAACAACATATGACATGCATCCATAGATATGATATCACACAATACCTCATCTTGGTATCCGCCAATCTTGAACTTCACCAGACATTGTTCATTGACCATGACCTTGTGGTCATCCTGTACCCAGGCAATCCGATATGGATGTGGGTGTTTCTGTCTCCTGAGCTTCAACTTTGTCACCATCTCTTCTGACACTAAATTGTCAGTGCTTCCACTATCAATAATCACATCACAACATTTACCTTCACACTTGCATCTGGTGCGAAATAGGCTCCTCCTTTGTTCAGGTTCATTCTCACCACTCAAGAGGACTCTTCTGTTAATCAACGTTTCTCCTTTTTCAGCATCTTCAGAATTTGATGATCTGGCATCTTCATCTACATGTGCAACTCTGGCCTGGTTTTCATTTCTCCTGTCTGTTCTGCCTTGGCGCTGAGGACACTCAAATGCCCTATGACCTTCTTCTCCACAGTGAAAACATGTTCCACAGAAGCCACCTCTTCCAGATCTTTGTCCTCTTCCTCTTCCTCTTTGATCTCTATTATTCTGATCCTAGAAGCGATTAGAATTATTTCCTCGCTGATTCTGACTGCTACTGGCCTCATCCTTCTTTTTCGGATCCTCATTTCAGCCACCATATGACCGTCCACCAGATCGTCCACCACGACCTCTTCCGTTTTGTCTTCTCTCAAACTTCTTGTTCAGCTTTTCCTCTACTTTTAGGGAAAACTGGTATGCCTCTTCAATACTGTTCATTCAAACCAGATTCAGCTTCTCTTGAATGTTTGGCCTTAACCCATTAAGATATC
Source organism: Chamaecyparis obtusa (assembly GCA_027943335.1). NCBI lineage: Eukaryota > Viridiplantae > Streptophyta > Pinopsida > Cupressales > Cupressaceae > Chamaecyparis > Chamaecyparis obtusa. The sequence continues at coordinate 415,819 of BSBK01004896.1, read as the reverse complement.
TGGTAACTTTCTCCTTATCAGCTTCTGCATGGCCTATTTTGATGAGAAGTCGATAGAACTCCTCCGTATACTCCTGAACAGATCTTCCTGCTTGCTTCAAACTCTACATTTTCTTCAGTAGGTCAAGCTCATAATCAACAGAAATGAACTGTCGCTTCAATTTATACACCATCCGATCCGATCTCATGATTTTCTCCTTTCTCCTTCTATTTCACTGCAACTAAATCTCTTGCCACCATATCTTCGCGTGACCTTTCAGTCTCACCTTCGCAAATTTGACCCTATCAGGATCCTCAACATCTTCATACTCAAAATATTCCTCACATTTGTTGATACAGTTGATCAATTCTTTTGTGTTAAGATTTTCAGAAAATGTAGGAACCTCAATCTTAGGTCTTTTTCCAATCTTATAAATGGCCCGAAAAAGTCTTTCTTCCTCCTGGTTCACAATTTTGACTTCTCATTCTTCATATTCTTCTTCGGCTTCATCCTCGCTTTCGTCTCTGACATTAAGATTCATTCCTCTATGAATCTCTTCTTGCAATGCTCGCACTTATCTCTGCAGCTCTCTAACCTCAGGTGTCACAGCACCAACTCTTCCGCAACGTTCTCTTCGTGGAAGTATTTTCACGATGCTCGCTGAAACCCTAGCCACGGTCCTTGTGCAAACTGCCTCACAGTCGGCGATCTATTTACACAGTCAAGAACTCCTGCTCTGATACGACCTAATGAAGGGTGCTCTCCTTAATACCACAAACACATAACAGAAATAGAGAAAAAACAATAATAATATGCAAGAACAGAAAATTGGCTTCTTATTATCTCCACAAATGTGGAATTACAAACTTTCAGAATTACAATATGCAAAGTCACATGGGCATTCCCTTACAATATTCTATAGGACAAAGCCTCGAATCAATACCCAGATCTACCACCCAGAACTATTTTGAACTGCCTAAGACAATAATACAGCCTTCCTTATATAGGCAATTTTCACCGCCTGAGAAGGTTCCAGAAATTTAACCCTAAGGGCCGACCAAACTTAGAATTATTTTATTTTTCAATTTATTACATCAAAGTCAGCTCAAAATAACTTTTGAAACCGAACAAAAATTTTGAAAGCAAATTATTTTTTGCCATTTCAGGTGACCCGACTTTCGGAGACCATAAGTTATCATCAATTGACCCAATTGACTATTATAACCCCATTTTGAAAATGCCACAAAGCGCTCTACAGGCTTCACCGGCGCAAGCGCTTGTCACCCAAATTTTTGACCTCATTCGGGGCCTCTAAAGCCTTCAAAATTGAGTTCAAAGTTTCTGTACCCTGCTGCCAATACCGAAAATTTTCAATATCTTCAAAACTACACCTGATCTAGCCATGCAACTTTGCTGACAGACTTATATGACCAAAATGAACCTCCAAGAAAGAAATCAGATCATTCTGAGCACATATAAAAATTACCAAAAATAGTAACTTTCTATAAACAGCAGCTTTGCACAAAATAGCCCTTATTGAATATAAAAATAGAAATATTTTTTTTGGGTGATGCAAGATTGCTCTTACACCTAGGATGCTCCTGCATCAGACACCCGGGGTAATTTGAGAAGTGACCTTGTCACGACTCAGGTGTGAAGAGGAAAACCAAGACAGCTAACCTCCTCCTTTGTTAGCCATGATGAATCTTCAACAGGTTGTCCTTTCCGCTTGACCAGATATTCTTCATATGTCTTGTTCCTTGTGCCTCTGCCAACACGACTGTCCAGTATTTCTTCGATCTCCTTAGTGTCTGAACTAGTTGCTAGAATACTCCACTGTTCTGCTGTGATCTCATCTTCAACACCTTTTTCATGATACTCTGTCAGATCTGAAATGTTAAACACTGGTGAAATATTTAGCTGAGTAGGCAATTCTACTTCATATGCATTTCATGAATCATGTTTCTTTAGTATCCTACATGGTCCAAACTTCTTTATTTTCAATTTGTTATATGTACCAACCGGAACCGCTTCTTCCGCAAATGAACCATGACTTCATCACCAACCTGAAATTCTTTATACCTCATTTTCTCATCTACCTTAGCCTTATACTGTGCATTCATCTTGGTAATATGCTTCCTCACCTCCTCATGGATGTTCTTCAAATGTTCTGCAAAATTTTCAGCTTCAGCACTATTTATTTCTCCTTTATCTATTTTCCTCAATTTAGATGCATTTCTTGGACTACTTCCATATACAATCTGGAATGGTGATTTACCAGTGCTCCTGTTGACAGAATTATTATATGCAAATTCTGCCTGTGGTAAAATCAAATCCCATCCTATTGGCTTATCTCCAACCAAACATCTCACCAAATTTTTCAAACTCCTATTCACCACCTCTATCTGTCCATCAGTTTGTGGATGATGTGATGAACTAAACTTCAAATCTGTCTTCAACTTCTTCCACAATGTACGCCAGAAATATCCAACAAACTTAGTGTCCCGATCTGAAACTATGATTTTTGGCAAACCATGAAGTCTCACTACTTCTCTGAAAAAATAATTCTGCTACATGAACAGCATCATTAGTTTTCTTGCAGGGAATGAAATGTGCCATCTTTGAAAATCTCTCAACCACCACAAAAATTGAATCATGTCCCCGCTGAGTCTTCGGTAAACCAAGAACAAAGTCCATGCTGATATCCTCCTAAGGCTTCTTTGGTACGGGTAATGGCTGATACAACTCTGTATTCTGCTTCACTCCTTTCGCCATCTGACATATTCTGCAACTCTGTACAAACTTCTTCACATTTTGCTGCAATTGTGGCCAATAATAATTCTCACTAACCAAACCAATGGTTTTATCACGACCAAAATGTCCAGCCAATCCTCCGCTATGCTTCTCCTTGATGAGATTTTCTCTCATAGAACTTCGTGGAATGCACAACTGACTCCCTCTGAATAGCATATCATCCTGAATGATGAAATCCAACCATTTTGTCCTGTCTAGAGTAACAGGTTCTGTACAAGCTTTCCAAGCTTCACCAAAATCAGAATCCTCTGGATACAAATTCTTGAGTTCCTTGAACCCAACCACTTCAATCTGCATTTCTGTCAGCAATAGTTGCCTTCTGCTAAGAGCATCTGCAACCTTATTAGACTTTCCACTCCTGTGTTTCAAAACAAATGTATAACTCTGCAAAAATTCAACCTATTTCAAATGCCTCTGATTCAACATTCCTTGACTATTCAAATATTGCAAAGCTTGATGATCAGTATACAAAACAAACTCCTTAGGAAGAAGATAATGTCTCCACTTCTTTAATGCCTGAACTATAGCATAAAATTTTTGATCATAAACAGAATATTTTCTCTTAGCATCATTTAACTTCTCACTGAAATACGCAACAGGTTTACCTTCCTAGCTCATAACAGCTCCTATTGCAGTACCACTAGCATCAAAATCTACTTGAAACACCTTATTAAAATCTGGAAGTGTTAAAATAGGTTGTTCTGTAACTTTTTGTTTTAACAATTGAAAACTCTTTTCTGCCCCATTAGTCCACTTAAACTCTTTTCTATCCCCTCTCATTGTTTCAGTCAAGGGTCCACAAATACTGCTAAAATTTTTGATAAACTTTCTATAAAAGCTAGCTAGACCATGAAAAGATCTTACCTCAGTAGCACTCCTTGGAGTAGGCCATTCAAGGATAGCCTGTACCTTCTCTGGGTCCATTTTTAGACCTTCTGCTGAAACTACAAATCTCAAATACACTAACTCTTTCTTCACAAAACTGCACTTATTCAAATTAATCAACAATTTTTCATCTCTCAACTTCTCAAACACCATACGAATATGCATCATATGTTCCTCCAATGTCCTGCTAAAAATCAAAATATCATCTAGGTAAACAATGACAAACTTACCCAGAAATTCTTTCAGAACCTCGTCCATGAGCCGCATGAAAGTGCTCGGTGCATTGGTTAGCCCAAAAGGCATGACTAACCACTCATACAGTCCTTCCTTTGTCTTGAAGGCAGTCTTCCATTCATCTCCTTCTCTGATCTGAATATGATGATATCCACTCTTCAGATCTATCTTTGAGAAATACAGAGCTCCACTCAAATAGTCCATAATATCATCCATTCATGGTAATGGAAACCTGTACTTGATTATGATCTTATTTATTGCCCTAGAATCTATACACATCCTCCATTCTCTATTCTTCTTTGGTGCTAATACCACTGGTACAGCACAGGGACTCAGACTCTCACGGATCAATCCTTTCTGTAATAGTTCATGTACTTGTCTATTCAACTCCTCACTTTCTGCAGGTGTCATTCTGTGTGCTGCCTTATTCGGAAAACTCACTCCTGGGATCAAGTCCATCTGATGACTGATCTTCCTGACTGGTGGTAATCCATTAGGCATGTTATCGGATACAATATCCTGAAACTCATTCAACAAATCTGCAACTTCTACAAGAACATCTTCTACTTCCTCTTTACCAACTTTTGGAATTAAAGCAAAACATACATGCTCATGCCTCATACCATCTAGGAAATTTCTTCCATCAACAAAAGTTATCCTTGCATTACCACATACCTTTTCTTCAGTCTCCTTCAATGGTTTTAGCTTATGTCGCACTCCATCCTTTGTCAGGGAATAGGTATTCGCACGACCATCATGTACAGCACATCTGTCAAACTGCCATGGTCTACCCAACAACATATGACATGCATCCATAGATATGATATCACACAATACCTCATCTTGGTATCCACCAATCTTGAACTTCACCAAGCATTGTTCATTGACCCTGACCTTGTGGTCATCCTGTACCCAGGCAATCCGATATGGATGTGGGTGTTTCTGTCTCCTAAGCTTCAACTTTGTCATCATCTCTTCTGACACCAAATTGTCAGTGCTTCCACTATCAATAATCACATCACAACATTTACCTTCACACTTGCACCTGGTGTGAAACAGGCTCCTCCTTTGCTCAGGTTCATTCTCACCACTCAAGAGGACTCTTCTGTTAATCAACGTTTCTCTTCTTTCAGCATCTTCAGAATTTGATGATCTAGCATCTTCATCTACATGTACAACTCTTGCCTGGCCTTCATTTCTCCTGTCTGTTCTACCTTGGCACTGAGGACATTCAAAAGCCCTATGACCTTCTTCTTCACAGTGAAAACATGTTCCACGGAAGCCACCTCTTCCAGATCCTTGTCCTCTTCTTCTTCCTCTCTGATCTCTATTATTCTGATCCTAGAAGCGATTGGAATTATTTTCTCGCTGATTCTGACTGCTACTAGCCTCATCCTTCTTTTTCGGATCCTCATTTCGGCCACCATATGACCGTCCACCAGGCCGTCCACCGCGACCTCTTCCATTTTGTCTGCTCTCAAACTTCTTGTTCAGCTTTTCCTTTACTTTTAGGGCAAATTGGTATGCCTCTTCAATACTGTTCATTCGAACCAGATTCAGCTCCTCTTGAATGCTTGGCCTTAACCCATTAAGATATCGGGAAACTTTCTCCTTATCAGCTTCTGCATGGCCTGTTCTGATGAGAAGTCGATAGAACTCCTCCGTATACTCCTGAACAAATCTTCTTGCTTGCTTCAAACTCTAAATTTTCTTCAGTAGGTCAAGCTCATAATCAACAGGAATGAACGCTTCAATTTATCCACCATTTGAACCCATCTCGTGATTTTCTCCTTTCCCCTTCTATTTTGCTCCAACTGAATCTCTTGCCACCATATCTTCGCATGACCTTTCAGTCTGGCCTTCGCAAATTTGACCCTACCAGGATCCTCAACATCTTCATACTCAAAATATTCCTCACATTCGTTGTTCCAGTCGATCAGTTCTTCTGGGTTAAGATTTTCAGAAAATGTAGGAACCTCAATCTTAGGTCTTTTTCCAATCTTAGAAATGGCCTGAAAAAGTCTTTCTTCCTCCTGGTTCACAATTTCTTCTTCTCCTTCTTGATATTCTTCTTCGGCTTCATCCTTGCTTTCGTCTCTAACATTAAGATTTATTCCTCTACGAATCTCTTCTTGTAATCCTCGCACTTGTCTCTGCAGCTCTCTAACCTCAGGTGTCACAGCACCAGCTCTTTCGCCACGTTCTCTTCGTGGAGGCATTTTCGCGATGCGCGCTAAAACCCTAGCCACGATCCTGGTGCAAACTACCTCACAGTCGGTGATCTGTTTACACACTCAAGAACTCCTGCTCTGATACCACCTGATGAAGGGTGCTCCCCTTAATACCACAAACACATAACAGAAATAGAGAAACAACAACAATAATATGCAAGAACAGAAAATTGGCTTCTTATTATCTCCACAAATGTGGAATTACAAACTTTCAGAATTACAATATGCAAAGTCACATGGGCATTCCCTTACAATATTCTGTAGGACAAAGCCTCGAATCAATACCCAGATCTACCACCCAGAACTATTCTGAACTACCTAAGACAATAATATAGTCTTTCTTATATAGGCAATTTCCACCGCCTGAGAAGGTTCCAGAAATTTAGCCCTAAGGGCCGACCAAACTTAGAATTATTTTATTTTTTAATTTATTACATCAAAGTCAGCTCAAAATAACTTTTGAAACCCGAACAGAAATTTTGAAGGAAAATTATTTTCTACCATTTCAGGTGACCCGACTTCCGGAGACCATAAGTCATCACCAGTTGACCCGATTGACTATTATAACCCCATTTCAAAAATGCCACAAAGCGCTCTACAGGCTTGACCCACGCAAGCGCCTGTCACCCAAATTTTTGACCTCATCCGGGGCCTCTAAAGCCTTCAAAACTGAATTCAAAGTTTTTGTACCCTGCTGCCAATACTGAAAATCTTCAATATCTTCAAAACTACACCTGATCTAGCCATGAAACTTTGCTGGCAGACTTATATGACCAAAATGAACCTCCAAGAAAGAAATCAGATCATTCTGAGCACATACAATAATTACCAAAAATAGTAACTTTCCATAAACAGCAGCTCTGCACAAAATAGCCTTTATTGAATATAAAAATAGAAATATTTTTTTTGGGTGATGCAAGATTGCTCTTACACCTAGGATGCTCCTGCATCATAATTGTTCTTAGGTCCAGATGTATCAATTAAACTTTTAAACACTTTAACAACTCAGATCTAATAACCAACACTACTCGGTCATTACTGAATGTATGCCATAAATATATAACAATGCAGTCCACTATCCAACAATATTTAACTTGCAAAACATAAAAATGTTCAAACCAAAACATTCACACAAGTATTGACACCAAGATTTATAGTGGAAACCCAATTTAAGAAAAACCACTTTGTAACATGTTACTGATATTTTCACTCTTCTGAAGTGAGCTCTGTGAAAAGCCAACCCTGTCAAAGGTTTACATACACACTGATAGGTGTGACCCTGTTAAAAGATTTCAACCACCCTGTTAGGAGTGTGCCTTGTTAGAGGACTTAAGTACATTCCATTAGAATGCAACCTTGATTAAAGGATTTAAACAATGACTGTTAGGTCAACCTTGATTAAAAGATTTGGACTGATATAATGGTTAGAAAGTAATATCAATATTTGATCTAAAAACATACAACTCACTTTGTAAATAACAGATCCAATTCTTACATATATGCTAGCTTACTGACTGAGTTCCATTTCCATCTCCATCACTAATCTACTTAGAAATCCCTTCAAGCAATCACAACTCTGATCAACTCCTTCAGCTTCGGCCTTTCTTCTTTGTTAGTCAATAACATCAACAACTCCAACATCCCCTGTATAACCTCACACTTAGGTTTCCCTTAATACCTCTTCGATAGGTAGCTCTATCTTTGGTCACTTAATCTCCTCCGTAGATCTTAGGGTTAGGTCAGATTCATCAAATCCTTCCATCATTTATGTTCTTCATCCATCCTTGTAGAAACATCTTTAATCTCTTTATTAAAATCATAATAAAATGATTTATTATGCAATAAATGCTCCATACAGTCAATTAATAAAGTCAACACAATTTAAATAATCCAAGAATTCAACTATGTCGGCTAGGAATCTGAATTCTTCCTCAAATGTCAATTACTGACACTCGACTAATACTGTGTTCATCTCCTCGGTCATCACTATGTAGCTCGGTCATCTCTTCAAATTGTCTCCCTCAGCTAATGCTGTCTCCCTCGGCAATAAACTGATGTTTGGTCAACACTAAATTTACTCGGCATATAGTGGCTCGGTTGACACTAACATCACTCAGATTAAACTAGATTTCTTCACTTTTTCTCGGTTAAGCCTACTTGTTCAGTCTTGCTTCTTACTTAGATAAACAATACATTATCTTATCATTGTGCCACATAATCAAGTACTCATTGAAGTATCAAAATAAATCAACCTTTCTCTAGGTTCTATTGTTATCACCCTTGCCCTAATCTTTCTCATCAATCAATAGATATAGTACTTTCTTAGATAGCAATAGTCTTACCAGTTAAGGTTTGACATCAATGAAAATATAACAATTACTTCAATTGTAGTTTCCAACAATCTCCCTTTTTGGTATTGATGACAACACCATATGAATAACACATGATTCACCAACCAATCCAAATCTTGTCATTCCATCAGAAATATTTGTAATATCCTTAGCTTCATTCTAATTCTGAATTACTTAGCCTAGCTTGCTTGACCGTCTACACAATTACTCCCTTTAAATCTTTTATGTGTCTCTCTTCCTCTGATTCTCTGAATGATTTCCTCTTTATGTGTGTTTCATCTCTGAATCTCTCCCTCTTTGACAATAATTCCAAAGAAAAATCTAGAACTTGCATCTTTCAGATGTAGATGTCATCTTGTCAGTTCAGTAACAATATTTCTCCCTCTGTCATCTTTCTTATGACTGATTATAGCTTTGTTGTATTTTTCACAACTCTAGGCCGCTCCTAAAGTGTGACCTTTTCTACATCAATTTGTTAGATACCCTGTGCAACACATTTGATGCAGTGCTCCTAGCTTGACTAGGCAACCTCAGTTAGGGGAAGAACCCCTAATTTAAGTCTAAGATATTCATGAGCATCCTTAGGTAAGGCTTTGGTGAATATGCCTGCTAGTTGTTCCTTTCTATTCACATATTCCATTCTCACCTCTTTATCTTGTACTCGTTCCCTCAAGTAATGATACTTGATAGCAATATGTTTGGTCTTAGTGTGCATCACTGGGTTCTTTGATATGTTGATACCACTTGTGTTGTCACAGTATATGACAACTGGTTCAATGATCTCCTCTTTCATGCCTTTCAATAATTGTTTAATCCATACCAGGTTTGAACAGTTTACTGTAGCTGCTACATACTCGGCTTCAATTGTAGATTGGGAAATGAAATTTTGTTTCTGGCTTGTCGAAAAACTAACATTTGTCCAAGAAAGAAATCTCCTCCACTAGTACTTTTTTTGTCATCCACATTTCCTGCCCAATCTGCATCAGTATAGACTCTCAGTTCAAATTTCTCATGCTTCTTGTAGTACAGTCCATAGTCTTTTATCCCTTTCAAATATCTCATTATCCTCTTCACAACCATCATATGACTTTCCTTAGGATTGGAAGAGAATCTTGCCACAATCCCAACTGCTAGAGCAATATCTGATCTATTGTGAACATCATATTTCAGCTTTCCAATCATGGATCTATACAGAGTTTGGTTCACTTCAACAGTATCATCATTTTTAGACAATTTCTGTCCAGTAGCCTTGGGAGTACTTACTGGCCTTGAATCCTCCATACCAAATGTTTTCAGTATCTTTTTGTCATATTTTGACTGTGTGATAAATATTCCTTTTTCAATATGATATACTTGCAAACCAACAAAGAATTTTATCTCACCAAACATAGACATTTCAAATTAAGTTTGCATCTCATTTGATAATTTTTTACACAGGGTATCTTGTCCTCCAAATATGATATCATCTACACAAATTTTAGCTAACAAAATCCCTTTACCTTCTTCAACTTTCATGTACAAATTGTTGTTGTCATTTGTCCTTGAAAATCCAATCTGTATCAAGTAATTGTGTAGCCTCTCATACCATGCTCTAGGGGCTTGCTTTAATCCATACAATGCCTTATTCATCTTGCAAACCATATGTCTCTTGTTTGGATCAACAAATCCTTCAGGTTGCTCAATGTACACTTCTTCTTCTAATATACCATTAAAAAATGTAGACTTGACATCCATTTGGTATACCTTGAAATCTCTATAAGCAACATATTCAAGTAGAGTTCTCACTCCTAATCTTGCTACAAGGGAAAATGTCTCCCCATAGTCTATTCCCTCTTCTTGTGCATAACCCTTGCATACCATCCTTTCTTTGTTCCTTGTGATTTGTCCATGTTCATTAACCTTATTTCTGAATACCCATTTTGTTCCAATGACATTTTTTTTCTGGTCTTGGAACTAGAGTCCAAGTATCATTCTTTTCTATTTGGTCTATCTCCTCATTCATAGCTTGAATCCAGCCTTCATTTTCTAATGCCTCCCTTGTTGTCTTAGGCTCAAACTCACATAATAAACATGTAGGATCTCTTAACTTGCTTCTGGTCAGAACTCCAGTTTCTTTATCTCCAATGATTTTCTCAGGCTTGTGATGTCTTCTTACATACTGTGCCAAAGTAGGTTCAGCTTTCTTTTCTCCTTTCTCTTCAGGTTCATCAATAAGATTATCAGATTCAACCTCTAATTGCTTGGAAACCTCTTCTTAATGGTTGACAACATCCTCCTATCGCTCAGAAGCATCCTCCTAATGCTCAACATTATCTCCCTAATGCTCGACATTTCTTACCTAAGACTCTGCATCAGGTGCAAGTGTGTTACTTACCTCTCCTTCTTCTATATAGACAAAAGATCTATAATCTTCAAGTTCTCTTTTGCTTTCTTGTTCATTTTTTTCTGCATATTTGTCAACCTTCACATTTACACTTTCCACAATTTTTTTAGTGTTAGAGTTCAAACACTTGTAAGCTTTACTCTTTGTGGAATAACCTAGGAATATGCCCTCATCACTTTTTACAGCTTCTTTCTAGTACTTTTGTGTAATGTTCTTCCCAATCAGTAGTGTCCTTGCACAATCCATGATAGATCTGTTCCTTCTCTCAGCTATACCATTATGTGGAGGTGTTCTAGGTGCAGACATCTATCTCTTGATTCCTCTATCATTGCAGAACATATTGAACTCATTTGATATAAATTCTCCACCTCGGTCAGATCTCATAAATTTTAGGTTTCTACCTGTCTCCTTTTCAACCTTAGCCAAATACCACTTAAACAACTAAAATGTACCACTTAAATAACTGAAATGCATCAAACTTTTCTTTTAAAAACATTACAGTCATCATCCTAGTGTAATCATCAACAAACAGAATAAAGTATTTAGCACCACAATAGCTTTGTACACCCATAGGTCCACAAAGGTCATTATGAACCAAATCTAAAATATTTTTAGAAGTTAAAGTCTTTCTCTTGAAACTAGACTTTGTCATTTTACCCAACTGACATTGTTTGCACATCACATTATCAAGTTTCTTCAATCTCAACAATCCTCTAACTTTCTTCTTTTTACTAATATTTACCAAATTGTCAAAGTTAACATGACATAGCCTCTTATGCCATAACCATATATCATCATATTGTGCAATCAAGCATGTCTCTTTAGATAGGTCTAGATAGAACAAATTACCTCTTGTCAGTTCTCCACTCCCAATTAGTTCACCAGTGGCATCAAATATTTTAGCCTTCCTATGATGAAACTCCACTTGGTAACTAGTGCTATTAAGTTGTGCAACACTTAGCAAATTATAGTTAAGACCCTCAACCCAATAATCATTTTCACAAGTGATCTTATCAGTCAGCTTAATTAATCCTTTACACTTTACAGGACATGGTGAATCATTACCAAACTTAACACTTCTACCTTTGTAATGATCTAGAGTTTCAAATTTACTTTTGTCACCAGTCATGTGGTGTGAGAAACCACTATCAATAATCCATTTATCACCTTTGCTTACATAAGAAACAAGTGCAGTTTTCTCATCTTCATCAAACTCATCTTTCATATCAACATAGACTACTTCAATTTCAAAATCATCATTATCAGTGTCAGTTTCTTCTTCAGCAATGTAACAGGATTTCTTACCTTCATCCTTGTAGTCCTTGTACTTTTGGTAACCTCTATTTTCTCTCTTATCCTTATACTTGTTGTCTCTTTCCTCATCCTTGTCATCCCTATCAGGACATCTTGCAGCTATATGGCCAACTTTGTTACATGAAAAACATATGATAGGAAGTTTACCTTTATATTTTCCTTTTCCTCTTTTCAATCTTCTGGCTATAAGAGCTTCAAGATCCTCTAGTTCCTCATCAGAAATGTCACTATCACTTTCACTCTCACTTATACATTTTTATTTTTCCTTCTTAGACTTATGCAAAACCATTTGTGACTTGAATGCAAATTCAACATTAGCAACAGTAAATTTATCATAATTAGAAAGCTCAAAAGTAGTAAGCTTACCAACGCGACTTTCCAAAGTTAGAACATTACCAAGGTTACATCTAGATTCTTGAATTGCTAAAATTTTGATGGCATATATAGGACACAAAGTTCTTAATACTTTTCAAATAACAGTCTCATCATCAATAGTTCCATTAGCTCCTCTAATAGCATTTACTACCTCCTTGACTCTACCACAATATTGAGCAATATTTTCACCTTCTTGCATTTTCATTTCATCAAACTTACCTCTTAGGCTTTCAGATTTTTCCCTTAATACATTTATGTCACCACCATAGATGTTTTCAAGAGTGTCCCACATTTGCTTTGCATTTGTGCAGTCTTTAATGTCTTCAAATTCTTGATAGCTTAAGGCAGATGCAATCTCCAACATCGCTTGGTTGTGTTCCTGTTTAGCTCTCATCTCCTCAACAGTCAAAGGTGCAGGAGGTGTAACATAGTCATTTTCAACATAATATTTCACTGATTCACCAATAATAGCTAGATGCAGTTTCATCAGACTCTGCCATGCAGGGACGTTCTCCTTATTCAACTTCGGTACCTCCTTTTTATACATCTTGATCATTTTATTTAAGTACCTTCAAACTTGTTCTGTGTAAGCACCAATAGCTCTGATACCAATTGTTAATATGATTTAGAACAATAGAGAGGGGGGGTGAATCAGTTGTTCTTAGGTCTAGATGTATCAATTAAACTTTTAAACACTTTAACAACTCAGATCTAATAACCAACACTACTCGGTCATTACTAAATGTATGCTAGAAACATATAACAATGCAGTCCACTATCCAATAGTATTTAACTTGCAAAACATAGAAATGTTCAAACCAAAACATTCACACAAGTATTGACACCAGGATTTATAGTGGAAACCCAATTTGGGAAAAACCACTTTGTAACATGTTACTGATATTTTCACTCTTCTGAAGTGAGCTCTGTGAAAAGCCAACCCCGTCAAAGGTTTACATACACACTGCTAGGTGTGACCCTATTAAAGGATTTCAACCACCCTATTAGGAGTGCACCTTGTTAGAGGACTTAAGTAAATTCCATTAGAATGCAACCTTGATTAAAGGATTTAAACAATGATTGTTAGGTCAACCTTGATTAAAGGATTTGGACTGATACAATGGTTATAAAGTAAGAACAATATTTGATCTGAAAACATACAACTCACTTTGCAAATAACAGATCCAATTCTTACATATATGTTGTCTTACTGATTGAGTTCCATTTCCATCTCCATCACTGATCTGCTCAAAAATCCCTTCAAGAAATCACAACTCTGATCAACTCCTTCACCTTCAGCCTTTCTGATTTGTTAGTCAATAATATCAACAACCCCAGCATCCCCTGTATAACCTCACACTTAGGTTTTCCTTAATACCTCTTCGATAGGTAGCTCTATCTTTTGCCGCTTAATCTCCTCCATAGATCTTAGGGTTAGATCAGATTCATCGAATCCTTCCATCATTTATGCTCTTCATCCATCCTTCTAGAAACATCTTTAATCTCTTTATTAAAATCATAATAAAATGATTTATTGTGCAATAAATGCTCCATATAGTCAATTAATAAATTCAACGAGATTTACATAATCCAAGAATTCAACTATGTCGGCTAGGAATCTAAATTCTTCCTCAAATGTAAATTACTGATGCTTGGTCAATACTATGTTCATCTCCTCGGTCATTATTGCATAGCTCAGTCATCTCTTCAAACTGTCTCCCTTGGCTAATGCTGTCTCCCTCGACAATAAACTAATGTTTAGTCAACACTAAATTTACTCGGCATATAGTAGCTCGGTCGACACTAACATCACTCAGCTTAAACTAGATTTCTTCACTTTTTCTCATTTAAGCCTACTTGTTCAGTCTTGCTTCTTACTTAGATAAACAATACATTATCTTATCATTGTGCCACATAATCAAGTACTCATTGAAGTATCAAAATAACTCAACCTTTCTCTAGGTTCTATTGTTATCACCCTTGCCCTAATCCTTCTCATCAATCAATAGATACAGTACTTTCTTAGATAGAAACAGTCTTACCAGTTAAGGTTTGACATCAATGACAATACAACAATTGCTTCAATTACAGTTTCCAACACAAGCGAGCCCTCATTTTCTTATGTTGATGCTAATATCTTATTTATTGTTGGTTTTGGCCCAAAGTGATAAGAAACAGTGACTACCTCTTGGATCTAGCAACCACCTCCTAGCTTCAAAATATTGTAGATTTGGCTATTGATGTTTGATTTGGACAAAAAAAGTGATCTTGGAGTTTTTGGACCTCTTGATCATGATAATGACCTCAGATTGTTCTAGTAAGCTCCAATTTTGAATCACAATACAAAGCCACAAAGAGGACCCCCTACAAAATGCACCAACAATGCACTCAAAATGTCTCAAAAGGCTATCCAAATGCAGTAAAAAAGATTTGATACCATGTATGATTTTTCTATAAAGATAGCCACACAAGATCTAGTGGCCTAATGGAAAGCACAAAACAAGAGAAGATCAATACGACAAGAATAAATTATATTCTCATCAAGAATGCAATAGAATAAAATGAATGAAATGCCATTACATAGGATACCCCTTGGTTAAATAGGCCAAGGTGAGATATAGGAAGGCATAATATTATGACAATTATCTTAATCTTTTGATATGATATATAAAGTGATAACTTATCATCCACCTAAGGTGGAAAAGTGATAGTTAGCAAGTCCACTAAAAGTGGATCACCCGCCTAAGGTGGAAAAGTGATAATGTGATATGTCCACCAAAGGTAAAAAAATGATAATGTGATAATACCACCAAAAGTGAGAATTTTCCTATGTAGCCCCTATGTAAACTAAGTAACATGTGTGTTTAGAACCTATGAGAAGAACTTACTAGGTACAATGCTTAAATAGACCAACAATTATGTTGTTGTAATGATTCCAAAGTTCATTCTTCAATTGGTTGAGGGAAAAATCCTTCATCTAAATTACTATTTTTGGTGGCGAAAGACCCACCCTAGTTGGTTGGCTCTCATAGCTACAAGTTTTTAGTATGTTTTAAGTTTCCAGGTGGATTTTTGGCTCAAATAAATGAAGTCGTTTACAATATTTTGACGTGCGTTTGTGGGTTTTCACGTGAAAAGTGGTTTTTAGTTGGAATTTCAAAGACTTTTGAGTTATTTTAGGAGTACATTGGTGTGAGCTTTTAGAATTCTCAAAATGTGACTTTTTCTTGAGTACTTGAGATAAAGTTTTTCTCATATCTTCTAAAGGTTAAATGTTATCATGGCTATTATTTTTGTGGATTCTTCATAGTTGGATGAATTATTTTGAGTATTTATTCAATTTTTTTGGAAAATAACCAATTTTCTAGTGCAAAATTTCTTCCTAGGGAGGTTGTACCATTCTATTTGACTGGTGTTTTTAGACCAAATTAAAATATGCAACTTCTAACCTATCTAAAATGTGCATTTTGAGGCACCCTTACATGGAACAATGGTTGGTAGAATAGAAGAATCTATTTGGTGTTGATTGACACTTGCACATATATTTCTTAAGGAATTGGAGTGTGTTTACTGCTTTTAAAAAAGGTCCATTTTTATTATCAAAATTTTGACTTTCGGTTGCCTATGAATTTGATATTGTATTTCAGCTAACACATGCTTGAAGGGTTGAAAGAAATTTCATTATAATGTTTTGGTTTAGAGGTGAAAGCATATACTCCTATTCATTTTGTTATTTTCAAAAGTTTATTATTTCTATGCAAATGTATTGACTAAGTGGTGCCATGTAAAATCTCTACATCATCTAGTAGTTGCAATTTTCTCATTTTCATTCTATGTTATTTTACTAACAAAGTGGTGATGGTCTTAAACCCCACTCCATGTAGTTGATGTTGAAATCATTTTGCATATTTTAATTATTATCATGCATGCAATCTAGAGCTAATAATCAACAAGTTACTCTTTATTATTCTAAATATTGCATCATATATTTAAAAACAAATTAGGGGTGGTTATTACATCCTAGGGGTCAAACATTCAATTTATAGGTAGTGAATTGCATCAAAAGCTATGACAAAGAGAGCATGTGCTAGTGGGAAACCTTGTCTAATTGATCTTTCCAAAATGAACACCTCAGAAAGGGAGCCATTGACTTCCACTTGTGCAACTACATCTTCTAATAAGGTATTCAACATGTTACAATAACTAAAAGGAAAACAAAATGACCACCCTACCGTGCCATATGATTTATCAATGCTTGTGTTTGTGTGTGTGTGTGTGTGCACGCGCACGGTGTGCACATGCATATGCATGTGTACGTGTGTAAGGATTTTAAAAAATAATTTTATTACAATTATTTTTGTAGGTCATATGTGTGCTAATTTTGGCCTCCAATATACTATTTTAAAAGGGTCACTTTTGTGCATCTTTCACATAACTAGCTTTTAACATCTAAATATAGAATATTACACATTCAAAAACTATTCCCACATTTCATAGTTTTACACTATGTTGAAATTCTATATCTAAAAGTGCTTCAAATCTTTATCCTGATTATAAAAAGCTTATATTTTCATGACAAAGGTTTCTACCTTTTTACCAAAAAATGAATGCATTATCTTGTATTTACCCACTTTTATCATAGAGGAATCAATACATATTCTAGTGCCTATAAATCTAGCATAGCTCAAAATATTAAATGATCTAGAAAGCCTCATTTTTTTTAGATATACTTATGAGTGACATCTATCTTACATTTATTTTTCTTCAAGCACTTCATAATCCTTCATTCTTGTCTAGACAAAGGAATGGAAACAATGATAAAGATAACAAAATTGACTACAATTTGAAGGAGAGTGATTGATTAAAAAACATTCATGAAAGGTCAAAGAACATGCAAGATGAAAAGATGACAATAACTATAAAAGTAAATGCAATTCAATATATTATATAATACAAACTAAGATGGAGTGGATCATATATTTTAATAATATATTTTATAATTCAAAATAAATTTTATTTATAAGACCTTAAAGATTGTCTCATTATCATCAACCTTACATTTTTATGAAATAATCTTATTAATATCACTATTAAGATCTTTAGTTCCTCCCAATCAACCTTGTTACATGAGGTGAAGACGTAGAAAGAGATCGAAACTTCAAAATGGAGAATGGTTAATTGATATGATATTAACCTAAATACAATTAAATCATTTACATAATGTGATAAATATTAAAGGCTTTAACAATTTTTTTAAATTAGTAATTTATTTTTGCTAAATTTGAATAATATATATGGAGTCATTTCAACATTCAAATTATAAAAGTACTCATGAAAGTAAATGTTTCCTAATTTTAAGTTATTCATTTAGTAATTTTTTTTAATTTAGACAAAAATTACCTTTAAGTTTTTCAAGCTTACAAGTTAGTTTTAAAGCGAATTGAACCTTATCAATATGTAGTGTCCATAAAAGTACACATTTCACATTTAGCTGTAACTTTTGTGTCCCTTTGTGTGGATGCCATTCATTCAATTTGATTTTCAATGCATGCATTGACCATTAACTTGAACCCCTCATTTTGTCCTCCTATACTCGTTAATATTAATCATCACTAGTTTGAATCCCATATTAAATTTTTGCCTTCTTCGACTATATCACACCTATGATTGCATTCCCTATACAAGCAACACAAGTATTCCACCCTCCAATTCCAAAATTCAAATCTCTCACTTTCAAGGTTGACAATTCTGAGATAGAACCATTACCCATCAATACGTGTGCCAATATTTTTGAAGTGTGTGTCTAAGATGTGTATTTAAGGATACAATCTAGGCCACTTATGATTGAATTAAATAGTATATTGCATTCAAATATTCAAATTCAAACATAAATCTTAATTTGCATCTCTCTCACTCTGCATAAAACACAATAATTAACAAAAAATAATAATTATTTTTAGTTTATCTCTTTTTGTGATTACAAATCAGCCTTAGAGTTTGACTATCATTAATGAATTCAAGCACTCTTTCCTTTGTACATTGAATGTTTCCAATGATGCTCTCTAGCACTACATTTTCTCATATATAGGTATACTTAGTGGTGAACACGTTTTAGTATCTAAATTTTGCAACAAACAAAGTTATGCACACATGATGAAATTGTGCCAATTAGACTAGACTATAAGTGTGAACTCATCCTAGCATCTATAAAAATTAGAGGCATTACAATCTTTTGATCATTGATCCAAATCCAAACAAGTTTATAGCTCTAGGTAACACAAATGGACTATGAGTAAGGATTGAGATTCCTTGCTCTATTTATTGGTTCTTTTTTACTTAGTTTTGGTTCTAGTGTTCTTTTTGTTTTCATCTTTCTATTTTTCTTTGTTTGTGTTGGAATATATCGCCTAGCTTGGTCTAGTGGCCAATGAGTGGATTATGTAATTATAATTTTTTATTTGTTTTTTCTTGTTTTATGGAATTCTATTTTACGTAAGAGATTGAGACCCTTTCCTAACTTAACTTAAAACATAAGACCGATTAATTGTTTTAACACATTTCTTCCTCAAATTACTACCCATGTCAATTTTCAATTAATTAACCTAAACAAAACTAACATTCACTTTTTCTAAATTAAATAAAGACCATATTTATTTTCAAAACATAATTATGATTAAACTTATTATACATTCTTTTAAAAATACCAATATTTATACACTAATTATTTTAATCCAAAAGAACATATATAAAAAACTCTCCTCACATACCGTGTCCTTCACAGTCGATCTGTTTTCCCAAATTTGGGGATATAATAAAATTTTGTTTGAATACAAAAGCATACTTAGATCTGCTTTAAGTGGGCATGTTATAAATCACCTTTTTTTTCCATTACTGCTACTCAAGACTGCTCCCTCTTCGAAATGATGTGCATGGAAACAAATTTATTCTGGTGCATTCTGAAATGTGGCCATCTGGAATCTTGTACTATATAACTTTTAATTGCTAAATTCCATTTGAAAGTGCATAATTATTTGAATGTTTCATGCACATTCAATAATCATTTAAAGTTGGGATCTTCTCAATCTGAAAGCACCAATTGCCCTTTTAGCACCGAAAAATCCACTTTTTAATATAATTTTCCTTCAATTCCTGTGTATCACTTGGAATTTCTAATAATAACGTTTCCATAGCTGTATCATTTTCATACTCCTGATTATGTCTTGTCTCATGAATAACTCTCTTCAACAGTGTTTGTATGTTATTCTCTCAATAATCTGGTTCATTAACTGTTCATGCCTGTGACTATGCACCGTATCTAATCATTAAAAGATATCAGTGTTGGGGATTAATAGGGGTTGTTCACTTAAGCATTAGTGCTTTTAATAATTAGTTTGGTTTTCTTGAGGTTTTTATCTATAAATAAATTTGTTAAACAATATTATATTTAGTCTATTTTGTTTCATAAAGATTTTAAGATTATTTGAGAAGATGAGTATCTTTTTGATTCAGTTTTCTTATTGGTTAAATTGTAGTCCTACATCTTTTTTTTGGAGATACATGTTGTGATATCTACTTCACCTTCAACTCCTTGATCTAGTGGAAATCCTCTTCACAAGAAAGAGATCCAAGCCCTCTGCTTGCTCAAAATAATTTTAAATGTTCTACATATTTTTCCAAAGATGCATCCATTAGCTTATCACATCATCTTGTAATAGTTTAGAACAATATTTTTAGTACTTCTGAAGGGCACATCCTTTAACATCTTTGCATTTTTTATAGACATTGAGATTGAAGACAACATTAATAAGAATTGCCTAGAAGAATGAGGTATAAGATTATGGATCACAACATTAATGGTTGTTGAAGAAACTCTTGTAAACAACTTTTGATCATAAGCTACACTATCAACTACTACTTTTGTTGATTCTTCCACCAGAACCTCCAAAGATCCAACTAGGAAAATCAACCTATTATTGGGAGAATTAAGATACAAAGGGTAACCACACATCTAATGTTGCATTTTTGCATTCAACAGTCAAGTCTCTCACTAGCTTTTTATTTTATCCTTGAACACATTCTTAACAAGTGCCCAATCCTAGAACAATCCAATAGCCAGAGGTCCAATTCTTATAGTCAAGATGCTACTTCCAAACAACATCTCTAAATTTTATTCACATTTATATAGGAAGACGCAAATAAATGTTAGAATTTACTAAAATACATACATAAGCTAATTGAGAATGCCTTCTAGGGTTTTAGGAGAGATAGAAACATTTTTTTTTAAAAAGGTTGTTGATGTCTTCTAAGGTGGAGAGAAGCTAGAAATCTAAGGATAGATTTATTGCTTCCCCAAACTATAACAAACCTCAAATTTAATATTAAAGGTTTAACAATCAAAATAAAGGTCTTACAAGAAGAGAAACAGTTCTCCAAGACCACAACCCTTTTGTCAAAACAATGTAATTTATCTTCTATAAATTCACAAATTATAATGAAAATTTCCTTGACATAGGATGTATCATGATCTAGGTTCCACAAGTAAGGCTTTTTAGGAATTAGTTACCCATTGATGAAGCTTACCTAACTTAGGTAAAAAATTGTTGAACCTCAAAATCAATTTCATTTGAGTAATGCTTAGTTTTCATGATCTAACATCACTACCTAATTCCCAGAGAAAAATACTCCAAGTTGCTTTTGACATCTAGCAAAATCACCTTCTCTTTCCACCTAGAGTTTTAATGGGAGAAAAATTCCTATCCTTTGGATTTACATTTGCAACAAGTTGAGCTCTAGTATTATCCTCACTCACAAATACTAAGTGGGAATGCACAATGTCAGGCCTTAAGAGAAAAGGTCAAGAGATAACGATAGACTTACTTGTATTATTCCATTATGCACTTGAAATCTACTATTTACCTAATAAAGGAGACTCAAAACACTCAAAGATTCCCCTTTCCTCCCAAGTGATAAGTTGAGCTACTTTGTTGTTAGTTCATATATGTGAGCCAAATTGGATGCTTCACCATTAAGGATTTTTATATGCATAGTAGTACCAACTTTCCTTCCTTTTGACATAGAAATATTGTAGGTATAGAGAACTAGTACTTAAAAAGAGTACAATTGATATAAAATATAAGAATAATCAAAATATTTCTAGAGACAACCCATGCAGGGAAATTAGTAAGAAAGGAAAAAATAACACAATTATACGTAACCTAGTAAGACTAAAAACTGATCTAATGCCACATACTATGTACAATAATTTTTAAAAAGTCTAACAAATCTCGGTCATATCAAACTCTAGATTTTCCTCCTTACTGTAATACCCCAAAAATGGGCTATAGGTTCATTAACCTCCTATATCAACATATCAAATGAAATCAACATCAAAGTCCTAACCAAAGGCACATCTAAACATCATCGAATCCTAATTGATTATCATAAATTTTGCCTCGGAGAATATTCCTATTTATCATAATTATCTTTAATTTAATGATTATTTGGCGATAAATCCTATTTATCCTAAAATTTGATTAATTGAATATTCTTAATATTTAATTAATTAGATTTAATTCTGCCACTTAATTATTTAATTGAATTTAATTGTATTTATTCCTAAGTATTATTATTTAAATTTGACAATAAATCAAAATTCTTATCATTAATTGATTAAATCCTTATTTAATTAATTAAAGCAAGTTGTCATATTTGATGATATTATTTTTGAATAAAAGTTTGATTAAATGATTGATTAACCCATAAATCAATTGTTTTATTTTTCAAAATCAGTTAAGTTGAGAATAAATGACTTTATTTATTTATTAATTCATAATTATCCATGTGCACAATCAAAGAGCAGTTAAACTCCAAATCAGAAAATCAATGCAAGTTATTGACTTTTTGGAACTCAACATCATTTTTGAGTTTTAAAGTTGATCTAAACTTCTAATTTGAGTTAAAAAGCTATTTTTGCATGATTTGCATGTTTTTGTGAATTAAATTATCTTTACTTAAAAATAACTCAAAATCAAGCTAAGTTATTTGAGTGATTTATGACTTTCTTCCATGCATCCTCAAAGCCCTGAATTTCTATAAATCAAGGCTCAGCTCTTCACAAATCATCTCATAATTTTGCAAGCTTACTCTGCCCAAATCGTCTACGACTTGCACAACTATTTTGAAGAATTGGAATTTGGAGAATCAAAGCTTATTGTGAATCAAGGC
Organism: Chamaecyparis obtusa; assembly: GCA_027943335.1. Taxonomy (NCBI): domain Eukaryota; kingdom Viridiplantae; phylum Streptophyta; class Pinopsida; order Cupressales; family Cupressaceae; genus Chamaecyparis; species Chamaecyparis obtusa. The sequence goes on along the minus strand of BSBK01004896.1, from coordinate 393,029 downwards.
TATTGTGAGATCAATTTGGTTTTTACATTCATTTAGATTCATTTTCATATCATTTGTTAGATTAATTGCATATCAATTTCATATCAGTTCATTTTAGATTAGATTCATATCAGTTTTCATCATATCATTGCATACAATTTTTTTTTAAAAATAGATCAATTGCATACATTCCATATCCATCTTTTGCATTAAAATCCTTCATTTAGGTGTCGTCAAGGTCATTGATCTCGATAACAATCTGAGAACATCGTACTCACACCTATTAGAAGGCAGTAAATCGCCTGGTTAGTTTAGCTTTTAATTCATTGCATGATTTTGATTTTTGCTAACCTCTAATATTTTACTGAAGTGTTGTGTCTACAGAACAGGTACAATTTTCACACACACATTTTTGGCACCCACCGTGGGGCCCTGAAATGGGTTTCCAATTCAATTCTATCAATTTCTATCTTTTTCTCCTCAGTTTCTGTGCAAAACTATGATTTTTAATTTTTTGTCCGTACAATCTTCGTACGAGTTTCTGACAAAATTTGTTTCGCACTGTACCCCCTGTCGTACGACAGTCTATCAGATCAAGGATCATGCCGTGTAGTACACATTGTCATTTTAAAGTTCAACTATCATTTCACAGCACACCTAGTGGTGTACAAGTTTCTGGACTGTCATCTGGGAGCACACCCGCTGTCGTACGAGTTTCAGACTGTCGTTTGGTAACAGACCCACTGTCGTACGAGTTTCAACATCAGATTTCAACTGTCGTTTCATTTTTTAGGGTAGTTTGTCATATTTGGTTTTCAAATTTTGACTAACGACTAATCTTAACAATTGAAATTCTCTATTTTTGATTGACTCCTACTGGTTTTGATCGAAAAAAGTGCAAGAATTGCTAAAATCAGGTAAACATCTACTAAGCACGTTGCGAAGATTCCAAGTATTCTCCTTAATCTGATAACATTTCAATTTGGATCCTAAAATGAATCTCTCATGTGTTTGGCTTGAGTGTTTTCTTTGCATGCTTTTCTTCAAATTTGCATAATTGAATACTAGGTTGTAACACCTTAAGTATTGATAAGTAGTCTTAGGATATTTTTTATTGATCTTATTAGCGAAATTGGGATATTGGACTCACTTATTCTTACTCACCCCTCATTTTCACCCTGTGGTTGCAAGGTCAGCGCCATATTCAGGGGAGGGGTCTACTTAGAAATAGCGTTAATTGTTCCACCAGTTCTTTCCCATTTTGTGCTTTTTAGATCTCATTAGTATTCTAGGGTGTGGACTTGCTTTTAAATTTGTGTGAGGAGTTAAATACACCACTTTGTGGACTCACCTCACATTTATTTGGAGCATTAAGTGTACCACCTTTTGTGCTTTTGAATGCTTTTGGATAGATTTTCTTTCTGATATATCTGTGAAAACATAGTAATTAGACCCTATGAACACTGTTTGTGGTTCTTGAGAGATTGGATTCCCAGTGAAATCCTTCTTGATGATGAAATCCTTGTAGGTAGGGAGGATACTTAGTGCGTCTCACGTTCTACTTGGTCTGTGTGTCTTCCCTTATTGATTGATACATTCTCTCTCCGGAGAGGTTGATAGATCACATGGGGTTGATATCATAGACCTTGGTGAGATAATCTTCATCTTAGCGTGTCGGATTTATCTGCCTGCTTTGTCTGGGTTAAAAGTGAAAAGGCATCAAACCCTTGGATCTGGAGCCAAGTCCCCTTGTGGTATACTATTGTGAGTCACCTTTAGAGAGGGTTAACCGTAGTGGACACTCCCTTCACAGGGAAAACTGTATTGACGAAACCTCGAGCGGCAATAGCCATTTTCACCATGGTAGTGACAGCCACTATATAAATATCCTTGTGGAAGAAATCTTCACAGGTGTGGTTCATTGTTGGGTTGTTAGATCTCCCTAGCAGATCCTAAAGATTAAGTTCTCAGACTGTGTCAAAACCCTGGTGCGCCAGGATTGGAGTTCACCCCTTTGGATCATAAAAGTTGCAGAGTCAAACCATTACTAAAAACCCTAGCGAGGCCAAATTTTCATTTTCTAGGGTATATGTGTGTTATTGCAAAACATTTTTGGAACATACACAATTAGCCCTTCGGAGGATTAGAACGAATAAAATCACTTGATTTTTCATGCCCAAGGTTGCTTTTGCCCTTGTTCATTGTTTTTAGACATGCTTGAAATCACTTGCTTGATGTTTTGCGTGCTTGTTTATCTATCTGGTTATTGAAAACAGACAAATCTGTTACAATCCTCAAATTTGGACATTAAAATTTGCAAAAAATCCGAATCTAAAAACTCAAAATTCACAAATTTGAAGTAAAATTCTTTTCTGGAGTCAAAAGTCATCTTAGGAGGTTAGAAAGTCATACGAGTTTCTATCAAGTGTCATTTCATTACTGCCCATCTGTCGTATGGTAGAGAACCCAGTGTTGTACGAGTCTTTCTACTAGTCAAATTCCAAAAGTCAAATCCTGCTAGCAACTGTCATGCGAGCTTTTCAACTATCGTTTCATATCATACACACTGTCGTATGAGTTTTGCAACTATCGTACAAGCTTTTCAACTATCATTTCATAGCATACCCACTGTCATATGAGTCTGCAGAGTGTCGTTTGGGAAAATTTTGAAAGTTGTCAGAATTGCCAGATATTTAGCTTTTTCAACCTATTTCCAGAATCTGTCGGACAAATCACTGTGTTAGGAACATAGCAGTAGCTATTGAGAATTCAATGATTTTCCTAAAGTGGCCTTTTGAACCCAATTCAGCCTTCTGTTTAATCAATTTAAGTCCTTTCCATCTTGTGTCAAAACCTTGTCATAGTTATCAATCTTCAATCAATCATCAAAATGACTAAGTGCTGTGATATCTTGTCCGCTATCTTTTGGGCAATCTAACCATACATTTAGGGCACAGTATCCTTCACCCATATCTAATCAATTCTTCAAATCAATCAAACCTTGACAAGGTTGCATCACCTGATCATCTTGATTCAATTCATTCTTCAGTCATGATGCAGGAGTATCCTGGGTGTAAGAGCAATCTTGCATCACTCAAAAACATTTCTGTTTTTATTTTCAATAAGGGTTATTTTGTGCAGAGCTGCTATTTATGGAAAGTTACTATTTTTGATAATTTTTGTATGTGCTCAGAATGATCTAATTTCTTTCTTGGAGGTTCATTTTGGTCATATAAGTCTGCCAGTAAAGTTTCATTGCCAGATCAAGTGTATATTGGAAGATATTGAAGATTTTCGGTATTGGCAGCAGGGTACAGAAACTTTGAACTCAATTTTGAAGGCTTTAGAGGCCCCAGATGAGGTCAAAAATTTGGGTGACGGGTACTTGCGCGGGTCAAGCCTGTAGAGCGCTTCGTGGCATTTCCAAAATGGGGTTATAATAGCCGATCGGGTCAACTGGTGATGACTTATGGTCTTCGGAAGTTGGGCCACCTGAAATGGCGGAAAATAATTTTCTTCAAAAATTTTGTTCGGGTTTCAAAGGTTATCTTGAGCCAACTATGATGTAATAAAATGTAAAATAAAATAATTCTAAGTTTGGTCGGCCTTATTGACTAAAATTCTGGAACCTTCCCAGGCGGTGGAAAAATTGCCTATAAAGGAAGGCTGTATTATTGTCTTAGGCAGTTCAGAATAGTTCTGGGGTAGTAAATCTGGGTAATCGTTCGAGGCTTTGTCCTACAAAATATTGTAAGGGAATGCCCATGTGGCTTTGCATATATTGTAATTCTGAAAGTTTGTAATTCCACATTTGTGGAGATAATAAGAAGCTAATTTTCTGTTCTTGCATATTGTTGTGGTTTCTCTGTTTCTGTTATGTGTTTGTGGTATTAAGGGGAGCACCCTTCATCAAGTGGTATCAGAGCTAGGTTTTCTTGAGTGTGTAAACAGATCGCTGACTGTGAGGCAGTTTGCACCAGGACCGTGGTTAGGGTTTCAGCGCGCATCGCGAAAATACCTCCACGAATAGAACGTGGTGGAAGAGCTGGTGCTGTGACACCTGAGGTTAGAGAGCTGCAGAGACAAGTGCGAGCATTGCAAGAAGAGATTCGTAGAGGGATGAATCTTAATGTCAGAGATGAAAGCGAGGATGAAGCCGAAGAAGAATATCAAGAAGGAGAAGTTGAAATTGTGAACCAGGAGGAAGAAAGACTTTTTCGGGCGATTTCCAAAATTGGGAAAAGACCTAAGATTGAGATCCCTACATTTTCTGGAAATCTTAACCCAGAGGAATTGATCGACTGGATCAATGAATGTGAAGAATATTTTGAGTATGAAGATGTTGAGGATCCTGATAGGGTCAAATTTGCGAAGGTCAGACTAAAAGGTCATGCGAAGATATGGTGGCAAGAGATTCAGTTGGAGCGAAATAGAAGGGGAAAGGAGAAAATCACGAGATGGGATTGGATGGTGGATAAATTGAAGCGACAGTTCATTCCTGTTGATTATGAGCTTGACCTACTGAAGAAAATGCAGAGTTGGAAACAAGCAGGAAGATCTGTTCAGGAGTATACAGAGGAGTTCTATCGACTTCTCATCAGAACAAGCCATGTAGAAGCTGATAAGGAGAAAGTTGTCCGATACCTTAATGGGTTAAGGCCAAGCATTCAGGAGGAGCTGAATCTGGTTCGAATGAACAGTATTGAAGAGGCATACCAGTTTGCCCTAAAAGTAGAGGAAAAGCTGAACAAGAAGTTTGAGAGCAGACAAAATGGAAGAGGTTGCGGTGGATGATCTGGTGGACGGTCATATGGTGGCCGAAATGAAGATCCGAAAAAGAAGGATGAGGCCAGTAGCAGTCAGAATCAGCAAGGAAATAATTCCAATCGCTTCCAGGATCAGAATAATAGAGATCAAAGAGGAAGAGGAAGAGGACAAGGATCTGGAAGAGATTGCTTCCGTGGAACATGCTTTCACTGTGGAGAAGAAGGTCATAGGGTATTTGAATGTCCTCAGCACCAAGGCAGAACAGACAGGAGAAATGAAGGCTAGGCCAGAGTTGCACATGTAGATGAAGATGCCAGATCATCAAATTCTGAAGATGCTGAAAGAGGAGAAACGTTGATTAACAGAAGAGTCCTGTTGAGTTGTGAGAATGAACCTGAGCAAAGGAGGAGCTTGTTTCGCACCAGGTGCAAGTGTGAAGGTAAATGTTGTGATGTGATTATCGATAGTGGAAGCACTGATAATTTGGTGTCAGAAGAGATGGTGACAAAGTTGAAGCTCAAGAGACAGAAACACCCACATCCATATCGGATTGCCTGGGTACAGGATGACCACAAGGTCATGGTCAATGAACAATGCCTGGTGAAGTTCAAGATTGGCGGATACCAAGATGAGGTATTGTGTGATATCATATCTATAGATGCATGTCATATGTTGTTGGGTAGACCATGGCAGTTTGACAGATGTGCTGTACATGATGGCCGTGCGAATACCCATTCCCTGACAAAGGATGGAGTGCGACATAAGCTAAAACCATTGAAGCAGACTGAAGAAAAGGTATGTGGTAATGCAAGGATAACTTTTGTTGATGGAAGAAATTTCTTAGATGGTATGAGGCATGAGCATGTATGTTTTGCTTTAATTCCAAAAGCTGGTAAAGAATAAGTAGAAGATGTTCTTGTAGAAGTTGCAAATTTGTTGAATGAGTTTCAGGATATTGTATCCGATAACGTGCCTGATAGATTACCACCAGTTAGGAAGATTAGTCATCAGATGGACTTGATCCCAGGAGCGAGTTTGCCGAACAAGGTAGCACACAGAATGACACCTGCAGAAAGTGAGGAGTTGAACAGACAAGTACATGAGTTGTTACAGAAAGGATTGATCCATGAGAGTCTGAGTCCCTATGCTATACCAGTGGTATTAGCACCAAATAAGAATGGAGAATGGAGGATGTGTACAGATTCTAGGGCAATAAACAAGATCACAATCAGGTACAGGTTTCCATTGCCACGAATGGATGATATTATGGACTGTTTGAGTGGAGCTGTGTATTTTTCAAAAATAGTTCTAAAAAGTGGATATCATCAGATTCGGATCAAAGAAGGAGATGAATGGAAGACTGCCTTCAAGACAAAGGAAGGACTGTATGAGTGGTTAGTCATGCCTTTTGGGCTAACCAATGCGCTGAGCACTTTCATGCGGCTCATGAACGAGGTTCTGAAAGAATTTCTAGGTAAGTTTGTCATTGTTTACCTGGATGATATTTTGATCTTTAGTAAGACATTGGAGGAGCATATGATGCATATTCGTATGGTATTTGAGAAGCTGAGAGAAGAGAAATTGTTGATTAATTTGAAGAAGTGCAGTTTTGTGAAGAAAGAGCTAGTGTATTTGGGATTTGTAGTTTCAGCAGAAGGTCTAAAAATAGACCCAAGAAGGTACAGGCTATCCTTGAATGGCCTACTCCAAGGAGTGCTACTAAGGTAAGATCTTTTCATGGTTTGGCTAGCTTTTACAGAAAGTTTATCAGAAATTTTAGCAGTATTTGTAGACCCTTGACTGAAACAATGAGAGGGGATAGAAAAGAGTTTAAGTGGACTAATGGGGCAGAAAAGAGTTTTCAATTGTTGAAACAAAAAGTTACAGAACAACCTATTTTAGCACTTCCAGATTTTAATAAGGTGTTTCAAGTAGATTGTGATGCTAGTGGTACTGCAATAGGAGCTGTTATGATCCAAGAAGGTAAACCTGTTGCTTATTTCAGTGAGAAGTTAAATGATGCCAAGAGGAAATATTCTATTTATGATCAGGAATTTTATGCTATAGTTCAGGCATTAAAGAAGTGGAGACATTATCTGCTTCCTAAGGAGTTTGTTTTGTATACTGATCATCAAGCTTTGCAATATTTGAATAGTCAAGGAAAGTTGAATCAGAGGCATTTGAAATGGGTTGAGTTTTTGCAGAGCTATACATTTGTTTTGAAACACAGGAGTGGAAAGTCTAATAGGGTTGCAGATGCTCTTAGCAGAAGGCAACTATTGCTGACAGAAATGCAGATTGAAGTGGTTGGGTTCAAGGAACTCAAGAATTTGTATCCAGAGGATCCTGATTTTGGTGAAGCTTGGAAAGCTTGTACAGAACCTGTTACTCTAGACAGGATGAAATGTTTGGATTTCATCATCCAAGATGATATGCTATTCAGAGGGAGTCAGTTGTGCATTCCACAAAGTTCTATGAGGGAGAATCTCATCAAGGAGAAGCATAGCAGAGGATTGGCTGGACATTTTGGTCGTGACAAAACTCTTTCTTTGGTTAGTGAGAATTATTATTGGCCACAGTTGCAGCAAGATGTGAAGAAGTTTGTACAGAGTTGCAGAGTATGTCAGATGGCAAAAGGAATGAAGCAGAATACAGGGTTGTATCAGCCATTACCTGTACCAGAGAAGCCTTGGGAGGATATCAGCATGGACTTTGTTCTTGGTTTACCGAGAACTCAGCGGGGACATGATTCAATTTTTGTAGTGGTTGACAGATTTTCAAAGATGGCACATTTCATTCCCTGCAAGAAGACTAATGATGTTGTTCATGTAGCAGAATTGTTTTTCAGAGAAGTAGTGAGACTTCATGGTTTGCCAAAGACCATAGTTTCAGATTGGGACACTAAGTTTGTTGGATATTTCTGGCGTACATTGTGGAAGAAGTTGAAGACAGATTTAAAGTTCAGTTCATCACATCATCCACAGACTGATGGACAGACAGAGGTGGTGAATAGGAGTTTGGAAAATTTGCTGAGATGTTTAATTGGAGATAAGCCAACAGGATGGGATTTGATTTTACCACAAGCAAAATTTGCATACAATAATTATGTCAACAGGAGCGCTGGTAAATCACCATTCCAGATTGTATATGGAAGTAGTCCAAGAAATGCATCTGAATTGAGGAAGATAGATAAAGGAGAAATAAGTAGTGCTGAAGCTGAGGATTTTGCAGAACACTTGAAGAACATCTATGGGGAGGTGAGGAAGCATATTACCAAGATGAACGCATAGTATAAGGCTAAGGAAGATGAGAAAAGGAGGTATAAGGAATTTTAGGTTGGTGATGAAGTCATGGTTCATTTGCAGAAGGAGTGGTTTCCAGTTGGTACATATAACAAGCTAAAAATGAAGAAGTTTGGACCATGTAGGATATTGAAGAAACATGATTCGGGAAATGCATATGAGGTAGAATTACCTACTGAGCTAAATATTTCACTAGTTTTTAACATTTCAGATCTGACAGAGTATCATGAGGGAGGTGTTGAAGATGAGATCACAGCAGCACAGTGGAGTATTCCAGCAACTAGTTTAGACACTAAGGAGATCGAAGATATACTGGACAGTTGTGTTGGCAGAAGCACAAGGAACAAGACATATGAAGAATATCTGGTCAAGTGGAAAGGATGACCTGTTGAAGATTCATCATGGCTGACAAGGGAGGAGGTTAGCCATCTTGGTTTTCCTCTGCACACCTGAGTCGTGACAGGGTCACTTCTCAAATTACCCCGGGTGTCTGATGCAGGAGCATCCTGGGTGTAAGAGCAATCTTGCATCACTCAAAAACATTTCTATTTTTATTTTCAATAAGGGTTATTTTGTGCAGAGCTGCTATTTATGGAAAGTTACTATTTTTGGTAATTTTTGTATGTGCTCAGAATGATCTGATTTCTTTCTTGGAGGTTCATTTTGGTCATATAAGTCTGCCAGTAAAGTTTCATTGCCAGATCAAGTGTATATTGGAAGATATTGAAGATTTTCGGTATTGGCAGCAGAGTATAGAAGCTTTGAACTCAGTTTTGAAGGCTTTAGAGGCCCCGGATGAGGTCAAAAATTTGGATGACAGGCGCTTGCACGGGTTGAGCCTGTAGAGCGCTTCATGGCGTTTCCGAAATGGGGTTATAATAGCCAATCGGGTCAACTGGTGATGACTTATGGTCTTCGGAAGTTGGGCCACCTGAAATGGAAGAAAATAATTTTCTTCAAAATTTCTGTTCGGTTTTCAAAGGTTATCTTGAGCCGACTATGATGTAATAAAATGTAAAATAAAATAATTCTAAGTTTGGTCGGCCTTATTGACTAAAATTCTGGAACCTTCCTAGGTGGTGGAAAAATTGCCTATAAAGGAAGGCTGTATTATTGTCTTAGGCAGTTCAGAATAGTTCTGGGATAGTAAATCTAGGTAATAGTTCGAGGCTTTGTCCTACAGAATATTGTAAGGGAATGCCCATGTGGCTTTGCATATATTGTAATTCTGAAAGTTTGTAATTCCACATTTGTGGAGATAATAAGAAGCCAATTTTCTATTCTTGCATATTGTTGTGGTTTCTCTGTTTCTGTTATGTGTTTGTGGTATTAAGGGGAGCACCCTTCATCAAGTCATCTGGATCTTATTCTTTGTTTCACTCAAAGTTGATGGTGGAAACTAGAGCTTCCTCACATAAGAAATCTGGAGAAGCATCCCAGACCTTACCTATAACCGCTACCAGGGGTCCAACTCTTGAGCAACTCATCAATTCTAGTCTTTACGAGGATGATGGTCTAGGCAACTTTTGATTAAAATCTGGTTACATTCCTCCTCCTTCAACTCATGGAGGTACTCAACAAACCCCACATCAATCTGTTCTAGGGAGTCCACAAACTCCTACCATGTTTGAAGCGGGGACAAACTTTGGCTCTCAAAGAACTCAATCTCAACATGGTGTAGATCAAGAACCCACACCTGAAGAAATTGTTCAATATCAAAATGATGATAACTTCAAACGAATGATGAAGCATTTCTTGAAAGAAGATAGAGAGGCGTACTTTTTACAATTACTCATCAAGGAGCTAAGCTTCCTCCTAATTTTAATGTTGAAGCTATCATCACACATGAGGAAGAAACTCTGATAATGGCCATGATGAAACAAATACATGCTTTGCAAGTCAAACTGAATCAACTCGAAAAAGAGAAGGAACCTAAAGAGTTCTCCATGGAGGCTCTATGTCCTTTTCCATTTGACAAAGACTTGTACGTGCCACCATTTCCAAAAAGAGTGGAGATGCCCAAGTATGATAAGTATGACGGACACTCTAACCCTCAAGATCATGTCAAAGAATTTAGTACACAATCAATGGAGTTCATGCATGAACCAACCTATCTGATGTGTCTCTTCCCTCAATCTCTAGGGGGAGTAGCCATCCACTAGTTCTCTAGACTGCCTTCTACTATCAAAACTTTTGAGGAGTTGATCAAATTGTTTTATCAGCAATACTCCTACAATATTCAACATCCAGTCACCATGATTGATATCTGTAATCTCAAGCAATATCCAGGGGAACCATTCCTAACATTTCTCAAGAGATGGAGGAAGAAGTTCTCTCTATATGCCAGACCTATTCCAGAAACAAAAAAATTGGAAATCTTCATCAATAACCTTATTCTGGAAATCAATTATCCTCTACAAATGCAAGATCATACATCTTTTGATAAGATGGTGGACAATGCTATCAAAATTGGAAAAGTGCTTGTGAAAAAAGGAGAAATCACACTTCAAAAAGACAAGTACGAATCAGGATCTAGTTCTAAAGACAAGAACAAAAACTGGAACAAGAATAAAGGCATCATCATAGATGGTGTTGTTGACACTATCTGTGCCCCATCAAAGGCACCAGCCTACAATCTAACTCTTGGTTCCAAAGCCATTAAAGCTTCAGAACAAAAGTCATCCAAACCATTTCAAAAGAAGCCAGAATACAAATCTTGGGATAAACATCGAAAGTTCACTCCTCTTGGAGAATCTTTAGAATCAGCTATGAAAACTCTACTGGTTGATAACATCATCTCTTTGCCAGCAATCTGACCACCTAATTCTGAGCCTAAGCCAAAATGGTGGAGAGAAAATGAATTATGTGATTTCCATCGAGGTAAAGGTCACAAAACTAATAAATGCTTCCGGTTGAAACACACCATTCAAGATCTAATCGATCGTGGAGACATCACAGTTGATAATCCTAAGAGCAATAATGATCATATGACATTTATAGAACCATTTCCACAACATGGTCAAGCAGTTTCAACTTCTCAGCCTAATATGGGGGCAAAAGTCAACTATGCCTACCCTGGAAATAATCCTGTCATCAATATGATTGAACCATGTCTCTCTGAAAGTTGCAATGTCATCACAATTGTAAGAAGAGATAGACAAAATCAATCCACCAACGCGGTTACTCGATCATAAGCCCAAGCACATCTGAAAGGACAAATCCCAGATTCATTTAATGTCCCTAAGATACCCTTTAATCTTTCATCTGCTTCCAAATAGAAGACTACTTCCAAATCTTCCAATCCAAAGGATATGAGGCCTACATCTTATAGCATTGTCCAACAACTCTAGCGCACTAATGCCAAAATCTCTATGTTTGAGTTGCTTCAGATCTCTCCAGCTCATAGAGCTATACTAGACAAAGCTTTTCTCGGTTCCAATGTTCCTGATGACCTTGATTTAGACAGGTTCCAGACTATGGTTGGACATCTTACATCTCGGCAATATATCTCCTTTTCAGAGGAAGATGACAACTCCTTGAGTCACCCACATAATTATCCTTTGCATATAGAAGTCTTGATCTAGAAACATAGAGTCAAACGTGTGTTGATAGATAGGGGCGCTGGCCTAAACATTTGTTCTTACAGCTTGATCACACAATTGGGATTTTTAGAATTGGCTATTGATCCTCGAAAGAAGATCACCATAAAAGCCTATGATGAACAAGAAAGATCTTCTAAAGGCACCATTGTCTTACCCATCAGAGCAGGTCCAGTTATCCGAGATACTATATGTCAAGTGCTTGATCTACCTTTGGCCTACAACATTCTCCTAGGGTGACCATGGATACATAAAATGCAAGCTATTCCTTCTACATACCATCAATGTTTGAAGTTTCCTTATGAAGGAGTAGAGGTTACTATCCCCACAGATCTGAATACAACTTGCAACACCTTGAAGGAAAGTGCAGATAAGTTTGTGCCTAATAATAGAGAATCTTCCATTAAACCAACTAAAGAAGCATCCACATCTAAAATGGAAGCTCTTGCAAAAGAGGTTAATATCAAAGAAAATAGTATGGGATAATATACTATCGAGCCAGTCTTATCTTTGACATCTCTCCCTATCTCACCTAAGTCTTATGGGCAATCTTTGAAACAATCTAAACCAGACTCTAAAGAACCTCTTGAAGCATATAAAAAGAATTTTGTAGTAGAACAAGTATCCAAGAAAGAGTTTGAAGAGGATGAAGCTATGCTATCATGGCTCTACAAAGACGAACTTGAATCTCAAATTGTTCAAACTAGTGAGTCTACAGTATCCAAACTCCCTTCTAAGTCGTATGGTCCAGGAGATAAATTGATAGCTAAGATGGGATATCCAGTTCAAGGACCTCTAGGAGTCAGAGGAAAAGGTCTTGTGGCACCTCTCCCACATACTGGTAGAGCAAATAAGAATACTGTTGGCCTAGGATTTAAGAAGAAACCCTATCACCTCAAAGGTAATTGCTCTCATGTCATAGAGCAGATCACACCAGGAGAACCTCTTCTTAAGAAAGAAGAAATAGAACCATCAGATAGTGATTCAGATAGCTCAGAACTCATCCCCTATTAAAAATTGCCTAAAGAGATCAAAGACCTTCTTGATGATAAAGATGATCCAATCAAAAGAATTAATGTAGTAGAAACACAAGAACCTACTATCAACCAAGAGATAGTTGCAACACAAGAACTAGCTAATCTCGAAAACAATCAAGAAGAGGGAGGTGGTAGTGATTCAGAGACATATTTCCATGAGTATGAATTCAAATTAGAATCTGAGGGTAACCCTTCTTGGGGTATTCACCCTGACTTTACTCATGTTCTAAGATTTCCTAGAGATCTTGAATCAGAAGATGAATCTAATGACTATGAATGGGGAGTCATTCCAGAACTAGATGAGCTTATCATAGAGAAACATGTTGATGTTATTCACCAATATGCACCTAATCCCAACATAAGTCTAGAGCAAAATGATGAACCTATCGATTCTGATCCACCTATGGCTGGATTGGACTCCCACGATGACATTGAGCCTATTCACGAATTGAATGTCTTAAGTTGTAATATCACCTTCGAACTTGAGCATCGGGTTAGGACCAATGATGACATATCCATATCCGTAAACACTATCTCCCAATCTTTCCCTACTTTGACTATCCAATATCCATACCTTATTGATCAAACCTCCACAAATCCGAGCCGTGGTATTTATACCTTCCCGAATGACTATGCCCTTGCTTGCTACCTAAATGCAGTTGAGCCTATGATGACTTCCATTAATGAATCGAGCGTTAGCATGACCGAGTCAGACATCAAATATCTTAGTCAGAAAAATAAGAATAAGAATAAAAAGAAAAAGAGTTCTGAGGGTGAAAACCACTTTGTGGCAGTCTCAGAACCTACAAAAGTAAAAATAAAAGATGTATCCGAAGGTGAAAACCTCTCCGAGGCACCTAAGGATGAGATATTTGATGTCCTTCTGAGTCATTTATAGGACAGATCTCCAGTTCTAATTGAGCCCACTCAATCCATCAATTTGGGTACAACAGAGGAACCACAATTAGTACATGTAGCACAATCATTATCAGAAGAAGAGAAGCAAAAATTTACAACATTCCTAATAGAGAAGAAGATCAACTTTGCATGGAAATATTCAGATATGCCAGGGTTGGATCCTAATCTTATCATGCACCATTTATCTATAGCTCCTAATGTAAAACCTATCAAGCAAAAATTGTGAAAGATGCATCCTCATGTTGCACTCTTGGTAAAAGCTGAATTAGAGAAGCTCCTAAAAGCTAGATTCATCTGAGTTATTGACTATGCAAAGTGGATCTCTAATATTGTACCTATTTCTAAACCAGATGGTTCAATCAGAGTGTGCACAAACTTTAGAGATGTGAATAGAGCGTGCCCTAAGGATCATTTTCCACTACCTAACATTGATATGATAGTGGACATGACTACGGGTTTTGAGATGTATTCCTTAATGGATGGTTTCTCTGGATATAATCAAATAAAAATTGCTCCAGAGGATCAAGAGAAAATTGCTTTCACATGTGCATGTGGCACCTTCTATTGGAATGTCATGCCATTTGGGCTTAAAAATGCTGGTGCTACATATCAAAGAGCAATGACATCTATTTTCCATGATATGATGCATCGAGCTATGGAAGATTATGTTGATGATACTTTAGCAAAATCTATGATTAGAACTAAACATCTAAAGGACTTGAGCATGATCCTAGATAGAATGGAAAAGTTTAGTCTTTGACTAAATCCCAAGAAGTGTGCTTTTGGTGTCACTTCTGGAAAGCTCTTAGGATACATAGTTTCAAAGAAGGGCATTGAAGTTGATCCAACTAAAATCAAGGCTATAATAGAGATGCAACCTCCCAAGAATATCAGTCAAATGAGAACCTTACAAGGGAAAGTACAATCTATCAGAAGATTCATATCACAGCTAGCGGACATATCACAGCCTTTTACAAAAACATTACATAAAGGTGTGACCTTTGCATGGAATGAAGAATGTGAGAACAACTTTAACCATATCAAGAAGTATCTATCAAATCCGCCTATCCTGATGCCTCCTATTCATGGGAAGCCATTGATCTTATATGTCTCCACAACAAATACATCACTAGGGGCATTGCTAGCACAACACGATGAGAACAAAAAGGAAAGAGCTATATACTATATCAGTAGAACATTGGTTGCTTATGAGAAGAACTATTCAATGATCGAGAAAGCTTGTCTAGATGTGATCTTTGCATCATAGAAACTGAGACATTACATGTTAGCTCATACCACACAATTGGTAGCTAAGATTGATCCACTTAAGTACCTCCTAAGCAAAGCTGCCCTCATAGGTAGATTTGCTAAATGGGTTAGGCTCTTAAGTGAATTTGACATTGAATATGTGGAATGAAAAGCTATCAAAGGGAAGGTTATTGCTGATCAATTAGTAGATGCACCTATGATTGATAATACACCAATGCAAATAGAATTTCCAGATTCCTCTATCATGACTCTTTCTTCTAGAGAATGGCAGTTATTCTTTGATGGCTCCTATACACAGAATGGATCTAGAGCAGGCATATTGTTCATAACTCAAGGATACTCAATCCCCAAAGCATTCAGATTAAAGTTCCCTTGCACAAACAATATTGTTGAATATGAAGCCCTTTTGAATGGTATGAAAATAGCAATTGAATGGAGAGTAACAGAGCTACACATTCATGGAGACTCTCAACTTTTTATTCATCAAGTCAATGATGTGTACCAAACTAAAGATGAAAATTTCATTCCTTACAAAAGAATGGTAGATGATTTAAAGAAGTATTTCATATCTATCACATTTGAACAGATACCTAGAATGGAGAACAAGGCGGATGATGTAATGGCAACACTATCTACTTTATTATAGTAGCCTAAACATGAGCTATGCTATGAGTTCCTGGTGGAAGCACTATCTTATCCTGCATACGATTCCCCTGAAACCCGCATGATCTGCACTATTGTAGGTCATGATTCATCCAGATACAAAAACCTATTTTCCTATCTCCAAGACCAAATCATTCCCGATACCTTCAACCGCCATGAGAAGAGATACCTTATCCATAATGCCTCCCAATATGTCATCATTGGTCACGATCTGTACAAAAGAGGTCTAGGTGGTATGCTACTTAGATGTTTAGAATGGGAAGATTCTCAACATGCGTTAGAGGAAGTCCATGATGGTATTTTTGGGTCACACTTGAACGGTTTAACACTAGCTCGAAAACTTATTAGGGCTGGGTACTATTGGCCTGAAATGGAGAAAGAGTCTATCAAATTTGCTAAGAATTGTCAAAAGTGCCAAGTGCATGGCAACTTAATTCATGCTCCAGGGAGGGATCTAATTCCCTTTACTACACAATGGCCTTTTCACCAATGGGCATTTGATCTTATAGGAGCTATACATCCTCATTCTTCTAATGGACATACCCATATAATCACAACTACATATTATTTTACAAAATGGGTAGAAGCAGTCCCTTTGACACAAGCAACCGGTAAGCAAATACCTATGTTCATATTGAACTATATCATATGCAGATATGGGATACCTCATTCCATAATCATAGATAATGGTGGACAATTCAAGAACAAAGACCTAGATGATCTATGTGCCAAATTCAAGATCACACAACATTGGTCTTCTATCTACTATCCTCAAGGGAATGGACAAGTAGAGGCATCTAATAAGAATCTATTGAAAATCTTGCATTGAACAGTTAATAAGATAGGAAGAGACTGGCATCTCATGATCAATCTAGCTCTCTGGGCCTACAGAACAAGTATCAGAATGCCTATAGGGGCTACACCTTTTGCCTTCCTTGTTTTCCTTAACCAGGGTTTTCATCATTTCACGCTTTATGCCCATCCTGACAGACATATTGTGGAAGTCTCTCTAAACCACATTCTTCTCTTTATCTGTTATCTTGCATGTGAACTGGTTAGTCCCTTGATCTTCACTAGCCTGCTCTGGTTCTTAAAGTTATCTTTATTGGCATGTTGCTATTTTTTGCAAGTACTATTTTTAGTAAGTGATATTTTTAGCACTTGGTCATGACCTTAATCCTTCTCTAGGTTCAATACAATGGTTTTTGGTTTCACTTGGCGAGTTATAGTGCTTAAGAAGAGATTTTCTTTATTTCATTCACTAATTCCTTATAAAGTGCTTTTGAAAAATATACCCCTTGGCATAGTAACATGAAGTTTTTAAAGTGGGGCCATTTGACATCCTAAGTGGGCACTTAAGGAAGATGAATAATGTATATTTAATAATTTTATATTAAACTTTCAAAAGGGGGTGTCTAGGAGGAATAAGGAAACATAAAGAAAATTTAAAACATATTATGAGAGATCCTAAAGTTCTCAAACCTTTCTAGGGTGAATTTCATTTCATGTAATTTGGGAATGAGAGGAAATGAATTTAAATTACAAGCTATTTGTCCTAATTCCTCTAAATCTCTCTTTATATTTTTATCAAGTGAGCCCTCATTTTCTTATGTTGAAGCTAATATCTTATTTATTGTTGGTTTTGGCCCAAAGTGCTAAGAAACAGTGACTACCTCTTGGATCTAGCAACCACCTCCTAGCTTCAAAATATTGTAGATTTGGCTATTGATGTTTGATTTGGACAAAAATAAGTGATCTTGGAGTTTTTGGACCTCTTAATCTTGATAATGACCTCATATTGTTCCAATAAGCTCCAATTTTGAATCACAATACAAAGCCACAAAGAGGACCCCCTACAAAATGCACCAACAATGCACTCAAAATGTCTCAAAAGGCTATCCAAATATAGTAAAAAAGATTTTATACCATGTATGATTTGGCTATGAAGATAGCCACACAAGATCTAGTGGCCTAATGGAAAGCACAAAACAAGAGAAGATCAATATAAAGAATAAATTATATTCTCATCAAGAATGCAGTAGAATAAAATCAATGAAATGCCACTACATAGGATACCCCTTGGTTAAATAGGCCAAGGTGAGATATAGGAAGACATAATATTATGAAAATTATCTTAATCTTCTGATATGATATATAAAGTGATAACTTATTACCCACCTAAGGTGGAAAAGTGATAATTAGCAAGTCCACTAAAAGTGGATCACCCGCCTAAGGTGGAAAAGTGATAATGTGATATGTCCACCAAAGGTAAAAAAATGATAATGTGATAATACCACCAAAAATGAGAATTTTCCTATGTGGCCCTTACGTAAACTAAGTAACATGTGTGTTTAGAACCTACGAGAACAACTTACTAGGTACAATGCTTAAATAGACCAACAATTATGTTGTTGTAATGATTCCAAAGTTCATTCTTTAATTGGTTGAGGAAAAAATCCTTCATCTAAAATACTAGTTTTGGTGGTGAAAGACCCACCCTAGTTGGTTGGCTCTCATAGTTGCAAGTTTTTAGTATGTTTTAAGCTTCCAGGTGGATTTTTGGTTTGAATAAATAAAGTCGTTTACAATATTTTGATGTGGGTTTGTGGTTTTTCACATGAAAAGTGGGTTTTAGTTGAAATTTCAAAGACTTTTGAGTTATTTTAAGAGTACATTGGTGTGAGCTTTTAGAATTCTCAAAATGTGAGTTTTCCTTGAGTAGTTGAGATAAAGTTTTTCTCATATCTTCTAGAGGTTAAATGTTATCAATTTGGCTATTGTTTTTGTGGATTCTTCATAGTTGGATGAATTATTTTGAGTATTCATTCAAATTATTTGGAAAATAACCAATTTTCTAGTACAAAATTGCTCTCCAGGGAGGTTGTACCATTCTATTTGACTAGTGGTTTTAGACCAAATTAAAATATGCAATTTCTAACCTATCTAAAATATTCATTTTGAGGCACCCTTAAATGGAACAATAGTTGGTAGAATAGAAGAATCTATTTGGTGTTGATTGACACTTACACATATATTTCTTGAGGAATTGGAGTGTGTTTACTGCTCTTAAAAAAGGTCCATTTTTATTATCAAAATCTTGACTTTCAGTTGCTTATGAATTTGATATTGTATTTCAACTAAAACATGCTTTAAGGGTTGAAAGAAATTTCATTATAATGTTTTGGTTTAGAGGTGAAAGCATATAGGACTATTCATTTTGTTATTTTCAAAAGTTTCTTATTTTTATGCCAATGTACTAACTAAGTGGTGCCATGTAAAATCTCCACATCATCTAGTAGTTGCAATTTTATCATTTTCATTCTATGTTATTGTACTGACAAAGTGGTGATGGTCTAAAACCCTACTCCATCTAGTTGATGTTGAAAGCATTTTGCATATGTTAATATATTATCATGCATGCAATCTAAAGCTAATAGTCAACAAGTTAGTCTTTAATATTTTAAATATTGTATCATATATTTCAAAAAAAATTAGGGGTGGTTATTACATCCTAGGAGTCAAAGTTGATTAACTTTATACGTAGTGAATTGCATCAGAAGCTATGACAAAGAGAGCATGTGCTAGTGGGCAACCTTGTTTAATTGATATTTCCAAAATGGACACCTGAGAAAGGGAGCCATTGACTTCCACTTGTGCAACTACATATTTTAATAAGGTATTCAAAATGTTACAAAAAATAAAAGGAAAACCAAATGCCTCAAGAGTCATTATCAAAATGACCACCCTACCTTGTGATATGCTTTCTCAATGCTTGCGTGTGTGTGTGCACATGCATATGCGTGCATACATGTATGTAGGCCATATTGTAATACCCCAAAAATGGGCTATAAGTTCATTAATCTCCTACATCTTCAATTTGAACGAAATCGACATCAAAGTCCTAATCTAAGGCACATCTAAACATCATCGAATCATAATTGATTATCTTAAATTCTGCATCGGGGAATATTCCTAGCAATATTCCTAATCATCATAATTATCTTTAATTTTATAATTATTTGGCAATAAATCACATTTATCCTAAAGTTTGATTAATTAAATATTTTCATATTTAATTAATTAGATTTAATATTTGCCACTTAATTGTGTAATTAAATTTAATTCTATCTATTATTAATTGTATTATTTAATTTTGACAATAAATCTAATATCATATGAATAATTGATTAAATTCTTATTTAATTAATTAAAGCAAGTTGTCATTATTTAATAATATAGTTTTTAATAAAAGTTTGATTAAATAATTGATTAACCCATAAATCAATTATTTTATTTTTAAAAGCAGTTAAGTTGGAAATAAATCACTTTATTATTAAATTAATTCATAAATAAAACATGCACAATCATAAAAGCAGACAACTATCAATTATCAATTAAAGCTAAACTCTATTTTGAGTTAAAACTTAGCTTTTGCATGTTTTTGTGAGTTAATTATTCTTTATTTAAAAATAACTCAAAAATCAACCTGAGTTATTTGAGTGATTTATGGCTTTTTCTCATGCACCTCCAAAGCCATGGATTTCTATAAAAACAAGGCTCATCTCTTCATAATTCATCTCTCAATCATCTCTCAAATTTGCATCCAAGCATCTCATATTTTTGCACAATCACGCTGGAGAATTGGAATTGAAGAATCAAAGCTCTTGCAAATCGACATCTTTGTGAGATCAATCTTATTTTTGCATTCATATTGCATATCATTGTTAGATCATTTCATAGCATATCAATTTTCCATATTAGCATAGATTCATATCAGTTTTTATCATTCTTATTGCATAGAAAATTCAAAAATATAGATTAATTGCATTCAATTCATATCAATTTTGCATTCAAATCCTTCGTTTAGGTGTCGTCTAGGTCACTGATCTCGATTACAATTTGAGAACATCAATCTCGCACCTATTAGAAAGCAGTAAATCGCTTGGTTAGATTAGTTTTCAATTTTGCATGATTTGATTATTGCTAACCTCTAATGTTTTACTGAAGTGTTGTCCCTAAGATACCTTTCAATCTCACATCTGCTTCTAAACAGAAGGCTGCCTTGAAATCTTCCAATCCAAAGGATACAAGACCTACATCTTACAGCATTGTCCAACAACTCCAGCATACCAATGCCAAAATCTCTATGTTTGAGTTACTTCGAATATCTCTAGCTCATAGAGATATCCTAGACAAAGCTTTGCTCGACTCTAATGTTCCTGATGATCTAGATCTAGACAAGTTCCAGACTATGGTTGGTCATCTAACACCTCCACAATATATCTCCTTTTCAGAGGAAGATGACAACTCTTTGAGTCACCCACATAATCAGCCCTTACACATAGAAGTCTTGATCCAGAACCGTCGAGTCAAACGTGTGTTGATAGATGGGGGTGCAAGCCTCAACATTTGTTCTTACAACTTAATCACACAGTTGGGATTCTTAGAGATGGCTATTGATCCTCAAAAGAAGATCACCATAAAGGTCTATGATGAACAGGAAAGATCTTCTAAAGGCACCATTGTCTTACCCATCCGAGTGGGTCCAGTCATCAAAGATACCACATGTCAGGTGCTTGATCTGCCATTGGCTTACAATATCCTTCTAGGGAGACCCCGGATCCATGAAATGCAAGCCATTCCTTCTACATACCATCAATGCTTGAAATTTCCCTATGAAGGAGTGGAGGTTACTATCCTAGCAGATCAAAGTACAACTTGCAATACATTGAAGGAAAGTGCCGATAAGCTTGTTCCCAATAACAGAGAATCTTCCATCAAGCAACAAAATGTGGCTTCCACATCCAAGATGGAAGACATTGCTAAAGGGATCAATATCAAAGAAAATGGGATGGGAGAATACACTATAGAGCCAGTCTTGTCTCTGACATCTCTCCCAATCTCACCTAAGTCATATGGACAATCCTTGAAGCAGTCTAAATCAAAACCTAAGGAACCTATGGAAGCATACAAAAGAAATTTTGTGGCGGAGCAAGTATCCAAACAAGAATTTGAAGAGGATGAAGCTGTGCTGGCATGGCTATACAAAGAGGATTCTGAATCTAAAATTGTTCAACCTAGTGAATCTATAGCACCTACAATCCCTTCTAATTCGTATGGTCTAGGGAACAAATTGATAGCCAAGATGGGATATTCCGGTCAAGGACCTCTAGGAATTAGAGGAAAGGGTCTTGTGACACCCATTTCACATATTGGTAGAGCCAACATAGATACTAGTGGCTTAGGCTTTAAGAAGCAACCCTATCATCTCAAAGGTGGTTGTTCTCATGTCATAGAACAAATTGCACCAGGAGAACCCCTTCTCAAGAAAGAAGAAACAGAACCCTCTGATGATGATTCAGATAGTTTAGAACTCATCCCCTATGAAAAATTGCCTAAAGAGATCAAAGATCTTCTTGATGATACAGATGATCCTATCAAAAGAATTAACGTAATAGAAACACAAGAACCTACTGTAGCGCAAGAGATGGTTGCACCACAAGAACCAACTAATCTTGAAGGCCATCAAACTGATCAAGAAGAAGGGGGTAGTTATTCTAACAATAATTCCCATGAATATGAATTCAAGTCAGAGACTGAGGGTAATCCTTCTTGGGGTATTCATCCTGATTTCACACATTTTCTAAGATTTCCTAGAAATCCTGAATCAGAAGCTAAGTCAAATGACTATGAATGGGGTGCCATTCTAGAAGAAGATGAGCTTATAACAGAGAAATATATTGATGTTATTCACCAATATGTATCTCAACCCAACGTAGGTCTAGAGCGAAACAATGAACTTAACGTGTCTGATCCACCTATGGCTGAAGAGGATTCCCACAATAACATTGAGCCTATTCATGAGTTAAACATTTTGAGCTGTAATATCACCTTTGAACTTGAGCATTGGGTTAGGACCAATGATGACATATCCCCATCCATGAACACCATATCCCAAGCCTTTCCCGCTTTAACTATCCAACGCCCTAATCTTATCGACCAAACTTCCACAAACCCAAGCCATGGTGTTTACACCTTTTCCAGTGACTATGCCCTTGCTTGTTACCTCAATGCAGTCGAGCCTATGAGGACTTCCATCAGTGAACCGAGCGTCAGCATGACCGAGTAGGACATCAAATATCTTAGTCAAAAAAATAAAAATAAAAATAAAAAGAGTTCTGAGGGTGAAAACCACTTTGTGGCAGTCTCAGATCCTACAAAAGTAAAAATAAAAGATGTATCTAAAGGTGAAAACCTCTCTGAGGCGCCTGCAGATGAGATATTTGATGTCCTTCTGAGTCATTTACAGGATAGATCTCCATTTCTGATTGAGCCCACTCAATCCATCAATTTGGGTACAACAAAGGAACCATAATTGGTACATGTAGCACACTCTTTATCAGAAGAAGAGAAACAGAAATTCACTACATTCTTGTCAGAAAAAAAGATCAATTTTGCATGGAAATATTCATATATGCCAGGATTGGATCCCAATCTCATTATGCACCATCTATCCATTTCTCCTGGAGTAAAACCAATCAAGCAAAAATTGAGAAAGATGCATCCTCATGTGGCACTCTTAGTCAAAGCAGAGCTAGAAAAACTCCTCAAAGCTAGATTCATCCGTGTCATAGACTATGTTGAGTGGATCTCCAACATTGTGCCTGTTTCTAAACCAGATGGTTCAATCAGAGTGTGCACAAACTTTAGAGATGTGAACAGAGCATGCCCTAAGGATGATTTTCCACTGCCTAACATTGATATGATAGTGGACATGAATGTGGGCTATGAGATGTATTCCCTAATGGATGGCTTTTCTGGATACAACCAAATCAAAATTGCTCCAGAAGACTAAGAGAAAACTGCATTCACATGTGCGTGGGGAACCTTCTGTTGGAATGTTATGCCATTCGGACTCAAAAATGCTGGAGCTACATATCAAAGAGCAATGACATCTATTTTTCATGATATGATGCATAGAACAATGGAGGATTATGTTGATGACACATTAGCAAAATCTATGATCAGGACTGAACATCTAAAAGACTTGAGCATGATCCTCAACAAAATGGAAAAGTTTAGTCTCTGACTAAATCCTAAGAAGTGTGCTTTTGGTGTCACTTCTGGAAAGCTCTTAGGATACATAGTTTCAAAGAAAGGCATTGAAGTTGATCCGGCTAAAGTCAAGGCTATCATCGATATGCAACCTCCCACAAATATCAGTCAAATGAGGACGTTGCAAGGCAGAGTTCAATCTATCAGAAGATTCATATCACAGCTAGTGGACATATCACAGCCTTTTACAAAAACATTACATAAAGGTGTGACCTTTGCCTGGAATGAAGACTGTGCAAAGAATTTTGATCATATCAAGAATTATCTCTCGAGTCCTCCTATCTTAATGCCTCCTATTCATGGGAAGCCATTAATATTATATGTCTCCACAACAGATACATCACTGGGGGCATTGCTAGCATAGCATGATGAGAACAAGAAAGAAAGAGCCATCTACTATATCAGCAGAACTTTAGTGGCCTATGAGAAGAACTATTCAATGATAGAGAAGGCATGTCTAGCTGTGATCTTTGCATCGCAGAAACTGAGACACTACATGTTATCTCATACTACTCATTTGGTAGCTAAAATTGATCCACTGAAATATCTCCTAAGCAAAGCTGCCCTCACAGGTAGACTAGCTAAATGGGTCATGCTCTTGAGCGAATTTGACATTAAATATGTTGAAAGAAAAGCTATCAAAGGATAGGTCATTGCTGATCAATTAGCTAAAGCACCACTGTTTGATGATACACCCATGCAAATGGAATTTCCTGATTCCTCTATCATGCACCTCTCTTCTAGAGCATGGTGGTTATTCTTTGATGACTCCTACACACAGAATGGATCTGGAGCAGGCATATTGTTCATCACTCCTCAAGGATACTCGATACCCAAAGCATTCAGACTAAAGTTTCCTTGCACAAACAATATTGCTGAATATGAGGCACTTCTCAATGGTATGAAAATGACAATATAGTGGAGAGTTACAGAGATGCACATCCATGGAGACTCACAATTGGTTATCCACCAAGTCAATGATGTGTACCAAACCAAAGATGAAAAGCTCATTCCTTACAAGAGAATGGTAGATGATTTAAAGAAATACTTCATCTCTATCACATTTGAGCAAATACCCAGAACAGAGAATAAGGCTTTCGATGCAATGGCGACACTATCTACTCTCTTACAGCAGCCCGAACATGAGCTACGCTACGAGTTCCTGGTGGAAGCCCTATCCTATCCTGCATATGACTCCCCTGAAACCCGCATGATCTGCACTATTGTAGGTTATGACTCATCTCGCTACAAAAATCTATTCTCCTATCTCCACGACCAAATCATCCCTAAGTCCTTTAACCATTTTGAGAAATGAAACCTTATCCGATCTGCATCCCGATATGTCATCATTGGTAATGATCTGTACAAATGAGGTCTAGATGGTACACTGCTTAGATGTTTAGAACAGGAAGAGTCTCAACATGCATTAGAGGAAGTCCATGAGGGTATATGTGGATCGCACTCAAATGGTTTAACGTTAGCTCGAAAACTTATTAGGGCTGGGTACTATTGGCCTGAAATGGAGAAAGAGGCTATTAAATTTGCTAAAAATTGTCAACAGTGTCAAGTACATGGCAAATTGATTCATGCTCCAGGGAGAGATCTAATTCCCTTTACTACACAATGGCCTTTTCAACAATGGGCATTTGATCTCATAGGCGCTATCCATCCACACTCTTCTAATGGACATACCCATATCATCACAACTACAGATTATTTTACAAAATGGGTAGAAGCAGTTCCTCTAACACAAGCAACGGGGAAACAGATCTCTATGTTCATCCTGAACTACATCATTTGCAAATATGGGATCCCTCATTCCATAGTCACAGACAATGGGGGACAATTCAAAAATAAGGATCTAGATGACTTATGTGCTAAATTCAAGATTATACAACATTGGTCTTCTATTTACTATCCTCAAGGGAATGGACAAGCTGAGGCTTCAAACAAAAATATCCTGAAGATCTTGCATAGAACAATTAATAAAACAGGAAGAGACTGGCATCTGATGATCAATCCAGCTCTCTGGGCCTACAAGAATAGTATCAGAATGCCTACAGGGGCTACACCTTTCGCTTTAGTTTATGGGTCTGAAGCAGTACTGCCTATTGAGGTTGAAATCCCATCACTCAGAATCAGAATGCATGGACTTGTCACTGATGAAGACTATAGAGTGTCTAGGTTACAAGAACTTGAATTACTAGATGAGCGCAGACAAGCAGCATATGATCATCTCATAGTGTATCAGACAAGAATGTCTAGAGGCTACAACAAGAAAGTCAGACACAAAGAATTTCAGGTTGGTGATCTAGTGTTGAGAGAAAATCTTAAAAATCAATCACATCGAGAACGCAAGGGGAAGTTCGAACCCAATTGGCTGGGTCCCTTTGTTATCACTGCTACTTTTGGCTCTGGTGCCTATCAACTCTCAATGAATGAAGGAGAACAGTTCCGAGAACCAATCAACATTCTCCATCTGAAGAAATTCTACGCCTAAGGCATTCAGTGCTTGGTAAATGTCCTAAAAAAACTCTTAAAAATTGGAAAAAGTCCTGAAAAAATGAACATCTTGGTGAAAACCTAGCAATAGGCGCCTTGATGATTCACAAAAAAATCAGAAAATATCAAAAATTCAAAAAAATCAAAAAATATCAAAAGTACAAAAAAATTGAAAAAATGAAAAATACAAAAAAAAAAGAAAAAAAGAAAAAGTGCCTTGGTGAAAACCTAGAAACAGGCACCTTGGTAGAAAAAATAGAATCTCTACCAAGATGGTGAAAACCCGGCAAACGGGTGCCACTTGTTCCAAATGCTCCATCTATCAGCACAATCTTGGTCTTTCCCAACTTTCAGTCTTGCTTTAGTTGTACATATCTCCCGGTTTGTTTCAACATTTCCAGTTTTCAATAAGTCAGTTTGTACACCAATCAGCTTGCACGTCTGTATCCTATCAATGTTCAAACTTGGGGGCAATCAATGTCATATCCTATGGCCTCCAATGTATCTTAGACGTATCCTATCTAGTCAGAGTCCTTTGAAGCTTCAAGTTGAGTCAGTTAGTCTGTCTCGTCTCCAGAAAGGATTTTGCATCTACAACAATGCAATCAAACATCAAAACTCAACTGAAAACAATCTATGCTTTTTACATGCTTTTATCTCCTTGTATGCTTACTGATTCGCATTGAGATTTTTGCATATTGTGTCCCTTCAAGCTCCTCAATGATGTCCTTTACAGGATTTAGAGAGTGATGACTGGGGGCATAATCTTTTCTTGGTTTTCTGCTTGTATGTGAAATCTAATAACTTTGGAAATCTTGGATTGAAATGGTGTCCGACTTTAAGAGCCTCTATCTCGAATTGGATGGCCATGCGTACCTCGACCATTGATACCCAGAAAATTCAAGGACGTTTGATCTAACTATTATCTTTTTGAAGTAAATTCTTTCTCCTACTGTGAAATGCGATCTTGCCTAAGGAGGTGAACGATAAAGGGTCACTACAGGTAATTCACACTAGATTTAGAATGATCTTTTGATTGTTTGATGTGTATGTTAAACACAAGGCGTACTCAAGTCATCACGATATTTATGTTTTGATGCTTGTACAAATTTCTATATCAAAATGGACATGATATTCAGGTCATCCTGGCATTTATGCCTTGATGCTTATATCTAATTTGACATTTTGAAAATAAAATCAATATTCATATATCCATGGTTATTCACTAGTGGGTGTTGTATTGATTCTGGCACATACAAATTGATATTCATATGTCCATGGTTTCATAGCCAGTGGGCATTGTATTGATTTATCTGATTACCTAAAAGTTCAATGATGATAACAAATTGACACATGATCAGTGACTAGGTCCTAGGTCTTAGGTTGCATTTCATTTTGCATGTCTCATTTCATTTTGCATGTCTCATTGCATTTTGCATGTTTGCACGATCTCACAATTATTAAACGAACTTCAATGCTTAAATGATTCTTCAAATCACATCTTCAAGTCTAACAAGAACTGAATCTCACACGAAGGTTCCTCCAATGAAATAGCAAGTAGAATCCTTTTTCGGGATCAAAATTCAAATCTGAGATCATTCATATTGTTAACTACTTGCATATTCGACCTTCAATCATCACAGAAACCCAGAATTCAAATTAACTGATTAACTTTCATCAAACTATCAAAAATTCAACTTGGTCAACCATGGTCAACTCATGGTCAAACCTAGTCAAACTTGGTCTTTTGGGACCTTCCGACGATGCAGAATGCATTCTTCAACGTGTATAACCACTTTTCCCATCAATTAACATGCTTCTAAACTCTCAACGCTGACTTTTCTTGTCAGATTTCAATTTTAATCCCGAAGGGGGCATGGTATGGCATATCATTCAAAGTCTGTAATCAAATTTGAAATCATATCTTCCTCAGTAATCAAGACAACAATCACGTCTAGTTACTGATTCATCAAAAGACCTCATCGCTTGGGGCAAATCTATCATCACTTGGGGCATATCAGATTCATCAAGATCCATATCAATCTGATATTCTCCTAATCTTGTAAACTGTATCATTTTTTGCAACCATCAGATCATAGTGTTCTTTCCTTGGTTCTTCGGCAACTGAAGGGTTTGGATGTGATACCTGCTAGTTCTGCTAAGACAATCGAGTCTAGAACCGGTCACTCACTTCTTTGCAATCCTAAGGTTTGGAATCAGGCATTTTGACACTTTTTCGCAATCATAGGTTCATTTGCTGTTATAGTGAACATTATCTTTGGTCATTCAGGACCTATTATCTGCATATCAAATCAATATCAATCAGCTTCTGTCTCATATCAATTATCAATTTTGAATCAGTTTCATATCTCTATCAAACATAGACTATTTTTGAACCACTGTGCTTCGCATAGTAATTCAAAGAGGGGCAAAATGTA
The DNA here is from genome assembly GCA_027943335.1 of Chamaecyparis obtusa. Lineage (NCBI taxonomy): Eukaryota > Viridiplantae > Streptophyta > Pinopsida > Cupressales > Cupressaceae > Chamaecyparis > Chamaecyparis obtusa. The sequence goes on along the minus strand of BSBK01004896.1, from coordinate 364,440 downwards.
ATACCCCAAAAATGGGCTATAAGTTCATTAATCTCCTACATCTTCAATTCGAACGAAATCGACATCAAAGTCCTAATCTAAGGCACATCTAAACATCATCGAATCATAATTGATTATCTTAAATTCTGCATCGGGGAATATTCCTAGCAATATTCCTAATCATCATAATTATCTTTAATTTTATAATTATTTGGCAATAAATCACATTTATCCTAAAGTTTGATTAATTAAATATTTTCATATTTAATTAATTAGATTTAATATTTGCCACTTAATTGTGTAATTAAATTTAATTCTATCTATTATTAATTGTATTATTTAATTTTGACAATAAATCTAATATCATATGAATAATTGATTAAATTCTTATTTAATTAATTAAAGCAAGTTGTCATTATTTAATAATATAGTTTTTAATAAAAGTTTGATTAAATAATTGATTAACCCATAAATCAATTATTTTATTTTTAAAAGCAGTTAAGTTGGAAATAAATCACTTTATTATTAAATTAATTCATAAATAAAACATGCACAATCATAAAAGCAGACAACTATCAATTATCAATTAAAGCTAAACTCTATTTTGAGTTAAAACTTAGCTTTTGCATGTTTTTGTGAGTTAATTATTCTTTATTTAAAAATAACTCAAAAATCAACCTGAGTTATTTGAGTGATTTATGGCTTTTTCTTATGCACCTCCAAAGCCCTGGATTTTTATAAAAACAAGGCTCATCTCTTCATAATTCATCTCTTAATCATCTCTCAAATTTGCATCCAAGCATCTCATATTTTTGCACAATCACGCTGGAGAACTGGAATTGAAGAATCAAAGCTCTTGCGAATCGACATCTTTGTGAGATCAATCTTATTTTTGCATTCATATTGCATATCATTGTTAGATCATTTCATAGCATATCAATTTTCCATATTAGCATAGATTCATATCAGTTTTTATCATTCTTATTGCATAGAAAATTCAAAAATATAGATTAATTGCATTCAATTCATATCAATTTTGCATTCAAATCCTTCATTTAGGTGTCGTCTAGGTCACTGATCTCGATTACAATCTGAGAACATCAATCTCGCACCTATTAGAAGGCAGTAAATCGCTTGGTTAGATTAGTTTTCAATTTTGCATGATTTGATTATTGCTAACCTCTAATGTTTTACTGAAGTGTTGTGTCTACAGATCAGGTACAATTTTCACACACACACACATATGTGTGCTCATTTTGGCCTCCAATATACTATTTTAAAAGGGTCACTTTTGTGCATCTTTCACATAACTAGCTTTTAGCATCTAAATATAGAATATTACACATTAAAAAACTAGTCTTACATTTCATAGTTTTACACTATGTTGAATATCTATATCTAAAAGTGCTTCAAATATTTATCCTAATTATAAAAAGATTATATTTTCATGATAAAGGTTGCTACCTTTTTACCCCCAAAAATGAATGCATTATCTTGCATTTACCCAAATTTATCATAGAGGAATCAATACATATTATATTGCCTAGAAATCTAGCGTAGCTCAAAATATTAAATGATCTAGAAAGCCTCATTTTTTTTAGATATACTTATGAGTGTCATCTATCTTACATTTATTTTTCTTCAAGCACTTCATAATCCTTCATTCTTGTCTAGACAAAGGAATGGAAACAATGATAAAGATAACAAAATTGACTACAATTTTAAGGAGAGTGATTGATAAAAAAATACTCATGAAAGGTCAAAGAATATGCAAGATGAAAAGATGACAATAACTATAAAAGTAAATACAATTCAATATACTATATAATAAAAATAAAGATAGAGTGGGTCGTATATTTTAATAATATATTTGATAATTCAATTATTTATTTATTTATAAGACCCTAAAGATTGTCTCATTATCATCAACCATATATTTTTATGAAATAATTTTATTAATGTCACTATTAGGATCTGTAGTTCCTTCTAATCAACCTTGTTTCAAAAGGTTAATTGATATGATAGTAACCTAAATACAATTAAATCATATATATTGTGACAAATATTAAAGGCTTTAACATTTTTTTTAAATTATAAATTTATTTTTTCTAAATTTGAATAATATATATGGAGTCATTACAACATTCAAATTATAAAAGTACTCATGAAAGTAAATGTCTTTATAATTTTAAGTTATTCATTTAGTAATTTTTTTTAATTTATACAAAAATTGCCTTTAAGTTTTTCAAGCTTACAAGTTAGTTTTAAAGCAAATTGAACCTTAACAATATGTAGAGTCCAGAAAAGTACATATTTCACATTTAGTTGTTACTTTTGTGTCCCTTTGTGTGGATGCCATTCATACATGATCTTACCATACAATTTGATTTTTCAACACATGCATTGACCATTAACTTGAACCCCTCATTTTGTCCTCCTATACTCCTTAATATTAATCATCACTAGTTTGAATCCAATATTTGTTTCCTTCTTGGATTATATCACACCTATAATTCCATTCCCCATACAAGCAACATAAGTAAATTCCACCCTCCAATTCCGAAATTCAAATCCCTCACTTTCAAGGTTGACAATTTTGAGATATAACCATTACCCATCAATATGCGTGCCAATATTTTTGAAGTGTGTGTCTAAGATGTGTATTTAAGGATACAATCCTAGGCCACTCATGATTGAATTAAATAGTATATTGCATTCAAATATTCAAATTCAAACATAAATTTTAATTTGCATCTCTCTCACTTTGCATAAAATACAATAATTAACAAAAAACAATAATTATTTTTAGTTTATCTCTTTTTGTGGTTACAAATCGACCTTAGGGTTTAACTATATCATTAATGAATTCAAGCACTCGTTCCTTTGTACATTGAATGTTTTCAATGATGCTCTCTAGCACTACATTTTCTCATATATAGGTATACTTAGTGGTGAACATGTTTTAGTAGCTAAATTTGGCAACAAAGAAAGTTATGCGCACATGATGAAATTGTGCCAATTAGACTAGACTATAAGTGTGAACTCATCCTAGTGTCAATAAAAACTAGAGGCACTACAATCTTTTGATCATTGATCCAAATCCAAATAAGTTTATAGCTCTAGGTCATAATATCTCAACATTCAAAGTCAATATAACACCAATGGACTATGAGTAAGGATTGAGATTCCTTGCTCTATTTATTGGTTCTTTTTTACTTAGTTTTGGTTCTAGTGTTCTTTTTGTTTTCATCTTTCTATTTTTCTTTGTTTGTGTTGGAATATATTGCCTAGCTTGGTCTAGTGGCCAACTAGTGGATTATGTAATTATAATTTTTTATTTGTTTCTTTTTATTTTATGGAACTTTGTTTTACGTAAGGGATTGAGACCCTTTCCTAACTTAACTTAAAACATAACACCGATTAATTGTTTTAACACATTTCTTCCTCAAATTACTACCCATGTCAATTTTCAATTAATTAACCTAAACAAAACTAACATTCACTTTTTCTAAATTAAATAAAGACCATATTTATTTTCAAAACATAATTATGATTATGTAGAATAAATATTTACTATTTAAAATCAAATATAGAAGACATTTATTTTCCATACAAAATTATGTCTATAGAGAATAAACGTCGGCTTTCTAGAATGCATTTATTTTCTATAAATGATTATGAATATCTAGAATACATAAATACAATTGTAAACAAAGCCTAACATTTTTCATTTATTTAAGTAAGAACTTATATTTTCAATGAAAATGACTTTGAATCAGCTATTAGATAATATATATTATAAAAAAGTTTAGTTAAAAAACTATAGTTTAATTGATTAAACTTATTATACATTCTTTTAAAAATACCAATATTTATACACTAATTATTTTAATCCAAAAGAACATATTAAAAAACTCTCCTCACATACCGTGTCCTTCAGAGTTGATCTGTTTTCCCCAATTTGGGGATATGGATAAATTTTGTTTGAAAACAAAAGAGTACTTGGATCTGCTTTAAGTGGGCAAGTTATAAATCACCTGTTTTTTTCATTACTGCTACTCAAGACTGTTCCCTTTTCGAAATGATGTACATGGAAACAATTTTTTTCTGGTGCATTCTGAAATGTGGCCATCTGGAATGTTGTACTATAAAACTTTTAATTGCTAAAGTCCATTTGAAGGTGCATAATTATTCTAAAGGTAGAAGAATGTTTCATGCACATTCAACAATCATTTAAAGTTGGGATCTTCTCAATCTGAAAAATCCACTTTTTAATGTAATTTTCCTTCAATTTTTCTAATAATGCCGTGTACACAAGTGTATCATTTTCGTACTCTTGATTATGTCTTGTCTCATGAATAACTCTCTTCAACAGTGTTTGTATGTTATTCTCTCAATAATCTGGTTCATTAACTGTTCATGCCTGTGACTATGCACCGTATCTAATCATTAAAAGATATCAGTGTTGGGGATTAATGGGGATTGTTCACTTAACCATTAGTGCTTTTAATAATTAGTTTGGTTTTCTTGAGGTTTTTATCTATGAAACAAATATGTTAAACAATATTATATTTTGTCTATTTTGTTTCATAAAGATTTTAAGATTATTTGAGAAGATGGGTATCTTTTTGATTTAGATTTTTTGTTGGTTAAATTGTAGTCCTACATCTTTTTTTGGAAATGCGATCTCTGTCGTGATTTCCTCTTCACCTTTAACTCCTTGATCTAGTGGAATTCCTCTTCACAAGAAAGAGATCCAAGCCCTCTGCTTGCCCAAAACAATTTTAAATGTTCTACACATTTTCCCAAAGATACATCCATTAGCTTGTCACATCATCTTGTAATAGTTTAGAACAATATTTTTATTACCTCTGAAGGGCACGTCCTTTAACATCTTTTCCTTCTTTGTAGACATAGAGATTGAAGACAACATTGATAAGGATTGCCTAGAAGAATGAGGTATAAGATTATGGATCACAACATTAATGGTCGTTGAAGAAACTCTTGTAAACAACTTTTGATCATAAGCTACACTATCAACTACTACTTTTGTTGATTCTTCCACCAAAACCTCCAAAGATCCAACTAGGAAAATCAACCTATTATTGGGAGAATTAAGATACAAAGGGTAACCACACATCTAATGTTGCATATTTGCATTCAACAGTCAAGTCTCTCACTAGCTTTTTATTTTATCCTTGAACACATTCTTAACAAGTGCCCAATCCTAGAACAATCCAACAACCAGAGGTCCACTTCTTAGAGTCAAGAGGCTACTTCCAAACAACATCTCTAAATTTTGTTCACATTTATATAGGAAGACACAAATAAATGTTAGAATTTACTAAAATACATACATAAGCCGATTGAGAATGCCTTCTAGGGTTTTAGGAGAGATAGAAACATTTTTTAAAAAAAAGTTGTTGATGTCTTCTAAGGTGGAGAGAAGCTAGAAATCTAAGGATAGATTTATTGCTTCCTCAAACTAGAACGAACCTAAAATTTAATATTAAAGGTTTAACAATCAAGAATAAAGGTCTTACAAGAAGAGAAACAGTTCTCCAAGACCACAACCCTTTTGTCAAAACAATGTAATTTATCTTCTATAAATTCACAAATTATAATGAAAATTTCCTTGACATAGGATGCATCATGATCTAGGTTCCACAAGTAAGGCTTTTTAGGAATTAGTTACCCATTGATGAAGCTTACCTAACTTAGGTAAAAAATTGTTGAACCTGTAAATCAATTCCATTTGAGTAATGCTTAGTTTTCATGATGTAACATCACTATCTAATTCCAAGAGAAAAATACTCCAAGTTGCTTTTGACATCTAGCAAAATCACCTTCTCTTTCCACTTGAGTTTTAATGGGAGAAAAATTCCTATCCTTTGGATTTACATTTGCAACAAGTTGAGCTCTAGTATTATCCTCACTCACAAATACTAAGTGGGAATGCACAATGTCGGGCCTTGAGAGAAAAGGTCAAGAGATAATGATAGACTTACTTTTATTATTCCACTATGCACTTGAAATCTACTATTTACCTAATAAAGGAGACTCAAAACACTCAAAGATTCCCCTTTCCTCGCAAGTGATGAGTTGAGCTACTTTGTTGTTAGTTCATATATGTGAGCCAAATTGGATGCTTCACCATTAAGGATTTTTATATGCATAGTAGTACCAACTTTCCTTCCTTTTGACATAGAAATATTGTAGGTATAGAGAACTAGTACTTAAAAAGAGGACAATTGATATAAAATATAAGAATAATCAAAATATTTCTAGAGACAACCCATGCAGGGAAAATAGTAAGAAAGGAAAAAATAACATAATTATACGTAACCCAGTAAGACTAAAAACTGATCTAATGCCACATACTATGTGCAATAATTTTTAAAAAGTCTAACAAATCTCGGTCATACCAGACTCTAGATTTTCCTCCTTACTTATCATGTAATTGTTCCATCACTTACTATCCATAGCCATTGGTTTAAGTTTGAAATGGCTACCTTTGTTTGAAAGACCTAAAGCTTCAGATTCAGTTCCATGAATGATTTCAAAGTACTTGGAAACTTGATATATATTACCAATTGGTAACTAGGGTAGGGTACATACATTGGTGAATTTAGGCATGCCTCGATAATGAGAAACTAATAGGGTTTGAAAATTAAGTGTAAATCCTAACAAAAAATGATAAGGGTTTCAATAACATTATTACACAAATTTCGTAATTAATCAAAATATGTTCAATGATGTCAAAATTGAGTTCAATTGAAAAATCAGAACCAATTACTATAGCCTCTTCCAAATAAAATCCCACCATCATTACATTGTCAAAAAGGAAAAACAAAATCTCCAACCAACCCCTAAATTTGTCTAGGTAAGCCAACCACTTATGCTTTTCATAGAAATTAACAAGGCTTGCGACCCAAGATAGTAAGGACACATTATCAATTGAACCTTTTCCCCCTAAAATTCTCTTCACTAGTTTAGAAACAAGAAATTAGGACGCCAAAATATTTTCTTCTAGCAATGATTTGAAACTTAAAAATATCCAAAGGAATACTCACAAACACTAGTTATATATTTGTAATCCAATAAACTTTAACTAAAATTAAAGCATTGAAACTAAAACATAGACCAAGTTCATGCTGGCATAACCATAAAGAAGGAACACCATATGAAGAACAACCATAAAAAACTACCTAATAGATTAACATTGGATCATCTTGTGAAAACCCTAAAAACAACATTCAAATATAGACTATGACGATAACCATATTAAATCTTCATTTTTTTCGTCCCTTCAAACATACAACATGCATTTAAGAGTATGAAAAATATTCAATAAGTTGTAAAGAGCAATATCACAACTCAATCAACAAGCTGCAACTAGATAAATCATAAAACAAGGATAAAAATCGAATAAGAGTGGGAAAAGTTCATCATTCCACTAATTTACAATCACTTACAACTAATTTAATGCCTCAAATTCCAAAATTATTTGACTATATCACACCTATGATTCCATTCCCCATACAAGAAACACAAGTATTCCACCCTCCAATTCGAAAATTCAAATCCCTCACTTTCAAGGTTGACAATTCTCAGATATAACCATTACCCATCAATACTTGTGCCAATATTTTTGAAGTGTGTGTCTGAGATGTGTATTTAAAGATACAATCCTAGGCCACTCATGATTGAAAAATAGTATATTGCATTCAAATATTCAAATTCAAACATAAATTTTAATTTGTATCTCTCTCACTTTGCATAAAACACAATAATTAACAAAAAACAATAATTATTTTTAGTTTATATCTTTTTGTGGTTACAAAATGACCTTAGGGTTTGACTATATCATTAATGAATTCAAGCACTCTTTCCTTTGTACATTGAATGTTTTCAATGATGCTCTCTAGCACTACATTTTCTCATATATAGGTATACTTAATGGTGAACATGTTTTAGTAGCTAAATTTGGCAACAAAGAAAGTTATGCGCACATGATGAAATTGTGCTAATTAGACTACGCTATAAGTGTGAACTCATCCTAGCGTCAATAAAAACTAGAGGCACTACAATCTTTTGATCATTGATCCAAATCCAAATAAGTTTATAGCTCTAGGTCATAGCATCCCAACATTCAAAGTCAATGTAACACCAATGGACTATGAGTAAGGATTGGGATTCCTTGCTCTATTTATTGGTTCTGTTTTGCTTGGTTTTGGTTCTAGTGTTCTTTTTGTTGTCATCTTTTTATTTTTCTTTGTTTGTGTTGGAATATATTGCCTAGCTTGGTCTAGTGGCCAACTAGTGGATTATGTAATAATAATTTTTTTATTTGTTTTATGGAACTTTATTTTATGTAAGGGATTGAGACCCTTTCATAACTTCAATTAAAACATAATACCAATTTCATTCAACCCATATTCAACTCAATCGTTTTAACACGTTTCTTCCTCAAAGTACCACTCATGTCAAATTTCAATTAATTAACCTAAACAAAACTAACATTCACTTTTTCTAAATTAAATATAGATTATATTTATTTTCCAAACATAATTATGATTATGTAGAATAAATATTCACTATTTAAAATTAAATATAGAACACATTTATTTTCCATACAAAATTATGTCTATAGAGAATAAACGTCGATTTTCTAAATGAAGTATAGAATGCATTTAATTTCTATAAATGATTATGACTATCTAGAATACATAAATACAATTGTAAACAAAACTTAACATTTTTCATTTATTAAGTAAGAACCTATATTTTCAATCAAAATGACTTTGAATCAGATATTAGATAATATATATTATAAAAAAGTTTAGGCAAAAAACTATAATTTAATTGATTAAACTTATTATATATTCTAAAAAAAAACCAACATTTATACACTAATTATTTTCATTCAAAACAACATATATAAAAAACTCTCCTCACATACCGTGTCCTTCACAGTTGATCTGTTTTCCCAAATTTGGGGATATGGATAAATTTTGTTTGAATATAAAAGAATACTTAGATGTGCTTTAAGTGGGCAAGTTATAAATCACCTGTTTTTTTCATTACTGCTACTCAAGACTGTTCCCTCTTCGAAATGACGTGCATGGAAACAAATTTATTCTGGTGCATTCTGAAATGTGGCCATCTGGAATGTTGTACTATATAACTTATAATTGCTAAATTCCATTTGAAAGTGCATAATTATTTGAATGTTTCATGCACATTCAATAATCATTTAAAGTTGGGATCTTCTCAATCTGAATGCACCAATTGCCCTTTTAGCACTGAAAAATCCACTTTTTAATATAATTTTCCTTCAATTCCTGTGTATCACTGTCTTATACTTGGAATTTCTAATAATAACGTTTCCATAGCTGTATCATTTTCATAGTCCTGATTATGTCTTGTCTCATGAATAACTCTCTTCAACAGTGTTTGTATGTTATTCTCTCAATAATCTGGTTCTTTAACTGTTCATGCCTGTGACTATGCACCGTATCTAATCATTAAAAGATATCAATGTTGGGGATTAATAGGGGTTGTTCACTTAAGCATTAGTGCTTTTAATAATTCGTTCGGTTTTCTTGAGCTTTTTATCTATAAATAAATTTGTTAAACATTATTATATTTAGTCTATTTTGTTTCATAAAGATTTTAAGATTATTTGAGAAGATGAGTATCTTTTTGATTCAGTTTTCTTACTGGTTAAATCGTAGTTCTACATCTTTTTTTGGAGATACATGTTGTGATATCTACTTCACCTTCAACTCCTTGATCTAGTGGAAATCCTCTTCACAAGAAAGAGATCCAAGCCCTCTGCTTGCTCAAAATAATTTTAAATGTTCTACACATTTTCCCAAAGATGCATCCATTAGCTTATCACATCATCTTGTAATAGTTTAGAACAATATTTTATTACTTCTAAAGGGCACATCCTTTAACATCTTTGCATTTTTTATAGACATTGAGATTGAAGACAACATTAATAAGAATTGCCTACAAGAATGAGGTATAAGATTATGGATCACAACATTAATGGTTGTTGAAGAAACTCTTGTAAACAACTTTTGATCATAAGCTACACTGTCAACTACTACTTTTGTTGATTCTTCCACCAGAAACTCTAAAGATCCAACTAGAAAAATCAACCTATTATTGGGAGAAGTAAGATGCAAATGGCAACCACACATCTAATGTTGCATATTTGCTTTCAATAGTCAAGTCTCTCACTAGCTTTTCATTTTCTCTTTGAACACATTCTTAACAAGTGCTCAATCCTAGAAAAAAATCCAACAACTTGAGGTCCACTTCTTATAGTGAAGAGGCTACTTCCAAACACCATCTCTAAATTTTATTCACATTTATATAGGAAGACACAAACAAATGTTAGAATTTACTAAAATACATACATAAGCTGATTGAGAATGCCTTCTAGGGTTTTAGGAGAGAGAGAAACTTTTTTTAAAAAAGTTGTTGATGTCTTCTAGGGTGGAGAGAAGCTAGAAATGTAAGGGTGGATTTATTTCTTTCACTAATTATAATGAAAAATTCGTTGACATAGGATGCATCATGATCTAGATTCCACAAGTAAGGTTTTTTAAGAATTAGTTACCCATTGATGAAGCTTACCTAACCTAGGTGAAAATTTGTTGAACCTGGAAATCAATGCCATTTGATCAATGCTTAGTTTTCATGATAACATCACTGCCTAGTTCCAAGAGAAAAATATTCCAAGTTGCTTTTGACATCTAGCAAAATCACCTTCTCTTTCCACCTAGAGTTTTAATGGGAGAAAACTTCCTATCCTTTGGATTTACATTAGTAACAAGTTAAGCTCTAGTATTCTCCTCACTCACAAATACTAAGTGGGAATGCACAATGTCTCACCTTAAGAGCAATGGTCAAGAGCTAATGATACACTTACTTGTATTATTCCACTATGCACTTGAAATCTACTATTTACCCAATAAAGGAGATTCAAAACACTCAAAGATTCCCCTTTCCTCGCAAGGGATAAGTTGAGCTACTTTGTTGTTAGCTCCGTCATATACGTGAGCCAAATCGGATGCTTCACCATTAAGTGTATAGTAGTGACCAACTTTCCTTCCTTTGACATAGCAATATTGCAGGTCTAAAGAACTAGTACTTAAAAAGAGTACAATTTGACATAAAATATAAGAATAATCAAAATATATCTAGAGACAACCCATGTAGGGCAAGTAGTAAGCAAGGAAAAAAGAACACAATTATACGTAACCTAGTAAGACTAAAAACTAATCTAATGTCACATAGTAGGCTACAATAATTTTAAAAAGGTCTAACAAATCTTAGTCATATCAAACTGTAGATTTTCCTCCTTACTTATCATGTAATTGTTCCATCACTTGCTAGCCATAACCATTGGTTTAAATTTGAAATGTCTACCTTTGTTTGAAAGACCTAAAGCTTCAAATTCGGTTCCATGAATGATTTCAAAGTACTTGGAAACTTGAATATAGATTACCAATTGGTAACTAGGGTAGGGTACATGCATTGGTGAATTTGGGCATGCCTCAATAATGAGAAACTAATAGGGATTTGACAATTAAGTGTAAATCCTAACAAAAAATGATAAGGGTTTCAATAACATTATCACACATATTTCTTAATTAATTAGAATAAGTTCAGTTATGTCATATAATTGATTTCAATTGAAAAATTAGAACCACTTGCAATAGCCTCTTCCAAATAAAATCCCACCATCATTACATTGTCAAAAAGGAAAAGGAAAAGCTCCAACCAACCCCTAAATTTGTCTACGTAAGCCAACCACTTATGTTTTTCATAGAAATTAATAAGACTTGAGACCCAAGATAGTAAGGACACATTATCAATTGAACCTTCTCCCCTAAAATTCTCTTCACTAGATTAGGAAACATGAAATTAGGACGCCAAAATATTTTCTTCCAGCAATGATTTGAAACTTAAAAATATTCAAAGGGATACTCACAAACACTGGTTATCTATTTGTAATCCAATAAACTTTAACTAATATCAAAGCATTGAAACTAAAACCTAAACCAAGTTCATGCTGACATAACCATAAAGTAGGAACACCATATGAAGAACAACCACAAAAAACTACCTAAAAGATTAACATTGGATCATCTTGTGAAAACCCTAAAAACAACATTCAAATATAGACTATGACCATAACCATGTTAAATCTTTATTTATTCTCATTCCTTCATACATACAACATGCATTTAAGAGCACGAAAAAGATACAATAAGTTGTGAAGAAGAATGTCACAACTCAATCAACAAGCTACAACTAGATAAATCCTAAAACAAGGATAAAAATCGAAGAAGAGTGGAAAAAGTTCCTCATTTGACTAATTTACAATCACTTACAACTAATTCAATGCCTCAAAGATCATATACAAACTCAAATGTGGTTTACACTCTTCTAACAATTACAACTAGACTCAACAATATCAACAATCTTCTATACAATACAAAATAGAAATACCACCTCAAGAACGCTTACATGTGAGTTTTTCCAACCCTTCTATGCTCTGACAACCATCCAACAATTGGTCATGAAACCCATGGCTCACAAATAACCTCTCAAATATGAACGAATAGAAAATTAACCAGCCAAAACTAATTTTAATTGCTTAACCTTTCATGTTTCACTTATAACCCATACATAGTTGAATTCAACACTTCACCACAAAAATAGTTCACTTATTGTGATGAATTTGTCTGACTAAATGAATAATCACTAAAAGTTTGAATGCATTTACCAAAGTGGACATGATTGTGCTTTTCCAGTGGATAAATTTTGTTTGAACATAAATTTGGGCAAGTTATTAAATCACTTTTTTTTTTCATTGCTGCTACTCAAGATTATTCCCTCTTCGAAATGATGGGAAGGGAAACAAATTTATTGTGGTGCATTCTGAGACGTGGCCATCTGGAATGTTGTACTATATAACTTTTAATTGCTAAATTCCATTTGAATGTGTATAATTATTTTAAAGATGGGAGAATGTTCCAGGCACATTCAACAATCATTTAAAGTTGGGATCTTCTCAATCTGAAACAACCAATTGCCCTTTTAGCACTGAAAACTCTACTTTATAATGTCATTTTCCTTCAATTTTCTGTGTAACACTGTCTTATACTTGGACTTTCTAATGATGCTGTTCCCACGGCTGTATCATGTTCATACTTCTCATTATGTCTTGTCTCATGAATAATCTCTTTAACCGTGTTCGTATTTGTTCTCTCAATTGTCTGGTTCATTGACTCTGCACTATATGTCATTATTTAAAGATAGTAGTGTTGGGGAATTATGGGGTTTAACTTAAAATTAGTATTCTTAATAATTAGTTGGGTTTTGTTGCAGTTTTTATTATAAAAAAATAATGTAAACAATATTATACAGACTAGATTTTTATATGAGATTTTAAGATCATTTGAGAAGATGAGTATTCTTTTGATTTAGCTTTTTTGTTGGTTGTTGCATTTTAACATCTTTTTTGGAGTTACTATCTCTATTCCGGTATCCTCTTCACTCTCAACTCTTTAATTTGAGGGGAAGTCCTCTTCACAAGAAAGAGAATCAAGCTCTCTACTCACCCAAAACAATTTTCGACCTTCATCTTTAGCCAAAGATACATCCATTAATTTATCACATCCTCTCGTAATAGTTTACAACAATATTTTTAATAAGACACAACACTTGTTGAAGGTTTTGCAAATGGGGTTGCTAGCATAGTGGGTTTAACCATGGAGGAAACTCCGTAGTAAAGTGTGCTCGATCTGGAGTATTACTGGGATGGGTGACCTCCCAGGAAGTCCTGGTGCTTCACCTGTGTGAGCATCACCTAGATGCAATGAGTGCTAAGTGCTCCATTCATTCTCATGAGAGATGGGTTCATGTGAAACACTACTCATGAAACATGGGTCAATGAGTTTGACTAAAAAAATTGCGAAGTTGAATCTTGATAGCAATATCACAATCTTTTTACTACTTTTTGAAAGAAATAGACATGGAGATTAAATACATCCTTTTCCATAGGTTTCAACATTTTTGGCTTCTTTATAGACATGGAGATTGAAGACATCCAATAAGAATTACCTATAGGAAACAGGTATAAGATTATGGATCACAACAGTAATGGTTGTTGAAGAGACCATTACAAACAACTTTGGGTCCTAACCTACAATATCAACTACTACCTTCATTGAATTTTCCACTAGAACCTCCATAGATCCAACTACTGAAATCAACCTAAGATTGAAAGGGAAACCAACGATCTAATTTCATTAATTTGCATTCAACCAACAAGTTTCCTTACCAGCATTTCATTTTTATTTGAATACATTTTTAAGAAGTGCTTTGGCCTAAAATGATTCGAACACCTAAAGACCCACTTCTCATAATCAAGAGGCTACTTCCAAACAACATCTCTAAATTTTAGCCACATTTCACAAGGATGACCCAAAGAAATGTTAAAATCTACTAAAATACATACATAAGTTGATTGAGAGTGTAGTCTAGGATTTTAGGAGATATAGAAACTATTTTTTTCTAAAAAGTTGCCAATGCCTTCTAGGGTTGAGGGAACCTAAACATGCAAGAGTAGATTTATTGATTTCCCAAACTAGAACAAACTTGAAATTTAATGTTAAAGGATTAGGTTTTACAAGAAGAGAAAGAGCACAACCCACACTAGTACATTTGACCCACTTTTTAGACCAACATTTCCGACCAAGCTATAAAATGATTTTCCACGGTCGGTTTATAGAAGAAAAATTTGAATTTTTTTTTACTTCTATTCCCGTGTTGGTCGGAATTACGACCCTAAAGAGTGGTCTTAATTCTGACCAACACGGGAATAGAAGTAAAAACAAAAGTCAAATTTTATACATATATCCCGCCTACCGACACAATTCATTTTATTTCATTTTGGCATAGCTTGCGAGCAAAGGAGTGTTGAAGGAGGTGGTATAAGGTGGGAAGTTGCACTAGCTACATCGACACCGCGCGTGTATATGCAAGCAAGTTCAAACTAGTGGTTGAATATCATGGAAGTGTAGACCGGTGAGCAATAAAATTTTCATTTTCTACTATTTCATTGCTTGGTTTGGTGTGTTAATGAGTTAGCAGGTTTTACTTGTGTTTATTCTTTGAAAATCTACTTTGCTTTGAAAATATGTATGTGTTTATTCAGCTGTAACAATCTTAAGTTTTTGTTAATATATGGCAATCCCATGAACTCTAAGGGCCCAAATAATCCAACAACTTGATCCCACATGGTTTTTGTCTATTGCTACAATCGAGTTTCAACTTGTTTGGTTGAATACATACGAAATATTCAACCTAGGGAATCATTGTTCAAAAAGAAAACTAACCTTCCCAACTCTGACCTTTTGAACTCTTATAAAGAATTTCCTTAACTCACCTTTCACATAGTGGCATTGAATCCTAATGGTGAAAATGTGAGTTAGGGCCACATCTTCCAACAAAGATTATTTGGACGCCAAGCACTATACATGAATAGTCAATAAAAGGACTGAAATTCTTTGATTTTAAGACTTCAAAACAATATAATGAGTACATGGAATGATCAAAACTTATAATACCAATCAATGATGCCCTAGGTTGAAATCAATGAATGTTTTTTCCTAACAATGTTGCATTGAATAAAGAGTTTAATAATATAAACACCAGACTTTGTCTTCACAAGCAGAAAAGTGATTGTTTGTAAAGAATTAAAAGTTTATTGCTTGGTAGTTCATTACATTGTCTTCTTCTACCATACACACCTCCACACAAGAAGGACTAAAACCAAACTATAGGATGGTCTAGGAATTTAGAAGACATCCTTTATTACAAAGAAAAACAAAATATAGAGCTCAAGTCCCAAAGCAAAACTGAATGGCCTAGGTACCCTACACCAATACACCCCCCATGTGAGTCAATATTCTAAAGTCCTTGAATCCAAGAAAATGTAAGTCAATAACACCAAATATATCACTTAGAAGTCTTGTGAAGATTCTTGGTGAGTTTAAGTCTTTTGAAGCACTTTAGAAATATTGAATACATCATTGCTTGCCAACTATTTGAGAGAGCCTAGGAAATCATTGGTTCTTCAAGACAAAGATTGTTTGCACACCAAGCACTGTATAGGAATAGTCAATAAAAGGACTGAAATTCTTTGATTTTAAGACTTCAAAACAATATAATCAGTACATGGAATGATCAAAACTTATAATACCAATCAATGATTCCCTAGGTTGAAATCAATGAATGCTTTTCCTATCAATGTTGCATTGAATAGAGAGGTTAATAATATAAACACCAGACTATGTCTTCACGAGCAAAAAAGTGATTGTTTGTAAAGAATTAAAAGTTTATTGCTTGGTAGTTCATTACATTGTCTTCTTCTACCATACACACCTCCACACAAGAAGGACTAAAACCAAACCATAGGATGGTCTAGGAATTTAGAATACATCCTTTATTACAAAGCAAAACAAAATATAGAGCTCAAGTCCCAAAGTAAAATTGAATGGCCTAGGTGCCCTGCACCAATACACCCCCCATGTAAGTCAATATTCTAAAGTCCTTGAATCCAAGCAAATGTAACTCAATAACACCAAATATATCACTTAGAAGTCTTGTGAAGAGTCTTGGTGAGTTTAAGCCTTTTGAAGCACTTTAGAAATATTGAATACATCATTGCTTGCCAACTATTTGAGAGAGCCTAGGAAATCATTGGTTCTTCAAGACAAAGATTGTTTGCAAGCCAAACACTATACAGGAATAGTCAATAAAAGGACTGAAATTCTTTGATTTTAAGACTTCAAAACAATATAATCAGTACATGGAATGATCAAAACTTATAATACCAATCAATGAATGCTTTTCCTATCAATGTTGAATTGAATAGAGAGTTTAATAATATAAACACCAGACTGTGTCTTCACGAGCAGAAAAGTGATTGTTTGTAAAGAATTAAAAGTTTATTGCTTGGTAGTTCATTACATTGTCTTCTTCTACCATACACACCTCCACATAAGGACTAAAACCAAACCATAGGATGGTCTAGGATGGTGCATAACCTGAAGTCATCGTATTCCATGAGAGTGCATCTTTTGAGAATTTTTTTTTGAACGTTTCAAGGGACCAGTAGTTCTATAATTAAATCATCATAACTTTCCCATTACTTAACCATCACACATGGCTCAGACTATCTTTAAACTGACAATACGTTGCATGTGTAGTAAAAAACTATTAGTAATTGGGAGATTAAATGTAGATAAGTAATAATAGATTAAGCATATTATTACTAATAGATTAAGCATATTATTACTAATAGATTATGCATATTATTGCTATGCTTAATTTGATAATATATTTTATTTTTTTAGAAAAATTAAAATTTCGGTCACTTTTTCGATATCAAAAGAATATACTTATCGATGAGAATGCTATATACTCAACGACTATTCTGACCACCTCTCGTCGCAATTTTGACCATCTTTGTTTTGTTATTTCGACAAGAATGTTATACACTCAATGACTATTCTGACCATAAGTCCTCGCAATTTCAACAAACATTGGTCACATAGATGAAAGGAATGGCCGATAATTCTTCTAGGTTGAAGTGATTATTTTGACAACGAGTCCATTGATAATTCAACTGCCATATATGTTGCAATTTTGACAATGGTATTATGTGTCGAATAATCGATGAAAAAACTTCGACAACAGTTATGGTCGTTTGGTCAACCAATTGGCATCTAAAAATTGAGTAATCCTTGTCAAAAAACAAGCTAAAATTTACTAGTGCCATCTTCTAAAACAATCCATGATCTAGGTTCCAGAAGTAAGGGTTCTTAGGAATTAGTTACCTATTGATGAAACATAGGTAGCCTAGGTGAAACATTGTTGATCCTACACATCAATGTCATTTGAGAAACACTTATCTTTCATGATAAATATCACTACCTGATTCCAAGAGAAAATATTCTTAGTTGTCGCTTTTGGCATCTAGCAAAAGCTTCTTCACTTTCCACCTAGAGAGCTTTAATGTAAGAAAATTTCTTATCCTTTGGATTTATATTTGCAACAAGTTGGCCTTTAGCATTCTCTCGACTCACAATGGTAAGTGAGAATGCACAATGCGATACCTTTAGAGAAAATGTCAAGAGCTAGTGATAGACATACTTGCTTTCTTCCTCTATGCACCTTTTCAAATCTACTATTTATCTTTAAATAAAGGAGATCCAAAAAACTCAAAGAGTCCCCTCTCATCATAAGGGGTGAATTAATTTTTTATTAGCTCCTTTTTATGCATGAGCGAAAATGGATGTTTTGGCATTAAGGATTTCCATATGTATAACATGACCTACTTTCCCTCATTTGACATAGCAATATTATAGGTCTAAAGAACTAGTACTAAATAGGAGTATAATTTGACATAAAACAAGAATAATCCAAATATTTCTAGAGACAACCCATGTGGAGAAAGTAGTAGGTAGGGAAAAAAGAAAACAAAATTATGCACAACCCATTAAGACCAAAAAATGATCTAATCCCATAAATTAAATATGGTTTTAAGTGTGGTCTTGATTATCATGGTTTTGTTGACTCTTTTGTCCCAAAGTATTCCAAACCCATACAATTTGTATCAATAGGACATATGAATATATCTCATGTGTTAAGTCTAAATTTGATGGCGATTCTTGTGAATTTAAAAAAATTGACCCACCAAAGGCAACATGTGCTAATTCCAATAATGTCCAAATTTGTTCCCATTGTAGATGTCATGGTCATAGTTGTAGTAAGTGCTTTGATTTACACTCTTGTACATCGTATGATTTACATATTCTATGAAGCATTGTTATCTGTAGGATCCATATTCAAAGTATATGAGGTGTATGAATTTTGGAATTGGATATATAATTCCAATTGGATATCCAAGTTTTATTTGTTACCCAAATATTATAAGAAAATATAATATATAATTGATGGTGAAAATGTGCTTACTCACAATTTTGATGATTTTATTCCTCATAATTATTCTAATGATGATGTAGATCTCATTGAGAAAATGAATTGACTACTGTGAATGTTGATATTTTTGAGATACCACTTGGTATATTTGATAAGTCACCAATTGTTGAGAACATTGAAGAAGTGAATCTACTTCCCATGAAAAATGATTTCATTAACTTATGATGATTATGATGATGTTGGTCCTTGAGAATGTATTGCACTTATTTGAGGCTATGCAAACAAAGATCTCACCTCTTATTCAGTAACTCCATCAGGGGATCGTGTTGTTGATATTTACCTCTCTTAAATCTGCCAAAGTAGGGAATCTTGTATATATGTCCAATTTACATAAAGACACCTTTTGTTTAGTGTGGAAATTACATTTCAATATATTGATTTCACCCAATGTGTGTGATTTTAAATATTATTTTTCAGTGGTTACACCCAACGAGTACTATTTTAGGTATTATTTTTAATTATTGTAGTGTTACCCATCATGATGGTGACAACTCATATTGACCATTAACACTTGGTCATAATTGCATCATAGACACAATAAGCCCCAATTTGAGACCTCTCAAAGTAATAGGTTCATTATGAAAAGTTGAGATATGTCAAAGTAACAGACTCGTTATTATGAAAAGTTGAGATATGTCAAATTAACATACACATTATTATGAAAAGTTGATAATTAATGTCATATGCACTCATTATTAAAATTTAAGACCCATCAAAGCAACAAGCTCAAGGGGTTTGTGGCCTTGATGTGGTGGATAATATGGAATACTACCAAGATTGTGGTTTGGTTTGTAAGTTTTCTAGTTTATGTCCTTCTCTATCAAGGATCTTCATTGTTGGGTGATAGATTCTTGGAGACCCCTAGTTTCTGGAAACAATGAGGTTTTTCCTTGTGCTAAGGGTTTTTTATTATTATTTCTTTTCTTTCTCATGATGATTGAGATTTGGTGATGAGCAAGTTGTGGGATTGGGGACTCACTCTCTTTCTACCAAAACCTAGACATGCTCCTTCAACCCTCTTACTGAATCACTCAGTGTGCATCCAGTGTGGGTTCATCTTCCCAATCTTCACCTTAATTTTTGTGAGAAGTCTTATTTTGAGGCCATTGAAAACTCTATTGGTCATTTCTTAAAGATGTCTGAATCCAAAAACCTCCATTGGTCTATCCACCTTTGCACACATTTTGGTTGACATTGAAATATCCACACCAATTCCCACGGATGTGGTTCTCATGGTTGGGGATAGGCCATGGAATCAATAGTTGAGTTATGAGGATCTCTATTTTTTATGTTGTTAATGCTTCTCTAATGGTCACTTGAAAACATGTTTCTTTCTCTTATGTCATAAAAGCACTGCCACTTGGTGGAAGGATAATAGTGGTGAGCATTTGACCATCCTAGCTTTTGAATCTTCCTCTGATGACTCTTCTCAAGTTGATGATGACACTTCTATTGTTGATTTGGCCTCCTCAGACCATGTCTAGATCTTATTATACCTCTTACTTCTCATGTGACCTCTAGTTATGTTGACCCTTCTTTGGATGTTGCTCCCATTTAGCTCCAACCTTTGTCTAACAATGTGGAGCCTTGCCAACATTCTATCCCTGTTGTGGAGAGTCTCACAATGAGGATTTGTCTAGTTGCTCCCCCTTTTGGTGGGAATCCTAGTGATAGTATTTCTTAGATGGTTGTCCACCAACATAGGAAAGACCATTCTTTAGTGTCCCATTCTCCTCCCCATGTTGTGGGTGGGTTATCTACCCACTCTTGATGTGGGTTACTAGTTTTTCTACTAGTGTGCTATTAATGGGCTATTCTCAACCTTGTTGTAAATGACCTCTTTAGTTTATCTTTGTAAGCACCAACACTCTTGTTTTGCTACTATTTAATAAAAAATAAGCTCAATATTAAAGTTTGATCCATGTCAAGGTGATAGAGATTTTTAAGATCGGTCATAGTAACAACCTTTTTAAAGATGCTTGAGATCAACTAGCCAATAATCTCTATAAAGTGCCAGGGTGAGAGAAGTTTGTGCAGTTCAAAATACTGCTTGAATTCATGATAAAAATTTAGATTTTAAGGAGGTATGTTAACATGTTAATCATTAGTGTTAAAACCCATTTATAAATTTTATAAATTATTCTTTAGTTTAGATAATTGTGATAGTTAAACTATTTTATGCCTACAAATAATGATGTACATAACTTTTCAGGTGTAAATTTTTTATATGTAATAATTTAATATTTTCTTGTATTCCCATTTTTCACCTAATGGTTTCATGGTCTCGACTCTTTACAATTTAATTAGTAATTTCATCCACTTTTAAGAATTTATTAAAGGTGAATAACTAAATTATTATATAAGAATCAAGATAAATTTTGGCGCTTGTATTTCTAATGTAATTCAAAATATTAAAATATTTGAAAAAAAATATCATTACCAATACACATACTTGTGAATGAAAATCACTTTATATTCGGGGGATTTTGTTTCTATTCCTAGCATTGCAAGTGGAAAGGTTTTCACTAGTGGGGTTCTCAATGGTCACTCTTCCTAGATACCTAGTTTTGGGTTTGCCAAGGCTATGAGTGAGGGGTTCACTCCCCCAAAGCATCCTTCTACTATTGTTGAATAGAGCTTTGATCATGTTGTTGTTCCTCCTAAGGTGAAATCTTCATCTTTTTCTTATGCCAAGATGTCCCATGTGGTGGTATGTGTCTTGGACATGGTTGAAAATGTGGAGCACTTCCAATGTTATAGATTTGATGGTTTTTGGCCTTCTCTATTGGACTTGTATTGTTGGGTGATAGATTCTTGGAGACCCTTGGTTTTTGGTAACATTGAGCTCTTCCCTTGTGCTAAGGTATTTTTTGTTTGTATTTGTCACTTGGAAACATATTGTTCTCTCTTGTGGAAAAAAGGTGTCGCCACTTGGTGGAAGGATGCTAATGATGAACATTTGATTGTCCCAGCTTCTGATTCTTCCTTTGATGATACATTACAGGTTGATAATGACTCCCATCTAAATGAAGCTCTTGCTACAAATCTGGATGATGCTCCTAATTTGGCCCCTACAATCCCTATGGATCCTATGCCTCCTACTCTTGCTAGTGTGACCCCCTTTGGTTGTGTGGACCCTTCTCTGTCTATCACTCCTTTAATCCAATCTTTGGCTAGCAATGTACAACTTTCTCAGCACTCTGCTCTTGGTGTTGATAGTTTATCAAATAGACTTTTACTATTTTCTCCCCATTGTGGTGGGGATCCTAGTGATATTATTGTTAGGAAAGAACTATCCAATGATGTAGGAAAAATCATTCGTCAAACTCTTATTCTCCTCCTTGTGCAATGAGTGAGTTGTCTACCCACTCTTTAGGTGGGAGCTACTAGATTTTTTTCTAGTGTGTTGTTAATGGTCTATCCTTGTAATTTGGCTAACACCTTTTCTATTAGTGTGTTGTTGATCTCCTTTAATGCCCATGGACTATGGTTGTGTAAATGTTAGCACCCTTATTTTGTTGCTGATTTTAATAATAAAACAAGTCATTGAGGATTTCACAAATATATTTAATGAAAAATTTAATGCCTATGAAATTTGAGCACTATGCATTAGGTGCTCTCAAATTGAACAATGCACAATTAGTCATAAAGTAAAGGTTTTAAAAATCTTATGTGAGCTATTAACTTATTAAAATTTATTTTCATTTATTATTTTCTTACTTTTAAGGTTTTCAAGCTTATAAGTTTTCGAACAAATTCAACCTTATCAATATGTAGAAGAGAAAATTGTATATTTTACATATGTCTTCATTTTTATGTCACTTATATGGATGTCATTAATCGATGATCTTAGCATCATATTTGATGTAGTTCTTTGCCCACTCATTGATCCTAAACCTCAATCCTTCACTTTGTATTGCTATTTTATTTAGTCATAAACATCACTAACCCAATTCCCATATCTTTTATCTTGTTAATCTAGATCACACATGCAATTTCTTCATTGGATAAAACAATAGATGCAATCTAGTCCTCCACTTTCCACTTTCAAGTTTTAAAATTTCCCTTTAAAAGATAACATATATTGAGATATGCCTATTATTTACCATTGTATGTGTACACATTTTTGAATTGTGTGTCTAAACTTGTACTTTAATGATCAAATTAAATAGCATGTTCATTCTCATAGATTCAAACATACATATATCTTAGTTTACATCTCTCCCATTTGGTATTAAACATAACATTTCAAATATCAACCACCATTCTTTGTTTATATTTTTCCATATTGTAAAATTAACCTCAGGGAATGATTGTTATTATTAAAGTTAAACACTCTTCCCTCTATGTAAATAGAATTCCCCTAACATTACTTTTTAACACATTGTTTTCTCGTATGCGAGTATACTTGGTAGAAAATAAGTTTTATAACTAGAATATGCAACAAATAATTGTGTACATGTTATATATAACCATGCCAAATGAAATAAAATATAAATATGATGTCATCCTGACATCCATAAAGTTTAGGATTTAATTGCCATAGCCATTTGATCACTTTCCAATTTCATTTTATAACTTAACATTTCAAATTTCAACCACCATTTTTTGTTTATATTTTTCCATATTGTAAAATTAACCTCGGGGAATGATTGTTATTATTAAACTTAAACATTCTTCCCTCTATGTACATAGAATGCCCCTAGCATTACTTTTTAACACATTGTTTTCTCGTATGCAAGTATATTTGGTAGGAAATAAGTTTTATAACTAGAATATTGCAACAAATAATTGTGTTCATATATATAACCATGCCAAATGAAATAGAATATAAATATGATGTCATCTTGACATCAATAAAGTTTAGGATTTAATTGCCATAGTCATTTGATCACTTTCCAAATTGATCACTTTCCAATTTCATTTTATAACTTAACATTTCAAATATCAACCACCATTTTTTGTTTATATTTTTCCATATTGTAAAATTAACCTGGGAATGATTGTTATTATTAAAGTTAAACATTCTTCCCTCTATGTACGTAGAATGCCCCTAACATTACTTTTTAACACATTGTTTTCTCGTATGCAAGTATACTCGGTAGAAAATAAGTTTTATAGCTAGAATATTGCAACAAATAATTGTGTACACGTTATATAACCATGTCAAATGAAATAGACTATAAATATGATGTCATCCTGACATCCATAAAACTTAAGATTTAATTGCCATAGTCATTTGATCACTATCCAATTTCATTTTATAACTCTGTGTTATAACATCTCATCATGGTGTCAATTTTCATATAAACCATAATAATAAAACTCAATTGTTTCATATATTTTATAGCCGAAATCATTTAGAAGAATTTATTCATACCAGGTACATTGTTTCTGGATTTTATTCGTTTTTCCAATGGATAAATAATGTTTGGATATTAAAGAATTATTGTACCTCCTTTAGTGGACAAGTTACAAATCAGATCTCTTCAGTACTGCTACTCAAGCTGTTCCCTTCCCAAATCGACGTGCATGCAAACAAATTTATTGTGGTGTATTCTACACAGGCCTGGAACGTAGCTGCATGGAATCTTGTACCATATAACTTTTAAATGCTAAAGTCCATCTGAATATCTATAATTGTTTTCAAGGTAGAAGAATATTTCGTGCATATAATAACAATCATATGAAGGTGGGATCTTCTCAATCTGAAAGCACCTACTGCCTCTTTAGCATTTAAAACAACTTTAGAATGTCATTTTCCTTCAATTCCTGTATAACATTGTCTTATACTTGACTTTCTAGTGATGCTGTTCCCACAACTGTGTCATTTTCACTCTCCTTGTTATTCTGACTCTGCACTGTAAGCGACTTCTTATGAGCTTGAATCAGGCTTGATATTTTGGTTTGAATTTTTTAAGAACACAAAATAATTGTAGTTCAATTGCAATTATCCAGGATGGTGATATGTTATTTAATTATTCGTTAAGTTTCAAAGTTTTATAAATACAATCGAGGTAGGTTTGACTTTGGCATTGATGAATTGGATCTTCGTGCTTATGACAATTAGTTAAAAGACAACTTCTTATTTATATGTATATTTATTCATCATTTTGTAATCTGCTTGTTAAAAAAAATACAAATACTAATATCTTTTTAATTCAATTATTTTCATTATACATTCTAGGTTTATAATAACGCTACAATTAGTATATGTTTACAATAACTTATGGTTCTCATCACAGAAGAATATCAAAGCTCCGAATTTAGTGACACACTTCAAAGTACAATTGAAAATGACAATTTTAACTACGCAACTACAACTGTAAAAGATGTGAGACTAAATTTTATTACATTTCCCATTGCTTATCAATTCAAAAGTATTTAGAACAGTAGGCAATTGTATTTGTTTTATAAATTTAGTCACACACGTCTAAGTACAATTGAAAATGACAATTTTAACTATGCAACTACAACTATAAAAGATGTGAGGCTAAATTTGATTATATTTCCCATTGCATATCAATTCAAAAGTATTCAAAACAATAGGCAATTGTATTTATTTTATAAATGATGTATATTAGTGATAAATGTATTTTCAATGTTAAAAATTTTGTAACATTTTTTTAATAAATATGATACATTCCAATTCACAAATACTTGAAATAATATTTTATTTGTTAAAAAAATCTCTTCATTCAAATAAAACTAATTTGGCTACATTAGTGATAAATGTATTTTCAATGTTAAAAATTTTGTAACATTTTTTTAATAAATATGGTACATTCCAATTAACAAATATTTGAAATAATATTTTATTTGTTAAAAAAATCTCTTCATTCGAATAAAACTAATTTGGCTGATTAGATAAATGATAGAGGTAGATAATATGAAATTAAATGTTAAGAAATTAATAGTAATTGATGAAAATATCTAGCTTTAGAGATGATGTGGATACAAAATGTGAAGTGACATTGATTTTGATAACATGATGTTAAAAATATATAATAGACACAATCTTTGTTTTTGAAGTTTTGTGTAGAGTTGCAAATGCCCCTTAACCAAATGTGTGGGTGTGGTATTAATTTTGCACCCACACAATTGACCCAAAATATTGGTATATAATATCTAAACAAGGAATGAATGGTAGGTATGAACGAAGTATTAAAGAAAGAATAGTAAGGTTGCTTTTACATAAAAATGTGTTCATTTGTCAACATATAATTGCATGAAAGCAATCTCTCAAAATGACCCCAAAATCAAAAGGGGGCTGACTTAAAAATGTACTAGCTTAATAAATTTTTAATGTAGACATATATGATTTTATACATCTCCATATCAACATCACATGGTGTAAAAATCAAATCCATTATTAAAAAAGAAAAAAAGAAAATTTTCTTAAATTACAAATATTATTATAAATTAAATGGCAAACTAATTTCAAATAGATTCAATTTATATATGTGATATTTTTACACTTCCTTATAATTGATTTAAGAGCTTCTTTAAAAAATATAAAGTTTTGATTGAATTTTTCATTTCATTGATTAAAAATTTAAATGCAATTTTCTATGCCAAAGTTAGTAAAATGGTGGACAAATACATCATAAATTTAAATCCTCCATGACATAAGTTATGCACGCCCCTTTGTAATATAGTTATGAATAATTTGTACTCTAATAAGAAAGGTTAAACCTTTAAGGTGTGCTTTGTCATGAAGTATCTCATATATTGTAAATCATCCATGGATCAAAAACAAATTGCTTTGTGAATCCTGAATGTGAACTCTAAAGATTCATTTCCATTTCTAAAAGCTCTTTAAATAGGTTAAACTATAAGAAAGGAAATATAAATAGCATTGGACATGTGTTAGAGCAAGTTGATTTGGGAGTCCAAAATTCAATGTAGCAAATTTTAAGATACGATAATGGATATTAACAATAAGTACAATCTTCCACAAATATGGTCTACTTGCTTGTAACTCAAATTATAGAGACAATTATTAAATCTCTCCACATAAATAAGACTTGGACTAAATCGTTTAGGAGAAAAGATCTAATAATTGAGTTGTTGCAATAGTTGTGATAACACTTGTTGATAAAATGTCCAATATTTTTGACAATATTTTACTAATAATTATGACTTTTTAAAATTGTTATTGTTAATAATGACTATCCATAATTGAATTAAATGTACTTTCTAGATCTCAAAAGCAATAAAAAATCATGTGATGTCACATTAATGCATAAATAAAACATGACTTAAAACACAAGTAGGAGTCACCTTTTTAAGATCTTTTTGGACACCTTGACAAAAAAATCCATTTAAAATCATTATATTTGATGATATGACTCTTATTATGAAATTTGTCAAATAACCTACTGTAAAAGAAATAAAAAAATTAGATAAACAAATTAGAGTGATTTGAAATTTCTACCCTCTCCAGTAACCAGGTCCATCGGCCTGTAGTCAATTTTTCACAAACACGGTGAACTCCTACGTCTCCGCAAGATTCACCATTACCCCCTTGCTTGCTCTGCCATTAAAATTTGTGGACCAGTCTGGCCACAATAAGCTCAACATGGAGCATGGCCGCCCTAAGCAAATCCTCCTGCCCAAGCCAAACGGCATCATCTTGATAACCTTGATTTCATAAATCTCTCGGAAAAAAATTCTGCGGGATTCTACCAAACACAAAAATTCACAAGCGCCTCCGCCAGGATATGGCAATCGCCAAGACCAGAGCCTTCCGTAATGGTATACAAGCTAGGAAGGAAATTCAAGGAGCGTCTCTTTCACCACCGCCTCGAGATATTGCAGTTCTGAAGGCTCGTCCAGATCAACCAAAATAGCCCCTTCCTTACCAGTAAAAAGCCTTCAATTTTCCCGAGTGTTTCAAACGCTACACGAGGATCTGCAAGCCGGATCCTCTGCCCTGTCGGAAGGACTTCACAGCAGCCGGGCTAGGGTTTCGCTTACCAGATTTCGGCTAGGGTTTCGCTCACCAGATTTCGGCTAGGGTTTCGCTTACCAGATTCCCGCTAGGATTCGCCACAGAGGATCTTAGGCGGCGTAATTGATGGTCATCTGGCAAAGACAGAGCTTTTCTGTACCAGAGCCTTGTGAGCTGTTTAAATCCCTATCTGATCGTGAAAATTGAACTCCGTTTTCGCTGCTCTCCTTCCATGTAACCTCGAAGACCTAATCTGTAGCAGATTGTCATCCTCAGGAACCTGAAGGAAGATCGGATTTCTTCTTGAACATCAGCAGGAGTAGCAGAATAAGCGTTAAAATTAAGAGAGGATATACAAATGAATCCTCGCCCAAGGCGACTGGAAATGAGTCCATGAGGCTCGATTTTTGAAATCTATACTTACAGAGTTGGTGGTGCTGAATCATTTATGGGCAGTCGGCATGGGAAAAAATACATATATTTTTCTCAACGCCTTTCAGAGGAAAAATTAAAAACTACTCTTCGCATCAAACAAAAGAGTATAATCTTTTTAGTCTGCTATCAAACAAAATAGAAGAATTTTTCTTATATCAATTAAAGAATATATCTTTTTACATTGAAGAATGCTTCTCTACGTTAATGAGGTATTTGATAATAATAATTTTTTTAATTATATTAAATATTTAAAATATTTAATCTGAAGTTCTATTTTATTTAACAAATATAGATAAAATTTATGCGTTATTTATTTAGAAAAATAATAATAATTATTAAATATTAATATTCTAATTTGGAGTGGTTATGGAAAGGCAAGAATTTTTATAAACATATACAAGCACTCTCTATCATTTGGAGACATTAAAGGATGCTTCTCCACCTTAATCAAGAGGTATTTGACCATAATAAATTAAAAGGAATAACAAATATTCATTGGTATTAAAAATATTTATTTTAATTTTTTTTTTGTTGGAAAAGAATTGTCTTTAGCAACATTTGAAACATTACTTGAAATTATTACGTTCCAACTATCTTGTGAATGAAAAGATAATGCTATTAGTTTAGAATATTTTTTCAAGTAAAATAAATGTATAAACAAATAAGCTATTTTATACTTGTTTTGTAAAACTTGTATTCTAATTAGAAGAGATTCTATAAAAGTATGCTTTTGGACAGGTAGTATATAATATCTTTGTCTCATTTTAGTATATAATATCTTTGTCTCATTTCATAAGCCGCCTCACATATGAAAGCAAGTATTTGATTATAAATAAGATTCTCAATTATAAGAATTAAGAACTCCAAAAAATAAAATACAATTAACAAAAAATGTTCTACATAAAGCTACTTCTACTAAGACATTAAGCAAATCATTTTGTATAACTACCTTATAATCAACACTTTTTACACACTCATAAACAATCATTTTACAAGATTCAAATAAATTTAAATTAACAAAGTCAAAATTTAATATTAAATAACAAATTACATTATAAGTTAATACATTTTAAAATTTGAATAATTTTTTTTTTTTCAATTATAAATTGTGGTCATATACGTATGCATGCATGCATGCATGCATACATACATACATATATGAATATGTGTATATTATAATACATATATGTATGTGTATGTATTGATGTATGTATGTATGTATATGTGCATACATACATGTGTATATATATACCAAAACTAACTCTTTTTTGGGTTTGTATTTAAGATGTTTGGAGACCTTAGGTAAGTCATGCGGGTAAGGGTTGGGGAGCTGATGAGCTTTTCAGGTTTCCCTTTCACAATAATAAGGTTAGAGAGCATATCGACTTCATCAATAAGTGGTGTTGCAACCTTAACAACGAGAATCCCAATGAGTTAAGTTGTTTGTTATACAAAGTCCTATAGGAGGGATTTTTGTTTAGGTTGGCTTTTTTTTGCAAAAGGAGATGGATTATGATCATCTTTGGATTAATAATTTTAGGTATAAAGGCAAGGATCGAGGATTTGGCTACTTCTAATCTATAAAACTAATACACGAGACTTTGATGGTGTGGTAGAGTGCACTTACCCAATGTCACGACATATTCTGATTAAACTAAATATTCTACAATAAATATTTAATTTTGGGATGAATTGATTTAAATCAATTAAAGTTGAGCGTTATTTTGGACAAAGGAAAAGATTATGAATATTTGTTTTTGTTTTATAGGTACCAATGTGGAATAATATTTTAGGGTTATTTTTTATGAGTGTAATACATAGGTTGACACACCACAAGGGAGAGAACATCATCATCATCATCATCATCATCATCAAAGAGAGAGAGAGAGAGAGAGAACAATCATTTAGGGATTATTGAACATATATGTCATATTTTAAAGTTTTGTAGAAAAATAAGATTTAAACTACTTTAAATTTGTAAAGAATAGAACATTTAAAAATAATAATGTTGGGGGACTATCATACCTATTTAATTTTCTCGTAAAGTTGGAAAATAATTAATTATTTCATAAGAATGAATCTTTGGTTTATTAGGATTGTAATAACTTTAGTTGCTTAGTGGTCACTCGAGGAGTTAAATTAGAAAGAATTTTTTTGTAGAGGATAAGTAAAATTCATATATTTGATTTCTTGAGGGAAGTGGTCAATTAAGAGGTCCACTACGATTAGATACATTCTTTTGATTTCCTGTAGACATTCGTGTCTTGGTTTTTGCATTTAGAAATGGCTTCAAACTTTTGGGTCTCCAATGATCCTACATATACTCGGTTAATAAGTTTGTTTATGTATTTTAGAAAATATTGCAATAGTTTTGTGTGATGATATTATTCACCTTCATGAAATTACAAGATTAACTAAGAACAACAAGAATTAGAGTGAGAACTAATCTAATCAATGCACAATTAATCTATCAACATCTCATGGATCTCTAAAATAAAGTGGTAAATGAGGCTCTCAGCTATGATCCTCACTAGTGACACTCTAAAGATGAGAATTAAGCTATATGATATGCAATTAAGATCTATTCAATCAAATTCTAGCTCTATTTGATGAACAATCTACTATGATCAAAGCAATTAAGCTATTAAAATTGACAAGTGAGTGGTGTGGATGCAAATTGCAAGAGCTTTGCTGCAATTCAAAGATATGGAATGGATCCTTAAT
Source organism: Chamaecyparis obtusa (assembly GCA_027943335.1). Classification (NCBI taxonomy): domain Eukaryota; kingdom Viridiplantae; phylum Streptophyta; class Pinopsida; order Cupressales; family Cupressaceae; genus Chamaecyparis; species Chamaecyparis obtusa. The sequence continues at coordinate 333,254 of BSBK01004896.1, read as the reverse complement.
GCCTCAAAATGCTTTCTACTTATAGGATTTTCCCAAGGGTAGGGGGTAGAGTGAGTTGATCATGGTTATGCTTGGGTAAGGTCAATTGGCTTTGCTTTGTCCATAAATGGGGGGACAAGGAGGGGACAATCATTTAAATGGTTTCAAAAGGCTGGACCATTTCAACAAAAGTGAGTGATTTGTGTCCATTTTGTCTCCAATTTGCTTTGTTGAGGGAAATTATGATTTATTAATTAATTAAAGTAATTAAATTTAGCCATGAAGGTAAGAGGTTCATTTTGATTTTTGCTTTTCAACAACTATGTCATTAATTGAATTTAATCAATTTCGCAGTGTTTTTCCCCTTTTCAAGCTTTATTTAATCATTTAATGATTTAATTGAATTTTCCTTTGATTTGAATTGCCTTTGTTCCATTTATTGATTTTTCATGCTATTTTGATGATTTGATTGCACTTTTTGATTGATTTAAGCCTTTGACCAATTTTTCGTGTCTACAAATGCCCCTCTTTGAGTCGATGTGCGAAGAACACCGATTCAAAGATTCTTTATGTCCTGATTGCGATTCCCTATGTGATTGATTGCTGCCTCTTGATACAAAAATTTTTATGATGCCCCACTGATTTCATGATGTATGATTGTGACTTTGATTTGATACTCTTATTGCCCCCTCAGAAATTAAAACATATGAATTGCGTGATTTGAAAATGATTATTGACGTTTGATATAGCAAATATGTTTTAGTTTCTGACTATTGATGATATCCTACGATGTATGATCATGCCCTGGTTTGATTTGATATGCTAAGAGAAATCAATGGCTAATTTCAAGTTCAAAATTAGGTCAAAAATACTTTAAATAGGTTAAGAACCCTCTTTTACCATTCATTTTTACTTTTTACCCTTGGTGATTTTGCTCTAGTTCTCTAGCGATTTCGAAATGGTTGTGCCGATTTGGGAGCATAGATTCGAGAGATGCTGGAGATATGCGAGACCGCCTGATTATGCACCTCCAGTAAGTCATTACGAACTTTGATCTTACATTTATTGATAATTTATTAAGCATTTATTGCAATTTCATATTTCATCGTTGCTTTGCATTCGAGAAATCACGCCTAGGACAGAATTGATTGTCGCCTAGGGTCTTTTACTGTCACTTCCGCGGTTTTTATTATCACCTCCGCATAATATTCTCTCGCCTACAAGACAATTAAGTCTCGCCTAGCAGGAAAAAACTGTCGCCTTGCCCCAGGGAAAAATACCCCTTTTCGAATAGGTTATCGCCTACCCGAAACCTAACCATTTAACTCTCGCCTAAGGAAAACTCTCTGTCACGGTGTCAAATTCACTGTCGCGTATAGAAAATCTGTCACCTGGCATAATAATAAAGTCGCTAGGGCCAAATTAAGTTACGCCTAGGTTAAAATGTCGCCTAACAGTAGAAAAATCATCCCTGATGTATTTTTTGCAAAATTTTCATACTTTTTACACATGTGTTGATCGTATTTGATGAACAATTTGATAACCCCCTGATGAGAAAGTCGGATAATTAGTGTAGGTCTATGATTGTCAACAAAATAATGGTTTGGATATCAGGATAGTAGTACTTTAGAATATGATTTGTCAATCTGATTTGAATATTAACTGCTAGGATAAATCAATTAGTGTGAAAACCAATATGATTTGAGACTGTCACTTCGTTCTCAGGATACAGAGAAATGAACGATGATACTTTAGTGTGATTACTTGATACTTTTGATTAACTTGAGATAATTCCTTGATACAATGTACTGATATTATTCCTTTACCTTGCCAACAGGATCATTATCCTACTTTATATGTTCGTTCAGTTGCATCATGGGTTATTGACTTAGGTCAGAGACTCTCAGCAGCTGAGTTCTGAGTTATTGAGAGATGTGGTTTGAGTTTCCTCCTTGATCTCCCACGGTTCCAGCTGAACCATGGTTTATTGACTGCAGTGGTGGAATGATGGCACTACGACCACAAAACATTCCACTTGCCATACGGAGAGATGACGATCACGCCAGAGGATGTGTATCGATTATTGCGGATTCCTTGTAGGGGTGAGTTGGTCTACTATGACTCTGCCTATGATTCCTCTGTTTGCCGACGAGTATTCGGGGACAACACTATTGGAGATGGGGATACTATTACATGGCCTTAGTTTGCCTCTTTTCCAACATTACCAGCAGTTTTGGGTGCCTTGATTGGCGGTCTACTTCTTCCCGACCGGTGAGGTCGTGGTTTTTCAGTCGGTTGGGGCCGGATTATAGAGGATTTACTTGCTCATCCTCGACGGTTTGATTGGGGTTCCTGCATCTTGGCACAGTTGTATCATGATTTACATGAGGTAGTCTATCGGGGTAGTACCTCATTGTCAGCGGCTGTTATTGTTCTGCAGTTGTGGATATGGGAACATCTTCCCATTACTAGGCCTATTTCTGACAGAGTTCGACCTCGGGGATATCCCTACGCTTTCTTATATACAGGCATGGTCATACAGCATCATATGGGTCATTTGGATTACTGGCGACGTCAGATTGATGATCTGGATTAGGTTATATGGCATCCTTATCTCGGTTGTGATCGTTGGAGAGAGGATGGTGATGAGTTACCATATATGTTTGCCCCTCGCTGGATGATTGGGCGCACTCCTACCACTATTGAGCGCTTCTGCTTTGGCAGAGTTTTGAGATAGTATGGGCGGATTCAGGATATGCCTCAGGGCAATGCATTATATGCTCGAGTACAGGCAGAGATTTCTCTATGGGGTCCATGTATTGATTATCAATTTGCATTAGGTCAGATTGCGGGTATGACTATTTGCAGATGGGAGATACTTCCTGGTTTGGCTGATGCTGGGATGTCACATGAGTATGAGGATTGGTGGTCTCGCCACAGGTTTCCTTGGTTTACTGATCTGGCTGAGCCTATTCCTAGACGTTGTGATGGTGAGAGGGGTGGTAGACATCGGAGAGGTCAAGGACATAGACATCCTCGGGTTGCTATAGGGGGAGGTTAGGTGAGACAAGATCTGGGTCATGATAGATAGGATAAAGCAAAGGATGATGTAGCTGTTAGATGGCTGAGAGCAGATAGACAGGACAGAGTGCATAGACATCAGAGAGCTCAGAGACATGCACAGATTGATGCAGCTAGGTAGATTCCTAGGATATTAGATCCCTTGGTACAGTTACAGAGAGTGGCCTTAGCATAGCCTGATGGTGATGCGGCTCATCAGGATCAAGTACAGCAGGATGATGCACAGCAGGATGATGGAGCTCCACAAATGCCTCCGCCAGCTTGACAACCACAGGGTGCACAGAGTGATCGCATGGATGGATTAGAGTGAGGTTTACAGTCTATGAGGACAGAGATATCCACTATTGTGAGTCGATTGGACCAGGTTGCCTCTTTATTACAATAGCTTGTATCTGTCATGGTTGTTTAGAGGTAGGATGGAGTGGGTACATCACAGGCTCCTCCCCCACAGGATAGTAGAGGGCCAGATGGATCTGGTGCTACAGGCTCGTGAGCGATATGATGACAGATTTACTCAGTGTTGTTGGTCCATCTTTTATGTTATTCTCATTTATCGAAACATTTGATAGATCACTTTGCTGATACCTTGACATATTTGATGTATGGGATCCTCCTTTTTGATGATGATATATGATGATATACTTCTTGATTCTCTTTGATGAGTTTGATTATAAGATTATCTTTTATGTAGCTATATGATGTTTGATTTATGCATTTACTTGAATTCATGCTATGAATGCAGTATCTTATTTTATGATATATATAGATATGCAAAGATGTATGAATTTGGTGATGCTCTTCTGTTGTTCATGTATGGATGTAAGATGTTTAATGGAAATGCACATGTATGTTCCTATGTTTTTTTTGTTTTTTTTTCAATGTATGCCAGTTTATCCTTAACTATATGAGTGCACATGATGTATAGATGATTTTTCGTTGTAAATGTGGATAATGAATAATGCTCAATGCGTGTATGTAAAAGATAATCTCATTTTCTTTATTGTGTTTTATCAAGAAAAAATATTATTATTGAACCCCTCTTGCGTAAATGTTTTAACTACCCAAGATTATTGATGTACCCCTCCATTCCCTTGGAAAAGTAACCATAAACACATGCATTTGATCAAACAGGACAATGCAATTAATCTAACAAGATAATGCAATGAATCTAATATGCTTTGCAATGCAACCTAAGTGTCACCATCTTTTAGCAAATAAATGCCTTGAGGATAAATTTTCATCATTGAGCATTTGGGACCGGAAAGCAAGTATAATCACCACTACCCACTGACATGATGATATGAATACTGCTTTTTATCACATTTGCTAACCTCCTTTTTGAACTAGTACAACCCTCACTAGTTGGATGACCAAACTATGGGAGTCTGAATACTGGTGTCAACGGATTCAATGTTGCAAGTGGATTTTTGGTATTAAGATATAGAAAATCTAAATAGCCAAGGGATCTGTTTGTGTAAACAAACAAAGGGCAATCCATCCGCTTATGAGATAGTCCTCGATGGCTCTTTGATGACCATGTCGTTAGATAACTTCTCATAAGGTGACGAATCTTCCTCCAAACAGTCACTCAAAGGCAATAAAATATCGTATCTCTATCATTGCCAATACCATCAATTAGCTAAAGAGACTTGATATAAATCAATCGATATAAGCAAAGAGATTTTTAACCAACTTTCAAAAGAATCTTTCAAGTGTTTTGCATTGTTTCTTGATTTTCAAATAGTATTTCCAAGTACCTTGATCATTAATGATGTTTGATTTTTATTTAATCCCAAATAATAAAGTATATTAAGGCTCAAGGATTTTGTTGTGGTAATCAATTGCTTGGTTTATGAACAATGATATCTATCAAAGGTTCACGAAAATATGCTTCTTTCTTCTGAAATTTGGATCTCGCTCTCTCTCTGTTTGACTCTGACTGAATGTTGTTTGTTTGAATCCTTTTTATGTACCAACTTTGTGATATGCTCTTCGTTGCCCCCAAGTGTTTGAATATACCCATTTTGACAACTTTGGGCAATGCAAATGATGAAGCTACAAAGCTTTATTAGGACTATGTACAAATGACGGATGCAATGAAGGTTTGGACAAATGGGATGATGAGATGCATTATGTACAAATGAAACCTAGGAAAAGACCAACTAAAGGGAACCAAAGGTGCTTGTTTACCAAGTTTTCACCCTTTGGATGGATCAAGCTCTTTTTTTTATTTTATTTTATTTTTTGCAAGCTTTTTCTCTCTTTTTTTTTTTGCTACCAAGGTGCCTATTTACTAGGTTTTCACCAAGGCACTTTCTTCTTTTTCAATTTTTTTGTATTTTTCTTTTTTTTCTTTTTTTATCATCAAGGTGCCTATTTACTAGGTTTTCACCAAGACAACATCATTTTGGATGTTTTTCCTTTCTTCATGCTCAATTTTCTCAATGTTTTTATCCTTTTGTGCTTTTCAAATGTTTTTGGTATTTGCAAGATCTCTTTTGAACTATATACAATAAAATAGGATGCTCTCTCATCTGATACTTTTTATACTCTTTCATCTACCTCATGTATAGAACCTTTTAAGATGAATACTATTAATAGGTTCTTGAAGTTCCTCTCCGTCACAATTTGATAATTTATAGGTTCTTGTGCCAAATGAAGATATTATGATAAATGGGCCCAGCCAATTAGCCTCCCATTTGCCTTTCTTTTCCCTCTCAACCTGATTCTTTGGATTCTCTATCAACACCAAGTCTCCTACTTGAAAAACTCTCGGTTTGATATGTTTATTATAGTTCCTTGAGATTCTATTTTGGTACACTTTTAAGTGCTCATAAGCTTGTGTTTGATGTTCTTCAAGTAACTCAAATTGTTGAAGTCTAGCAACCCTATAGTCTTCATCTGTGATCAATCCTTGTAATGACACTCGTAAAGATGGGATTTCAACCTCTAATGGTAGAACTGCTTCAGTCCCATAGACTAGTGAGAATGGTGTGGCCCCGGTGGGTATTCTTATGCTGGTTCTATAGGTCCATAATGCTGGATTAATTTGCATATGCCAATCCCTTCCTAATTTGTTGACCGACCTTTTCAAGATCTTCAATATATTCTTATTTGTGGCTTCATCTTGCCCATTTCCCTGAGGGTAATAAATTGATGATGAATGTGAGTGATATGAAATGTAGCACATAGTTCATCAACATCTTTATTCTTGAATTGTTTTCCATTATTTGTTATTATGGCATGAGGAATACCATATCGCCAAATGATATGATTCAAGATAAACATGGAAATTTGTTTTCCTATTGTCGTTATCAATGGAACCACTTCAACCCACTTGGTGAAATATTTTGTTGCGGGTATGATATGTTTGTGCCCATTTGAAGAAGGTGGATTTATAACGCCAATTAAATCAAACCCCCATTGATAAAAAGGCCATGGTGTGACAAATGGATGTAATGCTTGTGCTGGTGCATGTATCATATGGCCATGATATTGGCATTTTCTGCATATCTTCACAAAGTGGCAAGCATCCTTTTCCAATGTCTTCCAAAAATACCCTAAGAGAAGGATTTTCTTAGCTAGATTTAACCCGCTTGAGTGTGACCTGCAAATGCCTTCGTGAACCTCTCGTAAAGCTAACTTAGACTCTTCTTCCTCTAAACACCTAAGTAACGTCCTATCTAGACCCTTACGATACAATGTTTCAGAAAGGATTAAGTAACGGGAGGCTTGGCGTATGAAATTGCATTTTTGAGCACGGGTTTGGTCTAAGGGTAGCACTTGGTCTTTAAGATAGGTATATATAGGTCCATACCAAGGGGAGTCATGTCCATGTAAGAGGGCAAAAATTTGGGTTTCAAGTAGGTCAAATGTCAGTTTTACCAACTCTTCCACCAAGAACTCATACTTCTCATTTTGATCTGGTTTTTGTAACAAAGAGGCCAAGGTAGCCATGGCATCAGCTGCTCTATTTTTCTCTCTAGGAATCTGTTCAAAGGTGATCAATGCAAAGTATTTCTTCCATCCACCAATCATAGTCTTATAAGGCATCAACTTTTCATCCTTAGTGTTATATTCATTGTTGACTTGATTAATGATGAGTTGAGAATCTCCATAAATTTGTAGCTCTTTTATATTCCATTCTAAGGCCATTTTGATGCCTATGACTAGTGCTTCATATTCTGCTATATTATTTGTACATGGAAACATAAGCTTGTAGGATTTGGGAATGGTGTAACCTTGAGGAGTTACCAATAATATGCCGGCCCCGGAACCTCCTTGAGTATAGGATCCATCAAAGTATAACTTCCATGTTTTTGCCTCTATGTTGATAATGGCAGAATCCAGAAATTCCACTTGAATAGTTTGTGTAGAAGTCATGGGATTTTCAAATAAATGATCTGCTATCACTTGTCCTTTGATTGCCTTTCTATCGACATATTCGATGTTGAATTCACTCAATATCATCACCCATTTAGCTATTCTATCTGTTAAGGCTGTTTTACTTAACAAATATTTGAGAGGGTCTATCTTGGCAATCAACTTGACCTTATGCATCGACATATAATGTCTCAACTTTTGAGATGCAAACACCACTGCTAGACAAGCTCTTTCCATAAATGTGTAATTAAGCTCATATTTTATCAACGTTCTACTCAAATAGTAGATAGCTCTTTCCTTTCCTTGTTCATCCTCTTGCGCCAAAAGTACCCCTAAGGATCTTTCCGTAGCAGATATGTAGAGAAGTAATGCTTTGCCCTTGATTGGTGACATGAGAATGGGTGGATTTATCAAATAAGTCTTCAGCAATGTGAAAGCTTGATCACATTCGACATCCCATATAAATATAGTATCCTTATGTAGCAACCTGGTGAAAGAATGACATTTTTCAGCCAATTGGGAGATAAACCTTCGTATGGATTGGATTTTGCCCTGCAAGGATCTCATTTGGCTGATATTCTTAGGTATTTCCATGTCCATTATAGCTTGTACTTTCTCGGGATCCACTTCAATCCCTTTGGCGGAAACTATATAACCTAGTAACTTTTCGGATTGGACTCCGAAGGCACATTTCTTTGGGTTTAATCTGACCTTGAATTGCTCCAACCTAACAAATATCTTTTTCAAAATGTGGAGGTGTTCTTCTCTTTTGTGGGATTTTGCCAATATATCATCCACATAGTCTTCTAAAAATGTGTGCATCATGTCATGGAAGATAGTTGTCATGGCCCTTTGATATGTGGCTCCGGCATTTTTAAGACCGAAGGGCATGACATTCCAACAAAAAGTACCCCAAGGGCAAGTAAATGTTGTCTTTTCTTGGTCTTCGGGTGCAATTTTGATCTGATTATACCCGCTAAAGCCATCCATTAATGAGTACATTGAGTGTCCTGCTGTCAAATCCACTATGGCATTTATGCTCAGAAGTGGGAAATCATCTTTGGGGCAAGCAAGATTTAGATCTCTAAAATCTGTACACACACGAATGGATTTATCATGCTTAGTGACTAGTACAATTTTGGAGATCCATTCGGCATATGCTATTGCTCTTATGAACCCTACTTTCAACAATTTTTCCAATTCTGCCTTGACCAAAAGAGCTATGTGGGAGTTCATTTTTCTCAACTTTTGCTTAACAGGTTTAACCCCTGGTCAAACATTCAGATGATGCATTATAAAGTCAGGATCTAATCCGGGCATGTCAGCATATGACCATGCAAAGTTTACTTGTTGTTCTTGGAAGAATTTTATGAAGTCTTCTCTTTCTAGAGGTGTGAGTGATGCTGCCAAGTGTATGAACTTTGGATCTAATTTTGTCCCAATATTGACCTTTTCCGTTGGCTCTATGAGTATAGGTGACCTTTCCTCTTCATGTTCAGGCAAAGTGTCCAATCTCTCTTCTTTTGATGCCACAATTGGGTTTTCACCAAAAGAAACGTCTTTTAATTTTATTTTTTTTGGTTCTAATGGTGCCACAGTTGGGTTTTCACCAATAGAACTTTTTATTTTTTTACTATTTTTTTTTATTTTTTTCTTTTGACTAAGAGATTGAACCCCTACTGCTGTCATTATGTCTGTATTGAATTCATTGGTGAAAGAGGGTTCAACCGCATTAAGGTAGTGATTCATTGCTTGGTCATTGGAAAAGTAAAGTAGGTCATTTGGTTCGGTTTGGTCCCAATCAATGAGGTGCGGATTTATCAAAAGAAAGGGTTCATTGGGTAAAATGTCATCAATAGGCGTTATGGACATGACTTCATTTGAGGGTTTGTACATTGTATCATTTAGATCTATGACGTGCGCTTCCTCAAGATGATCCATGGAAGAAGGGTCAAAGTCCCCTTCACTCGAGTCCTCATCAACCTCTATGGGAAACAACATGGGAAAAGCCACAAGTGGGTTAAAACTAACGTTTGAATCTCCCTCCTCTGAAGGTATCCAAAATGTGTCTATCCATGCTCCATTGGTAGGTACTTGCTTGATATTAGGCCTTTGAATAGGAGGTTCTTCACTAATTTGAGCTTCTTGCCTTGGAATTTTTGCATAAGTATGTATAGCAATCACTTCCTTGTCATGACATGATTCATCTGATAAAGTATCCCATTCATAATCCCGAGAATCATCACTATCTCCTTCGGATTCTAAGGCATTTATGTGAGGATAAAAATCTTGCATTGGGCTTGAACTTTCTCCTTTGCATTGAAAACCTACTCTAGATTTTTCATGACTTGCCCTCCAAATAGGTTCTATAGGTTCCAATAATCCCCTATTTCTTTGGCCTAAGGGTCCTCTTCCCTTGTATCCCATCTTTTGCATTATATCAAAGCCTTTTCCATATTGCTCAGTTTGTATCTTTACATGTTGAATTCTTTCCATGGGAGTGTTGGAAGTATCTTCCTCATCATGGTAAAGCCATTGAAGGATGTCATCTTCTTCCTTATCCCATGCTGCTTTGTTATCTTCCCTTACAAAATAGGAATTATACTTATGTTCTTTTGATGGTTTACCATGTGATTTTGGAGATGTGGGCATGTCAAATAGAGAAACAGAATATTCCCCTATCCCTTTTGAACTAATCTTGCATTGTTTTTCAAAGTTGTTCATCATTTCACTCATGTGTTGGTAACGATCTTTCTTGGCTTTTTCCTTTTCTTCTTTGGTAGGTTTATAGATTATTGTTTCCAATTTAGGTGCTATGTATGAACTTTCCATTGCATTTGGGCCCTCGTAGCTCACTTTTTCCTTTCCCTTAGTTGATGTCGCTGAGCTAGCTTGAGGAGGGTGTGGAGTAACATTTATTGTTAGTTCCTTCATTTTAACATCTTCAATTGTGGTTTCTTGAATAATTCCTTCCTGGTTATGTGGAATGTATAACTCATGAGGAGGTTTGAGTGCATTGCAATATTGGAATGGGTTAGAGTCTCCTCCAACTGTGATTTCTTCACCCATGTACAGAAATTTTATGCATTGGTGGTACATGGATGGGACTGCTTGCATCTCATGAATCCATGGTCTACCCAACAAAATATTATAAGTTAATTTCATGTCCAGCACTTGGCAATTGGTGTCCATCTTGACAGGTCCCACTTGGATGGGCAATACAATCATGCCCTTAGAAGCTCTTTCAGCTTCATCATAAGCTTTAATGGTGATTTTCTTTGTAGGGTCAATGCAAGACTCAGATAGACCTAAGGATTTGACAAGACTTAATGTGCAAATATTGAGACCAGCCCCTCCATTAATGAGAGCTCTTTTGACTCTATGCCTTTCGATTAAGACCTCTATATGCAATGGTAGATTTTGAGGATGGGTTATAGACATGTCATCTTGATCGGAAAATGAAAGACAATGAGGTGCTACAAGATGACCTACCATATGTTGAAACCTTTCTGTCTCTAAGTTAGTAGGAACATGTGTCTCTACTAGAGCTTTTTCCAAAATCTCCTTATGGTTTGGTGACAACTTCAATAATTCTAAGATAGAGATTTGTGCTGGAGTACGTTGCAATTGATCAACCAAACTATAAGGCCTTGCTGCTGTAGAAGACTGTTTGACTACAATATTGGATGGTGGGATGTTAGTGCTTTGAGGAGCTATCCCTTGTAAGGTTATTCTAGAATTCTGCCCTCTTGTAATGACATTTGATGCTTCCTTTCGAGGTTGTTCATTAACTATTATAGCATTAACAATATGATCATAAGGTAGCGCAAAGTTGAGATTATTGGTGCTTTGCTTCTTGTTATTTGATGACTCTCCCTTATCATGTTTTTAAAAGGGTTGTTTGAATGCCATATGATCTTCATTATTGGGAGGTCTGTCAATGGTGATCGTGTTGTTATCAATTAAATCTTGCACTACATTTTTTAATTGTAGACATTCATTTGTTGTGTGTCCTCGAATTCTGTGATACTCACAATGGGTATTGGCACTCCACAAACCAAGCTTATGATTTGGCTCGTAAGGCTGAATTTTAGGTAGAGTAATGACATTATTAGCTAGGAGAACCTTTAATGCCTTTTCAAGGGGTTCACCCAAGGGTGTGAAGTTCTTTGTGGGGATTGGCCTCAAGTGTTTATCAAATTTAGTATTCCTTGAATTATCTCCTTGATTTCCATTATTGGTGTGATTGTTGTTGGATGGTGCATTAGAGCTCTGATTGGTATTGTTCACTTGATTAGGTGTCCTTGTAAGAGCAAAGGGGACCACCTTCAAGTTGCTAGATTCAACTACTCCATCATTCACAATTCCTTTATTGTTATTCTTATAATGACTGTTACTATTAAACCAATGATTCTTTTGATTATTGCCATTGTTACCATTGTTACCACTGTTGGGGTTGTTCTTATTATCTTTGTACAGTTTGAGTTCTCCACTTTTGACCAACACTTCCTTCGTGGTTACTCCATTTTCAATTAGATCTTGGAAGGTCTTTGGACATTGCATTCGTAAGCAGTATTTTAACTCATTACTCAAACTTTTTATGAAGATATCCATCTTCTCTTTTTCAGGCACACTTCTAGGATATCTTGCAAAAACTGTCCTCCACCTTTGTAGAAAATTGAGGAAGGCATCTCCATCTTTTTGTTTTGTGTTGCATAACATTATCATCGTGACATCATGTTTAATGTTATATGAGTAATGAGCCATGAATTTTGATGCTAACTCTTCAAAGGTTTTAATGCCAGAGGGTAACTTAGAAAACCACTCCATAGCCACGCCTCCTAAGCTTCGTGGAAATAATCTCATTAAATATGTGGTATCATGCATGAACTCTAAGCTCAATGCACAAAACTCCCGTAAGTGATCTTGAGGATCCGTTGTTCCTTTGTACTTGTCATATTTAGGGAACACAACATTGATCGGGAATGGCACCATAACCAAGCTTTTATCAAATGGGAATGGGCACAATGCTTCTATAGAGAAAGGCTTGGGAGACCCGCTTTGCTTGATGTTGTCTAGTTGCATTTGAAATGCCTTGAATTGTTTGTTCATGATGTCTAAGGTACTTTCCTCAACTTCTGGTGTTTTAAGTTGGTTGACATCAAAGTCATGGGGAAGCTTGAGACATTTTTGTGCTAAGTCTATGAAATGTTTTTCTCTATCTAGGTCCATTTCCTTTTCCATGAGCTTTCTGAAATAAGGACATTAGACAGCCTCACTAACTTTTTCATCCGTGGCATCCTCTGCCGTTAGTTCGGTGTTATTTTGAGTATGAGTTTGGTTAACTCCATGAGCACTTGGATCTACTCCTTCATTGTTGGTATTTCCTTGGTTATTAACATTGCTCTGGTTATTCATGTCATTGCCTCCACCATTGGCATTACCTTGGTTGGTGAAATCAATGCCACTATTATCCTTACCACCCAAACTACCTTGATACATCATGTTGTCTTCTTTTTCTTGTTCGGGTGACTTTTGTGGTACTCTAGGAGTAGTTTCATCTCCGGGATAAGGGAGCTCTTGTCTCAAATAAGTCCCGTCAGCTTGCAAGGTTTGCTTGATGTAATATGATCTAGTGAATGCAGGCATGAACCTTGGATGCACGTTAAGACTACTTGGATCTAATCCTTTGCAAAATTTTGACAGATATGCGAAACAGGATTTTTGACCAGACTGTAAGTTGGATCATCGAAAACTCGAAAAAGGGTATTCAAATTGATATTCAAAATTTTTTGATTCTTCCTGGAAGTACTCTCTATTTGACCTTTTTGTTTTCTAGGCATGACTAAAAAAATCTTAGGCGTGTCTGAAACCTGTCTAAGCGTATACTGATTTGATGAAGGTGGTACTCTGTAGGTTCTTAGGCAACACTTTACTATTTCCAAGTAGGTTTCCAGTTTTAACCAGGCGTGTCTCAAATATCTTTGAGCGTGACTTCAGTGTATATACGCGTGTTTAAGAAAGTCATAGGCGTGACTAAAAGTCTGACAGGCGAGTGTATTTTGTGTATAGGTGACACTTCTCTGACTAGGGTATAATTTTTTAAATTTTTTTAAAACTTTTGATCAGATATTTTTGAAAATTTCTTGTTTTGAAAATTGGAAACAAACGCAGCACACACATAAATGTCTCTAAACAACAACTAATGTGTATATTCTCGAATGTTTTCACAAGTATAGCACAAGAATGAATTCCAAACAGCCTACCTAGAGTCAAATTGGTCTGTAAACATGGCTCTACAAGGTAGCCTTTCTAATTTAGCTGGGATTTAATAAATGTTCCGTTCAAATGAATTAAAATCTCTCATCCCCCAAGTATGTTAAGGAGCTTCCCACATGCACTGAGGCACGATTTTGCGCAATCCGTAAAGACTACTAGAGGAAGTTCGAGAAGATTAAAATCCCTTTGTCATGCACCCCATTAAGGATGCATGCGTTTCATTTTATAGTGGGTCAGATTCTCGCGGCAAAAGCAAGTGTATCCCACTTTGGGCTGTCCCTCTCACTAGCCTCGCTAAGGCAAATTTGGGAGGTGAGCCCACTAAATCTCTAGCATGTTCATTTTGCAAGTAAGGCAGATTTTGAATTTTAAGTAAAGTTTTTGGGAGTTTGTTTCACCAAGAAGGTGAAGAGCATATCCCTAACTTTCCTTTTGATTCTCAAACACTTCAAACACTTAGTCCTTTTTCAACCTCTTGACAAGGAGGTTCTTAGAATTGAAATGTGTGGTTCAATTTCTTCCTTATTAAAGCTAGGTTTAAATGACAATGCCACAAGTTAAGGGAATGCAAGCTTGTTTGAGTAGAATACCTTTCCTTGTAGCTAGCAAAAGGCTAGGGGCATTTTTGAGTTGCTGATTTTCATTTTTCACTTACTCACCTTGGCAATTTGCTCCAACTCCCTCCTCCAACAAGTTAGTCCAACACAACCAATTCACAATGAGGGGAAACCAAACTTGCATGTAATCAATCAAAAGATTTTAATGAAAGAAGCTTTAATCTCAAGGTTCATAAATCCAATTTAGAGACACAAATTTCTGCTTATAAGCTTCAATCACAGCTAAATATTTCTCATATACCTGGACATCCTCATCTAGTGTGGATTCAAGGACAGCCTTTGTATGCACTTGATTCTCCTTCTTTATTTTCTTTGCCAATGCTTTTCCCTCCTTGTTGAACTTGCTTTCTGGCTTTTTCACTCTCGGATGTTTGCTCATTTACTGGTTAAAAACAAACACAGAGAGTCAGATTTTCAAATTTTATCAAATTGAACGTGAAAATAGCAAATTAAATGCAGGCGACATCTTCCAGCTAATAGGCGTGAATAAATCACTCAGAGGCGTGACTTTATTGATTACACGCAACACCTTTTAGTGCTCAAGCGACATTAATAATAGCACAGGCGGTAAATCTATTATGCAAAGCGTAAACAGAATCCTAAATCTGCAACAAATAGTTAATGCAAAGCAATATCCAAAGCTTTTAAAGCGATAAAGATATTATCACAAGCATGACATTAATGATCAAAGGCATGATAATCTCAATTACTACATGATAGAAAATTTCTCTTTAAGCGTGATATTAAGTGGAAAGCACAATGCAAAGAGGAAATTAATGCGACAGAAAATAAGAGATACATGATACTTCCCTGTGTTTAGGCATGATTTGAAGCCGTAAAGGCTAAATGCTTTGCCGTTTCGGGCATGATTTTCCAGCTAACAGGCATAAGAATAGGCTTCCGAAGTGACACTATAAGGATTCTAAGTGTGAATATATCTCCCGTAGGCGTGACTTTAGAAAATTCTTGCAGAAAACACACAAAAACCAGACAAAAACGTATGCAAAGATGATTTAAATCACAAATTTATTAGTATTTGAGGCTCAAGGCCCCACGGTGGGCGCCATTTTGTGTGATGATATTATTCACCTTCATGAAATTACAAGATTAACTAAGAACAACACGAATTAGATTGAGAACTAATCTAATCAATGCACAATTAATCTATCAACATCTCATGGATCTCTAAAATAAAGTGGTAAATGAGGCTCTCAGCTATGATCCTCACTAGTGACACTCTAAAGATGAGAATTAAGCTATATGATATGCAATTAAGATCTATTCAATCAAATTCTAGCTCTATTTGATGAACAATCTACTATGATCAAAGCAATTAAGCTATTAAAATTAACAAGTGAGTGGTGTGGATGCAAATTGCAAGAGCTTTGCTGCAATTCAAAGATATGGAATGGATCTTTAATGCCTCAAAATGCTTTCTACTTATAGGATTTTCCCAAGGGTAGGGGGTAGAGTGAGTTGATCATGGTTATGCTTGGGTAAGGTCAATTGGCTTTGCTTTGTCCATAAATGGGGGGACAAGGAGGGGACAATCATTTAAATGGTTTCAAAAGGCTGGACCATTTCAACAAAAGTGAGTGATTTGTGTCCATTTTGTCTCCAATTTTCTTTGTTGAGGGAAATTATGATTTATTAATTAATTAAAGTAATTAAATTTAGCCATGAAGGGTAAGAGGTTCATTTTGATTTTTGCTTTTCAACAACTATGTCATTAATTGAATTTAATCAATTTCGTAGTGTTTTTCCCCTTTTCAAGCTTTATTTAATCATTTAATGATTTAATTGAATTTTCCTTTGATTTGAATTGCCTTTGTTCCATTTATTGATTTTTCATGCTATTTTGATGATTTGATTGCACTTTTTGATTGATTTAAGCCTTTGACCAATTTTCCGTGTCTACAAGTTTATTAAGTTTCTATTGATGTTGCACCTCTTTTTGGTTACCATAAGCATGTGAAGCATTGTAAGTTGTGGAGAAAAGACAATTTTTTCTTAGAACTAGTCAATGGCTTTGTTTGAGAAAGTCTTTTTTGCTAGCTAGTGTAAGTTGGGATAGTTTTTTCATTTAGTAAGTGTTGATGCACAATGTCTTAGATATATTTTTGTTGAAGGATAGTTAGCTAGGTTTCGTCTAGTGTAGTTGGTCCCCTAGTTTTTCTGGTTTAAATGAGTATCTTAGAGGTGTTCACAACTAGTTGGTTGGTCATATCTCAAGTCATTTATCTTTCAAGGTTGTGAGTTATCCATATCTTAAATTTTGAAAGAGAGTCTTTGCACATGTTATAAAAAATCTTCATTAGGTAGTTGGGTTTTCATGGGATCAAGAATGTCTATTCAAATAATGTTGTTCAATTGATCAAATCAGAATTTATTTTATGGTAAATGGACATAAATGGACACCATCTACAGTTTTCTTAGAAGTCATTGGATGGATTTTTTTTTCCCTACCATTATGTTTTTTTTCTAGTAGCTAAGTTTATATTTTATTTTTTGTCATAATTTTTAGATTGTAAGGCATTTTTTACCCCCTATCTTCTTCTAGTCATCTCATGACATTAAAACTAAATTCATCCCTTTTTGGAGACTTGTAATAACTCTACAACCACACATTTATTTGTAAATGCATTACAATGAAGAAATTTGTTGCGTTCCTTTTGGGATAATTTTTAATCATACTATATTTTTGTACGCTCACTATTTTATAAAGTGTCATAGGGGTTGTGTACATGTTTTTAAATTTCCTATCACATATTTTTTTGGTAAGTGTCCCTTATGACAACAAAGAATTCAAAACTCTAGGCTCATGTGCATATGTGCCTTGTTCTTGTGTACCTTTTTCATATACTGGAAAACCAAATTAGTGTTGTAAAACAAGGTGAAGAAAGCTTGCAATATGAACTTAAATTAAATATTAATGCAAATCTAAAACCAAAGATTAATCTTTAATAAAGTGATTTTAGAATCAAAACAAGAACTAGAAAACCATTGCACATAAAACACCAAATTTACGTGGAGGAACCCTTTTGGGAAGAAAAATCCACCATAGAAAGAGAGGCACATATATTACTAATACAATGAAGAATTTAAAACAACAATACACTTCTTTGTAGACTTGTGTAGAAATTTGTCAACACTCTGTTACCCTAGAAATTGAACAAGACTAAATGAATAACTCTAGCTCAAGGCCTTGGAATTTATAGGAATTTGTGAGGATGAATACCATTGCGGTATCATAAAATAATAGATAATAAAACCACTTGGAAAAACCTCATGCCCACCCCTAAAAATAGCCTCTCACAGATGCTCTTATAGTTGTTATAAGGCATCTCTCATGTATGTCCACCTATGTAAGGAATCTATCATAAACCATCTAAGTATTGTTATAGAATTTTATGATAGTTATCATAATTGTTAGAGATGCTCTTATAGCCTTTAACAAGTGTCCAAATACCTCAAAATAGAGGATTCTAAGAGGGGACACCTAGTTATTTTGTCTTTTTCTTACGTGACAAACGATAAAAGTAACTTTGCCTTTACACGGTCTCTTTCACCACTATTGGTTAAACAATTCAACCTCTTATGGGAAATTACAAAAGATGTTAGGAAAATAATAAATTAAGGATTTACAAGGTTTATGACACCTAAATCCTAACATTATCCCACTTGACATCATACATTGTAAATTAACCCATAGATTTACAAAATATGAATCAGGTACAATAATGAAGGCCCATGGCCTTCCTACACCAAGAGAACTTATCCATGGTCTTTGACTTCATGAGATAATCTGCAACATTATCAAAAGTGTCAACTTTTTCAATCAATACTTGTCCATTTCAACCATTTCTTTCACAAAGCGATACTAAACATCAACATGTTTAGTATGAGCATGATATATAGGATTTCTGGCCAAACATATGGCACTTTGATTGTCACATCCAATTCTCATTGTCCTATAATCAAAACCAATACCATTACCAAGTCTCTATAACCAAACTGCCTCCTTATAAGTTATATGCATGTTTAGTAGCCACATTCTCTACTTCGGTGGTGGACAATGCAACTGTAGGTTGTCTTTTAATCATCCAACTCACTGCACCTCCAAACAAATTAAACTCGTAACCACTTGTGGACCTTTGCCTATCCAAGTCACCTGTCCAATATGCATCAACAAAATGTTGTATATCCAATGACTTATCCATGCCATCAATACCATACCATAATAAACCAAACAGAAATCAAAAGTACCTCGGGGTAAGTGCACCAAGATGGTGTGCAAAAAGGGGGGGTATAAGTGGCTTCTTTTTTTCTGAAATCGGGTAAACTTGAATTTCAAAAATAAATTTGAGGGTCATGCACTCAAAATTAGGAGTTGTGCAAGGAATAAGAATTGTAGTACTTTGAATCTATTTTCCAAACTACTAAAGCTTTTTAAAAATGGATAATATTAAGAGGGTCAAACCCATCGCGCACGAAAAACTATTCTTGTTTTTTTTCAGAAAAAACATATCATAGTTGTTTTTGTGCTCTTCACAAAAGATATAGTTAGATTTAGTATTTTGCAAAACCCTTTTGTAGGATGATTGGTAAGAGGGAGAGCTAGAAGTTGAGTATTTTTTTAAAAATTTTCCATTGAGTGTTTTTTAATGATTTTTTGAAGTGATTGCATCTTGAAAATCTAGTACATGTTCGTGTGCTGGGCATAACTTGCATCAAAATAATTGAAAATGTAATTTTTTTTAAAAAGTGTATGGAATCAAGTGTAGAACAATAATATGTAATTTTATTTGAATTTGGTCAAGTAGATCAAAATTTATTGAGAAAATGGTAGACATAAGTCTTTGAGGTCTGTCAAGACACTGGTAAACAAAATTGAAGTTAACTATGCTAATATTTTCCAAAAATAGAAAAAAATATATGGTTAGAAAGATGAGAAGATGTGTGAGATTATGATGGTAATTTTAGAGATACCCACTTGATCATTGTAAACTTGGTGAGGAGGAAGTCAAAAAATCATCTTGGAAGATGAAAAAACATATAAAGGGACAAAAATGGAGGGAAAATGGGCTTGCAAGCCTTAGGGTCATTTTCCAACCCTCTTACCAAGCCATAACACGTATAGGTTCCTATGTGCTAAATAACCCACACGGATTTTGCAAAACCAAAAGTACCATTCCAAGTTTTATATAACCTGTGCAAGTTATGTAGAACAAAAAATATCATTTTTACTTTTACAGAACCTGCACAAGTTATGAAGAAATAAAAACATATGCTTGTAAACTTAGCATACACTAAACATATGTATATACTTACACATATAATATGTGTATATGTATGTATATATGGATATCTATAGATATCTATAAATGTATTTATATAGATATATGGATATATGTCTATATACATGCATGTATCTCATTTTTCCCTCTCTTTCTCTCTCTCATCTTCCTTCCCCCATCATCTTCTCTATCTATTTCAAGCCCTAATTATCCTCTCTCTCTCTCTCTCTCTCTCATGTAGAGGTGGTGTGTAAAAATCTCTAATCCCATACCCTAATTGAGAAGCAAGATCAACCAGTCAATAAGTGAGACAACTTCTCACATCAAACATCCTTCACAAGGATCCACTATCTAGGCTTCTCCCAATGCACCAAGAGCCTCCAATGTGTCAAATATCCAAATGAGACTTCCACCTTTGTTATAAAACCTTAGAACACCTTAACATCATCAATGTACCATGCTTCACCAACCCACCAAGTCTGGTTAAGTGATCTCCAACACAATCCACTCCAACAACCCTTTAGGCTTGTAGCCTTCACCAGTCACTAATCTGCCTTTTTCTCCAATTCTTCCCAAACAACTAAATAAATTTTTTTTTTTTTAATATACCCTTTTGGCTTCTCTAAATCCTACCCAAATCCCAAGGTAGACTCTTTTGGACCAAATACTAGATGGACAATAACCTAGCAACCCCAAACTAGGCCTAATTCCACTCTATTTACAAAGCAACTCATAAACATGTTCAGCCCCCTATCTCCCAACCAAGGAATAGTTTTTTCTAAGGTCTAAAAAAAAAATATTACCAAGTTTTTAAGGTCTCAACCCCTACCCATTCTTCTAGCTGCCAAACCCTTGTTTCTAGGGTCATTTATCTAGGGTCTACTCAAAAGGAACTCCACAACCATCTCCAGATCAAAAAAATTATTCTAACACATCAGTATGGACAAAAACATCCATGTTCCAACATAAAATGCATCTACTCTTAAGGGCATTCAACCTCCAAGTGACTGGTGCCAAAACAAGGCACTCTCCAATCAGAAATCTACCACCTTTTTGTGGCTCCACCAACCATTTCTCCTTATCCCTGCATAAAAAAACTACAATACAAGGATATTATACAACATTACACCTCTCCCACAAAACAAAATAGTCACAGGGGTTGGGAGAGTCCATCCATTAAGGAGACTACAATCCCAATCACTGACTGTGACCCCAAACCCAGTCACTGCCAAGAACACTAGTAGATGTCCCTATCTTAAATACAATAGAAACACTGCATTAAATGTACGGGAATATAAACAATAATCAAATCAATGATATTATATCATGATCCATTCATTAACACAACATCAAATACATTTGAAGGCACTACTAAGGCTGACTGTACCCATGGGACAATACACAGTTTGCAGAGAATGTTTTTGTTTATTCAATAAACACCATTTGAAAAATGGTTCTTTACACACACAAAATCCACATTCCCCCTCCACTCATTGGACCTAAATTCAAATAGACTCCAAAACTCTTCAAAAACTGACTGTACCCAATCTAACTACCCAAAACTATTGAGTAACAATCATGAAACCGACTGTCTTAACAAAACAAGATTAAAATATGTTGTCAAATGGACAACCAATGTTGTCAACTCAACAACATGACTCCAATGTCCCTTCTAGGGCTTTTAAAGGGATTAAACATAACCTTTTCTAACCCTTACTAACCCATAACCCCTCATGTGTCTTATAGGCCATAATTGCATTAAAATGCAATTTTACATCTTTTTGGCATCTTTGCACTTTGAGTGCAATTACATGATATTAATGGCATTAATTTCCATATTATAAACCTATATGACCATATAGGTCCTTACCCCTTACATTCATTCTTGGATCAACCAAGTGACCCCAAGGTTATATCCTTAACCCCTATGCCATTCAACTCCTACTACATCACTACATCCTTAACCCCTATGCCATTTAACTCCTACTACATCAATTCAACACTGTCATGCCTTTATACATTTAGGCTTATTACATCAAATACATAAAATTGGCTTAGTCCATTTTACATTCAAATATATTGATCTTTTAGATCATTCAATCTTCGCGAGTCATCCGTGTGACCCTCTCTTCATGTCTTCATCAGGGCTCTCTCTCTCTCTCTCTCTCTCTCTCTCTCTCTCTCTCTCTCTCTCTCTCTCTCTCTCTCTAACCCGTGCAGGTTATGTAGAAATAAAAGCATAAGATCTGGTTGCAAGTTTCAAAAAAATGTATAGTTCTTCATAACCCATGCGGGTTTTGAAGAACTTTTTTTAGTTCTTCATAACCCATATGGGTTATGAAGAAGTTTTTTTAAATATTCATAACTCTCACAAGTTATGAAGAACTATAATTTTTTTAATTTTTTGTTTTAGGCTCAGTTTTCCAAGCCTAAATGTTTTGAATTTCAAATAACCCACATGGGTTTTGTAAAATTTTGAGTTTTTTTTCATGTGGCCACTTTTCTAACCAACAACTTGGTGCACTTACCCCTCACAAAGATCTTAAAACCCTTTTAACAAAAGTCCAATACTCTTTACTAGGGTTAGACATAAACCTTCTTAGAACTCCCATTGTTGGGGCTATATTTGGTCTAGTAAAAACCATTGCATACATTAAACTACCAATGAAACTAGAATAAGGAACATTAGACATCTCTTTAATATCATCATCGGATTTAGTACACATGTCTAAACTCAACTTAGTACCAACCGAAAATGGAATACTCACTAGCTTACAATTTTGCATTTTAAATCTTTGCAAAATGGTGTCAACATACTTACTCTGACTTAACAAAAGCTTTATGTGAACCCAATCCCTTTTGATTTCCATCCCAAGAATATCTAGCAACCCCCAAGTCCTTCATATCAAATGTGCTAGAAAGCTATGTTTTGAGCTCTTTAATCATTGCCTTGTTGTTACTAATAAATATGCCATCAACATATAAGATAATAATTAATAACTAATCATCAATAATCTTAATATAAACACAATGATTCTCCTCACTTCTAGTGTAACCCAAATTTAATACAAACACATCAAAATTTTGGTACCACATCTTGGGTGACTGTTTCAACCCATACAATGACCACTATAACCTAAAAACCAAGTTTTCTTTTCCTTTCTCAATAAAACTGTTAGGCTATCACATATAAATATCTTTGTCAAGATCCTCATGTAAGAAAGAAATTTTAACATCCATTTTCTCAATCTCAAAATTACAAGCAAAAATAATAGATAATAGGATTCTAATAGAAGTTAACTTAGCAACAAGAAATAATATTCCATTGAAATCAACTCCTTCTCTCTAAGAGTAGCCCTTGGCCACCAATATAGCCTTGTACCTTTATAGCTGACAATTTGCTCCAAATTTCTTCTTAAATACCCAATCGCATCCAATGGGCTTTCTTCCTTTGGGAAAACTAACAAGATCTTAGTTGTCACAACTATCGAAAGATGACATCTCCTCCTGCATGGCTTGCATCCAATACTCACTTTCTTTAGAAGAGAGGTCCTACCTCTAAGGTCTAGGTTGATTATCAATACAAAGTAAAAATAAATTACAATGAAAATATGGTGGGCTATACTTGCCAACAAGATTTCTCTATCTTGTGGACCTTCTCAAAAGTGTAGTAAGAGGCTCTTCCTCATTATGATAAACTTCTTCTATCACAACTAAATCTTCTAAACTTTCAACATGAACTCTCTTCTTCTTCTCCATCTTCTTATCCATCCCTCTATTCTTCCACATGTGCATGTCTTCTTTCTAAGTTTCAAAATACATTATCTTTGACTTTTCCTTTAGTTTTTCTTTGCCCAAGTTAGCTCTAAATTCCTTAAAATCATACTTGTAGCAAAAATCATTTTTTGGATTAGAGGATTACAAAGCTTATAAACTTTTAAATTCTCACCATATCCTACAAAGATGCATTTTTGTGCTTTTAGATCCAAATTAGATCACTTCTCTTGAGGCACATGAACAAAAGCCTCACAACTAAAGACACTTAAATGTGAAACTGGAGGGTTTTTACAAAACCACATTTCATAAGGAGTTTTATCAACAAGAGAATTACAAGGAGATCTATTAATCAAATAACAAGTAGTTTCAATAGCTTCTATCTAGAAACATTTATCTAGCTTAGCACTACTTAGCATGCTCCTAGCTCATTCCATTTAAATGTATGACTCATTCTTTTTGCTACCCCATTTTGTGGGGAGTGTAATGTGTAGTCTTTTTCTTAAAAATTCTTGTACATGTTTGTAAAACTCATCAAACTCCCTAGAGCAATATTCACCCCCATTATTAGATCTCAATACTTTTATCTTATAATTTGATTATTTTTCAACCATTGCCTTAAATTCCTTAAACTTGGTGAAAATTTCAGATTTTGAATGTATACAATAAATCCAAGTATATCTTGATACATCATCAATGAAGGAAGCATAATACTGAGATCTATTCAAAGAGTCAACATTTACTAGACCACATGCATCTAAATGAATAATCTCTGAAAGTCTCTTAGCTTTATTGAATCCTTTAGGAAATGAAGATTTATTTTGTTTACCCAACACACAACACTCACACAAATCACTCTTATCAACATAATAATCATAAATCCCCTCAACTAGTTTCTTATCTAGAATAGTATTAAGACATTTTTCACCAATGTGACCCAACCTATGGTGCCATGACATACATGAATTTTCAGTCCTAGTTACAAAAGATGAATTACAAAGAGGAGAAGCATGTAGCTAAAATAAAGTCCCCATCTAAGATCCTTTAGCTACTACCAAACTTCTTCTTACCAACCTACAACCAGACATATCAAATGTTACATGCATTCTATAATCATTTAACTTGGAAACTGAAAGTAAACTTCCTGTAAGATTTGGAATATATAAAACATTATCAATAGAAATAATCATCCCATCACAAAAACACAAGTTTACCTTTCATTTTCCAAAAATATTCATTGAGGTTCTATCAACAAGAAAAACTTCTCCTCCATATTCCTTATACTCAAAAAGCCTCTCCTTATGAGAAATCATATGGTAAGAAGCACCATAATCAACAAACCAAGTGTCATTACTAAGAAAATTAGTTGAAATAAGTAAAGCATCAGAATCACCATCATCTGAGGACTTGTCCATGGAAGTATCAATGCTCTTTTTAGATTATTTCTACACTCCTTCACATGCCCTCTCTTACCACAGTTCCAATACTTCACTATGGTCTTTTACAGGTCTTAGAATACCCTTTTGACTTATCCTTCTTATTCTTATCTCCTTTAGCCTCTTTCTGTTACAACTAGTGGTTTTTGTTGCACTAAAAGATCGACCTACTAATGCTTGATACAACTACTAGACTTATAGAAGACATGAGAGGCGGTTAATCCATTTCATGAACCATCATTGCACTAGCAATGCCAAGGAGACCAAGGGACCAATCAGTCTTTTTCACCATTGTAACTATCCCCCCAATGCAAGTGTAAGGTTCGAACCTATGACCAAGATCTGATACCACTTGTTAGGCCCAAAAGGAGGAAAACACAATTGAGAAGGGGAGTGATTTAGTTGTGTGTACCTAATTACTTTAATTTCACTTCAGCCACTTAGATCTGAAAGATAAACAATAATGCAATATCCACAACACAAAGCTCATAATGCAAATATTTTTTCTCGAGGAAACACAATTAAGGGAAAACTCTGGTGGGAGCCAAAACCACTAGATGAGTGTACTCTATTAAAGTTATTACTTGGTTAAGAGAAAAATAAAGAAAAAAGGATGCACTTGCAACCACAGGCTTACAACCCAATCTAGAGGCTCATTGCTCAGAGCTCACTACTCACAATATAATCTCAGATCTGGCCCTTAGTTGAGTTCACTGATCTATCTTCAATTACAATGGGGTGGACATACAATCCTTTACAATCGAACATACAAATAGCATCTCCTATGCCAATATAGTTCCAATGAAGTACAAACTATGCCTTAAGTGCACAACACACATATACACAAATCTCTCTCTTGCATACATGCTCTCAATTACAAAATGATCTCCCATTTATACTGATTACAAAGAATAATCAACCACTAGGTAGGCTAATACCTAATACAATAAAATATATAAACATTATGCTTGATCTCTAATGCAATCCAAATAAAGTCAGCTAAGACTTAGATAGGACCCAAATCTTCAACCTCAAACACACACAAGTACTACCAAAGCAACATAAATAATCGTGACACATTACTTCATCAAGTTGGCTAGGACCTAAATGAAGAAACACCAACATGCTACCAAAAAAGAAAATCCAATCATCTCAACCAATGTGAACCAACAACACAATCATCACACGATCCTAGAACACCAACAAACAATATGAATTCCATACAGAACCTTCACATCATCTCCAATATGAAATCCAAACTCATCTTTATCTCTAATCAATAGGAACACTAAAATGCCAAGCTCAAACATAAAAAAAGATAGCTTGATGTACCATGAGTCATGAACAACACCAACTATGAACACAATGATAAGGAAACATGCAATAACCAACATCGCAACCTCTAAAACATCAAATCAAACTCATACTGAACCAAATAATCATCCACTATTCATAGGAACACTTTGACAACAGTAACCAGAAACTCAATCATATCTTACTCAAACTATTGAACCAACTTATGCGAACTTCTATAGATGATCTACAAACATCTCAGAACAATATCTCACCATCGCATCTCAAGATCTTCAACATAGCATCTAAACAATGAAAATCCTCCTTACAGAATGTCTTGAACACACTAACTAAGATAACAACAAGTATGCTAACATCAATGACAAAACATTAATGTCAGCTCACCCAAATCCAAAACTCTGACATGCTCAACAATATTCCAACAATCTCCCCTTTTGGAATTGATGGAAACATATGCAGTGAAAAAATTATCAATGCACAAAGTCAATTCTATCCACCTGATCACTATAAATATCCAACTTCAACACAATCTCTACTATCTCTGATCTTCTATTTTTCACACAACTTCTCCCCGTTTGACATCAATGGAAAAGGACCAAAGATATCAAAAGTACCAAACTAGAAAATAGCCATAAGACTACTCCCCCTAAGGATTAGTCCCCAAAACTCATCAATCCAACAAATAATGTTATGATAGATTCTTTGGACTGATGCTATCTTTAGCATCATTAGCTCTGATTCAGAGGGGCTATCACCCCAATATTTTCCTTAAGATACTCAAAAGTATCCTTCGACAAAGGCTTTGTAAAGATGTCAACAATCTATTCCTTAGAAGACACAAATTCCAACTTCACTTCTATTTCATTTACCTTATCCCTCAAGACATGATACTGAATAGAAATATGCTTTGTCTTTGAATGCAAAACATGATTTTTTGAAATATTTATAGCAATGAAGTTATCACACTGAATAAAAATAGGTTCATCAATGTTTATCCTTATATCCTTCAACCTTTGCTTCATCCAAATAACTTGATTACAATTAATTACAACATCAACATACTTAGCTTCAACAATAAATTGAGAAATAAAATTCTTCTTCTTATTAGTCCAAGAAACCAATTTGTTACCCAATAAGAATGCACCCACTAGTACTTTTTATATCATCCATATTACCTTCCCAGTCAACATCAGACTATGCACATAGGTTGAAGTCATTATATTTGTCATACCATAATCCATAGTCAATTGTACCCTTCAAGTATCAAGAAATACTTTTCACAACAACCATATGAGATTCCTTCATTTTAGCTTGAAATCTTGCCACAATTCCAACAACATTCGATATGTCTAGTCTAGAGTGAGTTAGATATTTCAGTCCATTGATCATAGATCTGTACAATGTCTGATTAACACAAGAAGAATCATCATCTTTAGTCAGCTTACAACTAGTAACCATAAGGGTTCCTACTAGTTTTGAATCTTCCATACCAAATTTCTTCAATAATTCTCTGACATACTTAGATTAAGTAATGAAACTTCCTTTATCTAGTTGTGTATCTTGCAATCCAAGAAATAATTTCATTTCACCGATCATAGACATCTCAAATTATTTTTGCATTTCATCGACAAAACCTCTACTCAACTCATCATTTCCACCAAATATCATATCATCAACAAATATTTAAGAAATCAAGACATTACCATCAACTATTTTGAAATATACTTACTATTTGATGTATCTTTGTTGAAACCAATCTTTGTCAAATACCTATCCAACCTAGCATACCAAGCTCTAGGTGCTTTCTTTAATCCATACAAGAATTTATACAATTTGTAAACCATATCTCCTTCTTCCGTTAGAGTAAAACCATTAGGCTTCTCAATATAAACATCTTCCTCTAGTTCACCATTTAAGAATGCATACTTAACATCCATCTGATAGACCTTATATTTCTTATGAGTTGCATATGCAAGAATTAGTCTAACAACTTCAAGTCTAGCAAAAGGAGCAAAAGTCTCAATAAAAGCTATACCTTCCATTTGTGAATAACCTTTACATACTAGTCTTGCTTTGTTCTAAACCACTTTACCATCTTCATTTAGCTTATTTCTTAATACCCACTTAGTACCGATCACATTCTTGTCAATAGATATGAGAATAAGGATCCAAGTCTTGTTCTTTTTAATATGATCAAGTTCTTCCTTTATTTATTTCATCCAACTCTCATCAATACATGATTCTTTAACATCTTTAGGCTCAAATTTAGATAGAAAACAAGTTTCATCTTTAGCAATTCTTTCTCTAGTCTGAACACCTCTATTATTATAACCAATAATGGCATCTTCAAAATGATTAATCCTTACATAACTTAGAGCTTTTGGTATAGACCGTGTAGCAGACCCTTCAATGTTAACATCCACTTCATTTCCTTCTGGTTCTCTATGTTCTTCTGATCCATCATTATTCTGATTTTGCATTTCCGCAATTTGATTGTCATCTTCAGTCATATCATACTTGCAATTCCTTTTTGATCTCTACTCATTCTCATCAACTCTGACATTTTCACTTTCAAAAATCTTCTTTAGTCTATAGTTATAACATTTATATGTATTTCTCTTTGTAGAATAACTAAGAAATATTCCTTCATCACTTCTAGGATCAAAATCTCCAGTATCTTCATCCCTCTTAATGTAGCATTTACTTTCAAAAATTGTAAACTATTTTATTGTAGGAATATGATCATACCAAAGTTCATGAGGAGTCTTCCTAGTTCCTTTCTTAATCTGTATCTAGTTCAAAGCATATACTGTGGTGCACTCTTCTTCTTTCCAATAGATCTACGGTACTTTTCCTTCAATCATCATAGTCCTAGCTGCGTCTAGAATAGTCTTGTCCCTTCTCTCAGCAAAACCATTATTTTGTGGAGTTTTGGGTGCAAAAGTCTGTCTCTTTATCCCATGTTTTGCACAAAATGAATAAAACATCAAATATAAACTCTCCACCTTTGTCTGATCTTAGACATTTCAATCTTCTTCTGGATTCTATCTCCACCAGTATCTTGAATATCTAAAATTTGTGAAAAGCTTTTGATTTCTCCTTAAAAAATGTAACCCACATCATCCTTGAATAGTCATCAACAAATAACATAAAGTATCTATCATCGAAGTAACTTCTTGTCTTAGTAAGACCACATAGATTTGTATGCACTAAATCCAACAATCCATTTGAAGAACATGTCTTATTCTTGACAGTAGATCTAGTTAGATTTCCCAATTGATATTCTTTACCCATATTGTTAGGCTTTAATAGTTTAGGCAAATCTCTGACAACATGAGTAGTGCTAATCTTCACCATATTATTAAAGTTCACATGAAAAATTCTTCTATGCTATTACCAACTATTATCAATCTTAGAAATCAAACATTTATTCTCAACAATTCTCAAATGAAATAGACTACCCATAGTTTATGTACTTGATGCAATAAGATTTCCTGTACTTCCAATGATTTTGCAGATTCCATTCATGAATTCCAATTTGTAACCTTTATCCAATAGCTTTCCAACACTCAACAAGTTATGACTTAAACCTTCGATATTTTTACCATCAAGAGTAATAGATCATTTTCCTTTAATCAAATAAGGAGCATTGTTACCAAATCTAACAATAGCTCCATCATAGTCCTCAATCTTCACAAACTTATCTATGTCACTAGTCATATGGTGTGAGAATCCACTATCAATGACCCATTCATCTCTTGAAACCAATGCTTTTTCTTCATTAGGATTATCTTCTTTAATAGCAATAAATGAAATTTCTTCCTCAGTAGCAACATACTCATCATCAGTCACACCTTCTTCAACATCATAAAAGCTTTTATGACCCTTATAATGATATTTCTTAGATTTTTCTCTAACATCCTTGTAATTCTTATTCAGACATCTAGATGAAATATGACCAATCTTATTACAATTTAAAATTTCAAAGGTAACATTTCTTCATACTTATCAAAGCCCTGAGGTAGTCTTCTTGCAATCAAGGCTTCAAGTTCATCAATCTTCCTTTCTTCTTCTATGATCTCTTCCCAATCCTTAGCATAGTGTTTGAATTTCATCTTTGTAGAGATTTCTCCCCGGTCATACCTGGGCACACTAGCTTTGAATGCAGTTTCAAACTTCAGAAGTCCCTTACTAAGTGTAGTCATATCATAGGCACAAAGTCTTCTAGCCAAAGCTTCTCTTGAAATAGGACTTATGGTTCTCAATTCTTCAATAACAAAAACATTCTCACTATAATATGCAGACAAAGATCTTAGAATCTTGTCAACAACTTCATTATTTGTCGAGGTTCCTCCTGCACATTTGATTTGACAGACCAGATCATTCACTCTTTACAAATAAAATAAGGTAGTATCTCTTTCACTCATTTTCATGCCTTCATATTTATCTTTTAGTCCTTGCAACTTATCTTTCTTAACATAAGTATCACCTTCATAAATAGTTTTTAATTTTTTCCATAACTCGTGTATCCCCAATCCCCAATCCATAAGTATCTTTCTTAACATAAGTATATTTTAGTCCTTGCAAAGTATCTTTCTTAACGTAAGTATCCCCAATCCATAAATGTGCGAATATTTTGAATTTGATAAGGCATTGATTAGTGTCTCTCTTGCTAATATGTTCTCCTTAAATTTCTTATTTTCATCTTTAGTAGCATTTTTTAGGTCATTCATATTAGTATAAGGATTATTTGTGACATGCTGGTATCTATCTCCTATTCCCATGCATATCAGGTAGGTAGCCATTTGATCCTTCCAAATAAGGTAATTATTTCCATCAAACTTCAGACTCTCTCTTCTCATACTTTCCATGACGGATCTCCCTCAAGTGGTCAAGTTTTTTGAAAAAGGACTTAGCTCTTAT
Source organism: Chamaecyparis obtusa (assembly GCA_027943335.1). Taxonomy (NCBI): domain Eukaryota; kingdom Viridiplantae; phylum Streptophyta; class Pinopsida; order Cupressales; family Cupressaceae; genus Chamaecyparis; species Chamaecyparis obtusa. The sequence goes on along the minus strand of BSBK01004896.1, from coordinate 302,171 downwards.
ACCACTTGTTACAACTAGCAGTTGTCATTGCACCAAAAGATAGACCTATTAATGCCCAATAAAACTATTAGACTTATAGAAGACACATGAGGTGGTTAAGCCAGGTCACAAACCACTCCTGCACTGGCAACACTAAGGAGACCAAGAGAACAATTAATCTTTCTCACCATTGTAACAATTTCTCCTTAGGCCTTTCTTGCACATGCAAGGCATCTTGGGAGTCAACATTCATAGCATTTCTCCTCATCTTTTATAAAATAAGATGAGGAACTACAATGTCCATCTTAGGCTATACACCACCGCTACACATGACAAAAACTACTTTTTTCCAAGAATTGGGCAAATAGAAAATCAATAAGATGCATTTATCTTAATCTTCTATCTTAACATCTATTGAAGTAAGTTGACTTAAATTTAAATTGAATGCATTCAAATGTTTAGTAATAAAGGCACCCTCTTTTGTTTTCAAAGAATACAAATGCCTTTTCAAATAAATCTTGTTAAACAAACTCTTACTTTGATAGTGTACCACCCTAAAAAGTAAGCACTTCATTAGTGTTTATTTTGGGACCATTTTTAGTAAACTTTAGTGTGTTCCTTATGGTAGAACCTCGCATTGTACTTAAATGAATACATAATTTAAGTTAAGATCCACCTTATTGTTTAAACTCGAGGTTGTCTCTAATTTATATGTACAACTTCCCATCTTCTATCCACTCACATAATTCATTTCATACCTAGGTGCTTTACATGCATTTTCAGATCTCAAGATTCACCCTAATCTCCTCTCAGGTTGCAACTTCCAATACCCCTTTTAGCACATAACTTTGAAACCACTTCAAAATTAGCCTCTCCTAGACAAGGCCGAATTTAGCCTACAAGGGCGACCCAATTCGGCCTTGTCCTAGAGATTTATTTTTGGTGGCTCTAGGCCTAATGAGAGGGTGTTTCCTTTAGATGTTTAATCTAGGTTGGCTTTGTGAACCTGAGCCTCAAAATGTGTATAAAAGGATACTTCTTCCTCTCATTTTCACATCCATAATCTTCCATGCATGCCTACAACTGAATTATTGTGCACTCAAGACATTTAAGCATCCATTAAAGACATCTATCAAGCATTAAAGCGATTCATTTTCATTCACACATTTCCTTCCATATATCTTACTATTTTCCCCATTGGAGGTCAAGAAAAAGAATTTGCAATCAAGGAAGGAAATCTACATTCATCCATCAAGTCTTCTTCTTCTTCAAATCAAAATTTGCAATGAATTACAACATCTACTACATGACGTTTTTTCTTACATAATTTCCTTTTGGTTTTTGTGTTGGGTCAAAGCTATTGCATCAACATTCTTGATCACATTCTAAGTACAATTACATCTACATGGTATGATATACTCTATTTCTTAGATCTAATCTCTGACACATACATCTATTTCATTTCAAGGTTAATTCCTATACATGGGCTTGACACAAGAAAGCCCCTCCCCACAAAAATTTCTCCTTCTTTCTTGTGTGCAGGAACATGTAGCTCAGTTAAAGATAATTTTTTTTAGAGTTTCAGAACTAGGGAATGATCCTGTACAAAGTTCATTAATTTTTATACTTCCAAGAGTAGGATGACATTTTGGGACTAGGCTGAATTAAGTCATCATTTTCCTAAGGTTTTGCAAATTTTATAGACAAGAGTTACATGTCTCAGGGTTCCAGATCTGTTCTTGGTTTTGACAGGCTTTCAACAACCAATTCCAAATCTGTAACTCACTTGTCCTCTCCTAGCCCTGAAGGTAAGTATATCATTCTTATTTTCCTTTATCATTTACTTTAATACAATAGATTTGATATCATATCTTGTTGGTTATCATCTCCTTTATCATTGTATAAGTGTTTCTCATACTTTGAAATGTCTTTACATTTCATATACATACATTTCTATCCATATAGGAAATCCAAAAAATCCCCCTTTACCTAGATCGTGCAAGATCGTGCATTGGCACCCCTTCATCCTTTGGGTTGTGCTAATTAGATTTGACCTAAGGGTGTTAGGTTTTGTATTCAAATGTATATGAGAAGTGGGGATATACCCTTGATAATCGTTTCCCATATCATATTTTGGTGAACTTGCTACTTTCATGCATTATACTTTCTAATTTGGTGTCTAGATTTTATTTTCTTGTTCCAAATTATTGGATTTACTTTTGTAAATCATAGTAGATCATATCCACATTCCTATTTTGAGATATAGTTGTGTGTTTGTTACCATGGAACTCTCTAAATTGGATTGGTGTGCACTTACTTATATCATCACATTTCTTCTTACCTCCTTTTATCAAACACATGGAGTGATTAATAACTTCTCACATTTTATTATGTTTCTATTCCTTCATGGTATTCTTGTATATGGCATAATGAGGTTACTAATATATCTCTTCCTTACAAGGACTATTTAAAGACCATTATCAATGTTTCATGTGTGTTTCTCCTTCACATTTTAACAAAATGCATGGAATATATAGATTACATAAGGGTCTTTGTTAATGAGTCTAATGCTAACCCTCCTAATCCTATTACCCCCCACTCAAGTTCAAGTTCCTAGTGATCCTATTGTAGATATGCCTAGTAATTATAATAATTATTTTCAAAATCTTTAAAAAATTATCCATGATCCATATGTTAGACATTTCCTTGATGATCTCTCTCCAAGAAATTTGGATGATCTTTCTTCTCACCCACCTAGAGAAGATAATCATCCCAAATAGAACATTCCTCCCACTATTCCTCCTTATACCACACATACTTATAAACCTCAATATGAATCACCTTCTCCCTCTACATTAAAATCCACCTACAATATGAGATATGATATCACCACTCAACAAGAATACAAAGGTTTATGACTTGGTATTAATGAACAAGGCATTAAGGTTCCTATTAATCCTCCTCAACAAAATCATAAAGGTGGCTTAGGTTTCATTTCTCCCATTAATCCTCCTCCATCTCAACCATCAAATTCTCTAGTGCACCATGTTCCTCATGTTGATTATTATTCCCCACCACATTCTCTTCCATTACCAATACCTTCTCATTATATTGATCACTTAGCTTTGGCCAAACGAATCTATATGAAGATTAAAAATAATCATAGGATACGATTTCAACCCTACATAAAGAAAGATATCAATAAACTTTCATGTCCCTTTCATTATAATAACACACATCTTCTTTCTAATTGTGAGGATTTTAGGCTCTTTGTTCACGATTTAATGGATAGATGTCTTCTTCCTTTAAACCTAGAAATCGTACATTTTATTCATATTAAGGTTGTAAATTAGCATTTCTTTCCATATTATGTTTCTCTCCATTATACCAAACTCTTCATGTAATGAGCTTGAGAGCATCATAATAGGTCCACTACTCTTTCTCTTTTCACTGGGGGGAAAGGGTTGATTATTTCTTCCTTCTTTTAGGGATCAATTTTTCTCCCTTTTCTAACATGTTGATGGAGCTTCATGTGCTTTCCCTTTCTCTTCCTTTGACCCATTATCCTTTGTGACTTTAAATATTTTATACTATGATATCCTTTCTTGCATAAATTTTTTGCGTTAACACACTTGTAAGGAAACTTAGGTGCAAAAACAACTTCCTACACTAATCTCTAAAGGAAAGTATTGTGCAAATTCTTTTGAATCCTTACAATTTCAGATTCGTTAACTACTTTAACAATGATATTGCAGCCATATACCATGCATACAGAAAATAGAGAATGACACAATGATTTACCCTGGGGAAACTTTTCAGTAAAAACCCCAGCACTCCAAAACCTGCACAATGTATTAATCAAAACTATTACAGTTTACAATACACTTGCAATGCAAGCTCTTTTAGAAGATTTCCTACTCTTGAAGATAAATCGCGGCAGCATAAAAACATTCCAAAAATACACAAACTTCACCTATCTTCACAACCCTAAAAAATGCTTATATCATGTGCTTCCCTTTTTAGGGCAACTTCCAAAGATAGTCGTATTAGGGTTTTACCATTCTCCGAGAAAATAGGAACCTGAATTTTTTTTTTGGGGCGATGCCCCAAACCCTACAATTGGGGAAGAGTGTATAGTACTCAACTTTATTAGTTGCCACATGTCTTCACCCATCATTGAATCTTCCAGACATAGCTCTTACGTGTCATAGGAATCCATCATAACCATTTCAGCCATGATCTCCTTACACACAATTCAGGATGCTAACACATCAAGTGGAGTGACACATCAACATGCCAACTAGACATGTACACTCACACTTAACTACATTATTTGCAAGAAATACATTTTACAAAACAAATAATAAGAATAGGAATTATCCAAGGTTGAGACACCTTATTCCTAACAAGTTGCAATGTTATGCTTCACAGTGTATATTTATTAAAAGAGATCTATCAATTAAGGCATATGTTTCATTCTTTCTTCCTTCATAGGATCCATTATCTCTTTATTGTTCATATCTTTTGTACTATGATGTCCTCCCAAGTACAGACTTTTTTTTTAGGATCTTTCTCCTTAATGGGGTTAGTGTCCTCTCAATCCCTTCCTTACTTGGAAGTGCATATCTTGTATAATTGGGTTGTCCACTAAGATGAAATAATGTGGAATTCTTCCTCCATCCCTTTTGTATTATTTTATGATAGATTCTTTTTGGCATGAGATACTTTTTTGCATGCAAGATCCTAACATCTTTTCTTAACAAACGTTTTCATGTCTCAAAGGGATATGTTAATAATTTAATAATTATCCACATTATTATTTCCTTTCTTTCCTTGATGACTTGCTTACTTTATATGTGATGTCTTTTCTAGCATATATATTTCCATTTTAGGAGTTCTCTCTACTTTATAGCCTATTTTGTTTGGAATTGTGTATCTATTATATGATAGCTATCATTCAAGGTGTACTATATATCTTATCTTGCCTTCACACTTGGGGGGAAAGGTTTCCTATATATTCTTTTTTCTCTCTTTCATCTAAGGATCCACTTTCCTTAGTACAATGGAATTTGTCTATCATGTGACATTCTTTTCCTATAAATAATTATTGTTTTGATTAAGATTCTCTCTTATACAAGAGGTTTGCATCCTTGATCACAACCTCTTCTTTATTTTTAAAACTATGTTCATTATAAACAACTTATGTTACTATGCAATTTAAAGTTTGTTATCCTTCATCAAGAATCCCCATTTCACCTACTAACGGGGGGCTACATGGGTGCATTCTTGTTCTCCTTTCTCTCTTTTTATTGAATATGTTATCTTTGTTCAATAACTCCTCTTGAAGGTAGATTTCTTGTAGACAAGATCACTTCCTTTCAAGGGTTTCTTCTCACAAGCGAAATATCCTTTCACGATTATCTATTTTCTTAGCTCATAAGAGTCAACACTCTTAGCTAAGTTTATGACATACATGATATCTCCTTGTTGTTGGAAGTAGGTATCCTTGATTCTCTTCCTTATCATGTCTACTACGTAGCCATCATAGGAAGGGGGGAATACATACAACCTCCCTTGTACGTTATACACTGACATTTCCAAAGTTGCACAACACACACACACACACAAAGCCGCCAGTAGGTGCACCATAGATAAAGCCTCTAGTAGGCGAACCATAGAAAAAGATACTAGTAAGCGCACCCATAGACAAAGCCACTAGTAGGCACAAATATAGACAAAGCCACCACTAGGTGCAAAGACATTTTCAAGCTGCAAGTAGGCACAAGTTTTTAAGATATAATTGACTAGCATGACACATAAACCTGCTAGAACTTTCAATCCTATCTTTTGTGTGGTCCATAGTAAGACATGCAATCTTACTGGACATGGTGGTCACACTTTTTGTGGTTCACAGTAAGACATACAATCTTATTGGGCTAAGGTAATCATACCTCTCTCTCTCTCTCTCATGGTTACGTTAGTAGGTTAGACCACAGAGTTGGTATCATTGTTGGTGATTCTCTTGTTCTTCCTACGTGATCACTTATGCTCTTGCAATATATTTCTAGACATGATATTAGTGGATGGGACATTTTTGGTCAAGATCTCTTTCACTAGTTTATTTGGGATTTTGTTTTAGTACTAACCCCTTTTTTGTGTGTGGTGTCTTTTGTCTTGTCTTTTTCTTTTTTGCTTTTTGTTTTGTTTTTTCTTCTCTTGTGCATGGATGTGTAGTTAAGATCCTTGGTCTAGGGGCTTGCATCCTTAAACTTAGTGGTGTCTTATCTCTTTTCAATTTGCCATGATCATCTCTCTCATCATTCTCTCTTTCTTCTTTCTCTTCTTTTAATGTGACTATGAGCTTGTCTCATACTTCTGCTAAAGTGGGGGCTAAATGTACCATCCTAAAAAGTAAGCACTTCATTACTATTCATTTTGGGACCATTTTTAGCCCACTTTAGTGTGTTCCTTATGATAGGACCTCACATTGTAATTAAATGCATACATAATTTAAGTTAAGGTCCTCCTTGTTTAAACTCGAGGCTGGTTCTAATTTCTATGCATAATTTTCCATTATCCATCCACTCACATAATTCATTTCACACCTAGGTCCTTTACATGCATTTTTCAGATTTGGAGATTCACCCTAGTCTCCTAGTGGGTTGTGACTTCCAATACCCCTTTTAGCACATAACCTTGAAACCACTTCAAAATTAGCCTCTTCAGAACAAGGCCAAGCCAAGATGACCTTTTCCTAGGGCTTCGAACCCAATGTGGGCTTATTTCTTTTGGCTGTTTAATCCAGGTCGGCTTCATGAATTTGAGCCCCAAAATGTGTATAAAAAGAGGCTTCTTCCTCTCATTTTCACATCCACAACTTTACATGCATACCTACAAGAAAATTATTGTGAACTCAAGACATTTAAGCATCCATTGAAGACATCTATCAAACATTCAAGTCTACCAAGAATACAAGCAATTCATTTTCATTCATGTATTTCCTTCCATAGATCTTACTCTTTTCCCCATTGGAGGTCAAGTAAAGGAGTTTGCAATCAAGGAGGGAGATCTACATTCATCCATCAAGTCTTATTCTTCCTCAAATCAATATTTGTGGTGAATTACACCATCTACTACATGAGGTTTTGTGTTACATAATTTCCTTTTGGTTTTTGTGTTGAGTCAAAGCTATTGCATCAACATTCTTGATCACATTGTAAGTACAATTTCATCTACATGGCATGATATAATCTATTGCTTAGGTCTAATCTCTACTACATACATCTATTTCATTTCAAGGTTAATTCTTATATAAGGGCTTAACCAAGGCAAGCCGCTCCCCACAACAATTTCCCCTTCTTTCTTGAGTGCATGAACATGTAGTGCAGTTGTAGATCTAAATTTTTAGAGTTTCAAAATCATGGATTAATCCTTTGTGTAATTCATCATTTTTTATGCTTCCAAGACTTGGCCGATTTGGGTCTGCATTATCTTGAGGGTTTGCAAATTTCATAGATGGGAGTTGCAGGTCTTAGGGTTCCAGATCCAAAATTGTTCCCAATTCTGACAGGTTTTCAACGACCAATTCCAGATTTGAAATTCACTTGTCCTCTCCTAGCCCTCAAGGTAAGTATATCATTCTTTTTTTCCTTTAGCATTTACTTTAATACATTAGATCTAATATCATATCTTGTTGGTTATCATCTAATTTATCATTGTATAAGTGTTTGTCATACTTAACATTTCATATACATACATTTCTATCCATATAGGGAATCCACTAAATCCCCCTTTATCTAGATTGTGCATTAGCACCCCTTCATTCTTTTGGGTTGTGCTAATCAGATTTGGCCTAAGGGTGGGTTTTGTATTCCAATGTATATGGGAAGTGGGGATCTACCCTTGATAATAATTTCCCATATCACAAATAGATATCACCTATTTTCCTCCATAGCTTGTAGGCTATGTCTTCTATAGAGACATTCAGAAGGATAAAATTTGAAAGACACAACCAAATGGTTCATTGTGCCTTTTTGTCTAAATTTCTCCAATGTGCATTTGATAACATAGAATCCTCTGGTTTCTTTTATTCTAAAATACAACTATTGATCTCTCTCTTCTAGGAGATCTTCAAATTTCAACGTTGTCATCTCATAACCAGTACCATTGAACCTCCCAATATCTTGACAAGATGTGGAGGCCATGGTATACAATATTTCTCATATCTACAAAAAAAAACCCACAAAACAAAAGCCCCCACTACAGCAACCCTTCAACACTTAAATAGAAAGTTGTCCCTCCCTTAACATAACTGTTAGCTCTTATACCAAATGTTGTAAAATAAGGTGAGGAAGCTTGCAATATGAACTTAAATTGAATATTAATGAAAATCTAAAACCAAAGATCAACCCTTAGTAAAGTGATTGCAGAATCAAAATAAGAACTAGAAAGCCATTGCACATAAAACACTAGATTTACATGGAGAAACCCTTTTAGGGAAAAAAAAATCATCACATAGAGAGGAAAGTATATTACTAATCCAATGAATAATACAACATCAATACACTTCTCTATAAACCCGTGTAGAAATTCGATAGCACTCCGTTACCCTGGAAACTGAACAAGACTGGATGAATAACTCTAGCTCAAGGCCCCAATTTATAGGAATTTGTGAGGATGAATACCATTGTGGTATCATAAAATAATAGATAATAAAACCACATGAAAAAACCTCATGCGCACCCCAAAAAATAGCCTCTTACAAATTCTCTTATAACTATCATAAATCGTCATAAGTGTTGTCTTAGAATCTTATGACAACTGCCATAGATGCTCTTACAACCTCTAACAATTGTCCAAATACCTCAAAATAGAGGATTCCAAGAGGGGACACCTAGCTATTTTGTCTTTTTCCTAAATGACAAACGGTAAAAGTAAATTTGCCTTTACATGGTCTCTTTCACCACTATTGGTTAAACGGTTCAACCTCTTATGGCTAAATTACAAAAGATATTAGGAAAATAATAAATTAAGGATTTACAAGGTCGATGGTACCTACATCCTAACAAGTAGGCCCAATGTGGAATATTCATTCCTTTACACTTTTGTACCATAATTCAATTGATATGAGAGTATCATCACATGGTTATGATAATGCTTCCTTTCTTTTAGTGGAGAAACATAGGAAACCCTCTACATCATTTGAATTTTATCATCATTTGCGAGACTCTAGTACTTATGTAGATCACTACATGCACATTCTTTAGTGTTTATCTATGGTCACTTGTGTAGATTAATTTTTTCTCTTTGATTATATTAATTGATGTATTTTGAACTTCATAAACTTTTTTTCTTTGTGCCAAATATGCATGTATAGTTGAGTAATAAGCATCAGTGGGGTCATTCATGTAATGTTGTGTACCTCCCTTATCTTGACCCACATTCATTTGAAGCTTCGTTGATTCTAGAAAAATATTCTTCTCTAACAAAATTCGCAGTATCCATATGCTTCAAGAGTTCTCCATGTTTCTATCTTTAAATGACATATTTGAAGGATTTTTTATTATCCTTCTCTTTCTCTCTTTTGAAGATGATTTTTTCCACTAGGGTTTCTTCCTTTGTGAGAGATCACTAGCGTACACAAGTAAATCATCAAATCTAATTGTCATGACTCTTTTTTTAGCGTTCAAGATTTTCCTTTAGCATTAGTTAAGATACCATGTTAGTGGGAAAATTGTTATTACTCAATTACTTATAATCCTACTTGGTCCAATTAACACTACACTTAAGTTTACTTAGAGAGGCAGTTTTACTTTTGTCTCAAGTGCACCCACATGCATCTCACATTTGGAGGGGTAGTCAAAATTTTGTTCTTACCTTCTCACTTCCTCATCCCTACATTTATATCCAAGGGTCCTTTGTAAAACTTATTAGCTCTATATGATAATATTATTTGTGCAAATTCTTGTTTGTGAAATGTTCTAATCTTGTTTGCTCCAACATGTGTGACATGATTATAATTCATATGTGAGCAATAACACACTAAACCATGTGCAACATGTATGTAATACACATGCAAGAAATTAAGCATTGTGTCATGCAAAGTGTATATGCCAACTGACCATAAAGTTATAATAGTCAAACCATTGGATAAGGTAATAACCATGATTTTAGGGAGCTCTATACCTAAACACTCATAAGAATGAGATACCATAAGGGAAACAATGTGTCAAACATAATTTAAGATAAAATCCCTACAACATTGCACATTTTATTTTTGTACTTGTACACTTTTAACACAACCAACACATGTACAACAATAAGTGGTTAAAGTATTACTGTAAATAGGCCATCAATGACTTGTTAATTCCTTTTTAGATAGGTTATATCCCATTCACAAAGGCAAAGGTATATAAAAATCATCTTTCTTACAAAACCTTTACAAAAGTGTCTCCATGGGTTTGTTGTGTTAATCAAATTCTTTTGATGTTCGTTGATTCTTGGAAAACATCTAAGGGTCAACATGGTGAGTTAGGGATTATCATATATTATAATATATGTAATATATCCATAACTATTGTAAAACTAGAAAACATAAATATGATAAAAATAAATTATTAAATAATAAATCATTTAAATTTTTATAGGAGTTGTAGCTTCGCTTATATTAGAAAATTGTAACAACACTTAAATGTGTTATTTGATGACCATTTATAGACATAAATATCACTAGCCTTGTCAACAAAGTATTGCACATTATATTCTCTTTGGTGGAGCTATTCTAGACAAAGCTTGGTGGAAAGGTGCATAAACATTTTTGTCCATTCGCCACTCAAATTATAGCACCTTTAGGTAAAATTATGGGTTAAAATTGCACACATAAAGACTACAAATAAGCATCGTGTAAGAAAATATAGTCCAAAACTTTTCTCATGAAATTACTCATTATTCTATACAAGCCCGGTATCCTTCCTTCCCCTTCACTAACTCCATAAAAAGCTATGCTAACAATCATCAACCATGATTATATAGTTGTAAACTCCCTCTAAACTTGTAGTGGTTGATAAGCCACTTCAATTAAAGTCAAACTTATTATATGACTTGCCTCTTTGAATAATCTAATTAAACCTCACCTCTGTACAACATTTGTTTTTTAAACATATATAGCACCTTTTGAAATCTATTTAATTTAATTTATAAATAATATTTAGAAAACGAAAAAATGATTTAATTTACTTTATAAATATTATTTAAAAAACCAAAAAAATTACAATATTAAATTTATATTTTATTTTGGGTAGGACCAACTAGACTAAAGAGTCTAAGAAGCTCCGCGTAGGCTTTGCGTTGGGAACTCCACAAAAAACTCTACTAACAAACCACTATTATGAGTCTTGTTTCCAAGACGCCTCTAAACTCATGGGGGTAGCAAACTAGGCTAATTAAAGCCTAAACTAGGTGAACTCACTAGATCACCAATACAAGCTTGCTTTACAATTTTTAGGTTGGCTTCTCCCACAAGCACAGACTTATGTTAATGTTTCAACATTACAGTGTTTTTATTTAATGATCAAGTGCTAAGAAATCAATAAATAAAATTTGCTATGATGGCTGTTAGTGAAGAGAAAGGAAGAAAAATGGGCTTGTGTAAAACAGTGAGTAGTTCCATAAGAAAAGCTCTGGACTATGTTTTCCACAAGTTATTCAAACGCTATGGAAAGGGTAAATTATGTTTGTAAACAAACTATTACCGTTTTTTCTGTTTTATCTGCATGCAAATCTTATTTTTGTAGCTGTATTATAATATGGGTTTGTTGGCAGTGAATTCAACTCCAGGAATATGGGCGCTCAACAAAGAATTTTCCTCTTGTGAGTACGAGGATGTTCGTGTAATGTGGTTGATTCTTCAACAATCTGAGCCCTATAAAACAGCTTTAGATGAGACCGAATGAAATGACTGGTTTATAGGGTTGATTTTGTAAATTAATGTACTGCGGATTGTTTAGTGAGATGAAGGCGCAAACTCTCTTGTTCTGAAATTTTTAGCAATGTGAAGAGTGTTTTGGCCTTAGGAGCAAAGGTTTTTAGTTTGATCTAAGTTTTTGTTAGGGATGGAGGATTTTATTTATATGTAAAACTCACATACAATCTCTTTTGGAAGAGATGTATTATAACCTCTTGACGTTAGTGGGTGGAAGATTAAAAGATAACCCAAACACTCAAAAAAGTCTTTCATGCCCTCAAGCCCTCAATTGTGGAAGCGAAGATTTGATCTTGTTAGTGTAATTTATGATCTCTTTCAGTTAACTGTCACAGGTACAACAATTTTATAGAGAAATACCAGTTCAGAATATCTTGTGATGTTCATTTGTTTTTGTTTCATTTGAAAACAACATTACTTTAAGGCTTCCTTGAATCAATTAACACTGTCCCACAAAAGGGCACATGAGCGTGGAATTGTCATTTGTTTTTGGAAGGATGTACCCAAACCTTCTCAAGAGAATCAGGTTAAAAACATTGCAGATTTCACTGGATGTAGATCTGTGAAGCTCAAAGACACCTCAAAAAAATGTCATGTAATTTTGTTTTCTTCATCAATCATATTCCATAATCTACAATTACATAGATAGCAAGAAAAGATGATGAATCATAAAATGTAATCATAATGATAAATCACAGAATGTAATTTAAAACATTGATAAAGAAAATAAATTTATATTAAAAAATTAAACTTTAAACCTATAATGTGAGTTTGAATGTATAACCTAATGTGCAATCCGATCTTGTCTGAGTTCTACCAGCCCAAAGGCTCATATTCCTTCTGTTCTATGACTTTGGTTGCATAATGCAGATTCTCTTATTATGACTTTGTCATATTATTAACCCTGCTAACAGTGATGGAAATATTGTTGAGCAGTGATCGCTCCACTTCTCAATTCATAAATTCGCAGGCAATCACATTGCTTGTTCTCATTATGATTTAGTTTTGTCTCTACCATTAAAGAAATAAAGCATACTGAAAACAAAAGTGAATAATTAGGTGACCATGGGAAAGGCCTCAAGGCTGGAGATGTTGCAGCAGCAAGTCAGTTATTGTAAAAAATGGGGGTGGATGTATTGCAGGGCAAATTATTCTTATTATTCTAATGCTCAAAAGCGAGGATGTATGGCATGAAATGACATCTGCCTGGAAAGCAATGGTGTGTGGGAAGTAAGACCTACTAATTGGTAGGTTATAATTTCATCATCGGTAGAAGAAATAAAATTCAACAGAAGTCACTGAAATTCATATGTGTGTGCAGGGCATAGTGACTAAGGTGAATTGAATTGAAATTCGGAGGTCATTGACAGTGTACCAGCTGTTTACCTGACTCTGTACATTGTAATATCACCTTTCAAAGGCAATCGTGTTTACTTCTTTTAAGTTTATCTTTTCTTGTGTGGTCCTCTGTTTTAGGAATGGTGTAATCCTGCAAGTGAGATATTCTAGTTCACTCTTTTTTATGCATGTGTCATAAAAATTCTACTAATTAATATGAGAAAGAACTACAAATTCAAGAAACCCAACTACTAATTAATATGAAGAAGAATCAGTTATTCTATTTATATATAACAATTTACTAATCTGTATGCAACAGCTATCCAATACATTTGAAAGAAACCATACATTATGCTATGTAAATATATAGGGAAGGGGGACTTAATGGTGAAGGGTGGTCTCCTATATATATTATAGGAGGTGAACAAAATGAGCCTCACTAAAAGTGTGATGTCTATTTATCCCTAAAATGATTTTCCTAACTTCAACATAAATAGTTATAATTTAATAACACCAGAAACCCCACATATAATGAACATTGACTAAATAATTATTACATTTATTTCAACCTGAACATATTTGATAAACTTTCAGCAACTCTCTTAATCTCAGATATTCTCTAGTAATTGGCACCGTGAATTTTAACTACAATTACCTATGATAAAAAACTTACTTATGAATATGTACCGACACTTTGCATGCATGTCTACTAGAACAGTTGGAAGTACGTCTGAGAAAATTCCTCTATTGTTTATACTATGGTAGATGCCCATACCCTTTGCACAGCACCCATTTTTAGCACAGGCCGGGAAGATGCTGGCAAAGCTATAGACCTGATAATCGCATTTGATTGGAAGTTTGAAAAGCCTTTCCGACAAATCCATTTTGTTCGTATCATCTAATCAGGAAGTTCACGAGGCCATATTTCAAAGAGGCATTCTGTCAAACAGTTCACGTGCATTTCCGAGCTTACACATTTTGGGTAATTGCAGCTACACCAACTGGCAAAATTCCCCTACTGTTTATCTTGTGATATACATCCATACCCTATTCCAAAGCTCTCATTTTAGCACAGGCTGGGCAATGTTGACAGAGCTTTAAACCTGCTAATCGCATTTAGTTGAAAGTATTTAATCGTTTTTCATCAAACGCGTATTGTGCATATCCTGCAAATATAGCATTCGTGGTGACCACATTTCTTTGAGGCATTCTGTCCAACAAGTTCACATGCCTCGTTTATGCTTCCACATTTTGCATAAATGTTTTCTAGAGCATTTCTGACTGTAGTAAGCCCTTCTGTTTTGCTTGGATGGACGTATACTCTGTTTGGAAACTCCCATTTTGGCACTGGCAGGGAATACGCTGCAAATAAAAGCTGATGTGGATGGAAACCCGTTTGTTCCATATGGTGAAACTTTCGAGAACACTTCGAATTCGAACATCCACGACTTTGTTTATTTGCACGAAACAAATGGGAATGGATTGTTCAGTGAAAAGATTGGGCTAGAATCATCTAAGCTATTAAAGTTGAGCGTGCAATCAAGAAAAAGCAACTTTAGCCATAGTGTAAATTGATGAGATCACTCACTTCATTTAGTGATCTTCTTCTATAGTATCCAACATCATTATATCTTTATTTTTATATAATAAATTATAAAGAATTGAATAAGCATAAATCAAAATCAAAATTTGCCTTCTAGTAAGATTATGTTTAGGAGGATCCAATCTATCAAGTTAGTCATGTGTTAAACTCAGTCTAAATGTGCATTAAGGGGTTTGAACCTTGGTGGGCAACTTGTTTATCATATACCATCATCCTCATTGATTGTGCTCAACCAATTGAACTATAATCTATTGGCTACAATATATATATATATATATATATATATATATATATATATATATATATATATATATATATATATATATATATATATATATATATATATATATATATTAAAATTTAATATATTTAATATTTCAATTATTTAAGTTTAACATTCAAAATTGTATCAAAAGAAAACATTATCATTTGTTGTCGAAACTCCTAATGACGAGGCTTTTGAATATGTGCCTTGCAACGTCTCCAATGACTCACCTTGTGTCTTCAATGACTAATTCTAGTTTGTGCTATGTAGTGGGTGCCCCTCCCACCCTGGTGGATGTTGGTGTGACGACCGCCCATGGTGTTGTGGTAGTGATTGGACCTGTTGTTGCCCCTAACATGGTGAAGCATTGATTGTTAGCTTAGCTCCAACAGTTACAAGACTTTCTAGGCTGGGACCATTGGATGTGGGGGGTACTAACCCACTATTGGTGAGGGGAAATATTCTCGAAAATGCTAGGGGTAAAGCTTTTGTTGGTATTTTGTCCTCTGGGCACCCCTCCTAGAAACTCAATATTGGGTTTATTACTATTGGTGGATAGAGTTTTGCTCATGTTGCCAAATTTGCACCTTATAAGGAGAAGCCTCGATCTCATGCTTATGCCAAGACATCGCATGTGATTGTGTGTGGCCTAGAAGTGGCAACAAATGTGGATCTCTACCAACGTTGCAGGTTGGTTTGCAGATTCACTTGTTTTTGGCCTTCTATTCCAGATCTTCACCATTGGGTGATAGATTCATGGAGACTAATATTGAGCTTTTCTGTTGTGAAAAGAGGATTTTGTATCTATTTTCACTTCTTATGAAGAAAGAGATTTGGTGCTAAGAAAGGTGTGGGTTTGATGGAATCACTCTCTCAGCCAAACCTTGGACAATTTCCTTTAACCCTCTTACTAAACCACTTAACATGCATCTAGTGTGGGTTCATCTCCCCAATCTTTTCCTTCACTTTTGGGAGAACTCTTGTTATGAGGCCATTGACAACTCTATTGATCGGTTCATAAAAGTGGATGAGCTACATAAATTATGGGTCTCTCTATCTTTGCACATATTTTAGTGGACATTGATATCGACACACCTCTCCCTTGCAAATGTGGTTCTCATGGTGGGGGATAAGCCATGGACTCAAGTGGTGGATTATGAGGGCATCCCATTTCAATGTCATTGGTGTTTCTCTACTGGTTACTTAGCAACTAATTGTTCCCTCTTGAGGTATAAAGGCATTGCCACTCGGTGGAGAGATGCTAACGAAAAACATTTGACTATCTTGTCTTTTGATTCTTCCTCTAACAAAGATTCACGAGCTAATGATGATGGTGAATCTCCTGATGTGAATCTAGGTGACACTCCTGGTGCAAATCTGGATGATACTCTCACTATAAATTGGGTCATCCATGTGAGTACTTCCCAACTTTCTCCTATTGGTGAGGCCACCTCCGGTCGTGATGCCTCTTCTTCACCTATTGCTCTTGCTCTACTACAATCTTTGACTGACAATGTACAATGTTCTCAACACTTTGCTCCTTGTGCGGATAGTTTTCCAAATAGAGTTCCTACACTAGTTTCTCCCCCTTGTGGTGGGGATCCTAATGGTAGTATCGCTTGGAAAATTGTCTAACATTGTAGGGAAAATAGTTCTTTAGCCTCACATTCTTCTTCACATATTGTGGGTGAGTTTCCTTCTCACCCCTAAGGCGGGCTAATAGCCCTTTTGTAAGCATGTTGTTTATATTTTCTTGTATTTTCCAACACCTATACTATTAGTGTGATATTGATCATCTTTTCTACTGAGGGATATGATTGTGTAAGGATCAACACCCTTGTTATACTACTTTTTAATAAGAAACATTCAAGTTTTAATCTTTTATTTTAATATATTTATAAATTTGATATAATAATATTTTATTAGTCAAGTTTAACCTTTATTAAATGTTATTATAATTTCATCTTTGTCAAATAAGAACTTGAACCATTTGACATTAACTTGAAGTTCTCATGAAGACTAACCAAAAGCACTTGTACCCTCTAACTTTCTTTATTCCTTTACAAGGAGTGTTAGAAGAAGACTAAAGAATCTATAAAGGGCTCTCCCTAACTTTGTGCCGAAAAACCTTTTCCCCATCAATCACTGTACATCTCTTACCCATAAGATCCATTTCATAAGGGAAGACATTAGATTATTTTTTTAAGGAAGTTCCTTTTTCATAGATTATTTTTCCTCCTATTACCTATGAAAGTGGTAGTTTGGGAAATATTTATCTAGCCCCTAGAATGCACCAAGAAATCAATGTCCCTCATACTTTTTAATAGATATTTGGTGTATTTTAGGGGCTAGATAGCCATTTTTGAGTGGCCTACCATGTGGTACAATTAACAAACATTTGGACTCAAACTCTATCCTCTTTTTAGTAACATGTCCCCCACATCAAAATTCAAATAAAATGTAGCAAATAGTAGATGCTTCCTAGAATGTAAGTTCCCCGAAAGAAACATCTATCACAACCTCATCGAAAGACAAAACAACCTAACTTAAATGATGACCTTGTTAAAACCCTCCTTAGGATCAAACACCAATATCCACATTCAAAAACGGTTCTGAAATTCCCAATGAATCATGGACCATTAGAAAGACTTCTTATGCTATCCATATCCATTGAAAAGGAAATTTTGAAGAAGTCATGAGGCTAGGATGAGATCTTAAAGTGTCTTATTTAAACTTATTAAAAGTTAGTCATTAAGTTTGATTAATGGTGAAAATTAAAATTTGAAAGGACCACTACCATTGTACAGAGAATAGAATAGACATGTAAATTAAGTCCAACAAGAAAGATCAAATAACACTGAGACTATATAAGAAAGAGGATAGGAAGTAGTTGAGCATCCTAAATTCACGTTTCTTAAAATCCTAAATAGAAATTTCAAATCACTATCATTTTTTTTATAGAAACTTAATTGGCATGTCACCTACTTATAACTAAGATTTCAAGACCACATCATCAAATATGATTCCACATCAACATGCTTTTTGTTGAGGTGTCTAAAAAAAACCTAAAAAAAGTTAGACCAATAGTTATAAATTGTCATGTTTTATTGGTGCACTAATATGGCATTACATGATTTAAATGTTGCTTTTTAGATCTAAAAAATACATTTCATTCAATTACATGGGTACTCTTAATCAACACTAACAACTTTAATGTCACAATTGCAATATTATTAAAATATTAGATATTTCAATAGATGCTATAAAAACTATTGGAAACAATCTGTCAAACACAAGGTAAGATAAAATCCCTACAACATTGCACATTATATTTTTGTACTTGTACACTTTTAACACAACCAACATATGTACAACAATAAGTGGTTAAAGTATTGTTGTAAATGGGTCATCAGTGACTTGTTCATTCATTTTTAGATAGGTTATATCCCATTTCACAAAGGCTAAGGTATATAAATTTTCATCTTTTTTACAAAACCTTCACAAAAGTGTCTCCATGGGTTTGTTGTTTTAATCAAATTCTTTTGATGTTTGTTGATTCTTGGAAAACATCTAAGGGTCAACATGGTGAGTTAGGGATTGTCATATATTATAATGTATGTAATATATCCACACCTATTGTAAAATTAGAGAGCATAAATATGATAAAAACAAATTAAAAATATAAATAATAAATCATTTAAATTTTTATAGGAGTTGTAGCCTCACTTATGTTAGAAAATTATAACAACACTTATAGGTGTTATTTAATGACCATTTATAGACACAAATATCACTAGCCTTTCCAGCAAAGTATTGCACATTATATTGTCTTTGGTGGAGCCATTCTAGACAAAGCTTGGTGGAAAGGTGCATAAATATTGTTGTCCATTCGTCACTCAAATTATAGCACCTTTAGGTAAAAGTATGGTGTAAAATTGCACACATAAGGACTACAAATAAGCATCATGTAAGAAAATATAGTCCAAAGCTTTTCTCCTAAAATTACTCATTATTCTATATAAACCCAATATCCTTCCTTTCCCTTCACCGATTCCATAAAAACCTATGCTAACAACCATCAACCATGGTTATATAGTTGTACACTCCCTCTAAACTTGTAGTGATTGATAAGCCAAATCAATTGAAGTCAAACTCATTATGTACCTAGCCTCTTTGAATAATCTAATTAAATCTCACTTTTACAACATTTTCTACTTCCTATATTTTCTTTTTTAATCATATATAACACCTTTTGAAATTAATTTAGTTTAATTTATAAACATTATTTTAAAAACTAAAAAATTACAGCATTAAATTTATAATTTTTCTAGACTACAAAGAGTGTAAGAAGCACCCCGTAGGCTTTGCATTGGGAACTGCTACTAAATACTCTAAACTCATGGGGGGTGGCAAGCTAGGCTAATTAAAGCCTAAACTAGGTGAACTCACTAGATCACCAATACAAGCTTGCTCTACAATTTTAGGTTGGCTTCTCCCACAAGCAAAAGACTCATGTGAATGTTTCAACATTACAGAGTTATTATATAATGATCAGGTGCTAAGAAATCAATAAATAATTTAACAACCAGCTTTGAATTTGCTATGATGGCTGTTAGTGAAGGGAAAGGAAGGAAAATGGGCTTGCGTAGAATAGTCAGTAGTTCCATAAGAAAAGCTCTGGACTATGTTTTCTACACGCTATTCAAACGCTATGAAAAGGGTAAATTATGTTTGTAAACAAACTATTACCGTTTTTTCTGTTTTATCTGCATGCAAATCTGATTTTTATAGCTGTATTATGATTTGGGTTTGTTGGCAGTGAATTCAACTCCAGGAATATGGGCGCTCAACAAAGAATTTTCCTCTTGTGAGTACGAGGATGTTCGTGTAATGTGGTTGATTCTTCAACAGTCTGAGCCCTATAAAACAGCTTTAGATGAAACCGAATGAACTTGTTTATAGGGCTGATTTTGTAAATTAATCCACTGTAAATTAATCTCTTGTTCTGAACTTTCTATCGATGTGTAGAGTGTTTTGGCCTTAGAAGCAAAAGTTTTTAGTTAAGAAAAATCTTATAATAGTTTTAATTTTGCTAGGGATGAAGCATTTTTGTTTATTTGGGTTAACCTTAAATACAATCTTTTTCGGAAGACATGTATGATAACGTCTTCATCTTTGTGGGTGGAAGATTAAAGGATAACATAGAGAAAAAGGAAAATCAAACCCTTAAAAAGTCTTTGAGGCCCTCAAGCCCTCAATTTTTAAGTGAAGATTTGATCTTGTTAATGCGAATTATGATCTCTTTCAGTAAACTGTCAGTCTGTCACAATGAAAACAATTTTGTAGAGAAATACCAGTTCAGAATATCTTGTGATGTTTCGTGTGCATTTATTTTCTCCACCAATCTTATTCCATAATCCACAATCAGATAAGATAGTAAGAAAATTGAAGAAGCATAAAATGTAATCATAATGATAAATCAAAATGTGATCTTAAATATTGATAAAGAAAACAAATTTATATATAAAAAATTAAGCTATAAACCTATAATCATGAGTTTGAATGTATAACATAATGTGCAATCCAATCTTCTCCAAGCCCTACCATCCCAAGGGCTCACATTACTATTGTTATATGATTGTGGGTGTAAAATGCTGGTTGTTCTTATTATGATTTTGTTATATTAACCCTGCTAACAGTGATGGAAATATTGTTGAGTAGGGATCATTCCACTTCTCAATTCATAAACTCACAGCCAATCACATTGCTTGTTCGCATTATGATTTAGTTTTGTCTCTGCCATTAAAGAAATAAAGGATACTGAATACAAAAGTGATTTCAGTTATTGTACAAAATGGGGTTGGATAAGTGAGGATGTAATGGCAGGAAATGACTTCTGTCCGGAAAGAAATGGTGTGTGGGAAGGAAGACCTAGTAATTGGCATGTTATAATTTCATAGTCAGTAGAAGAAATAAAATTCAACAAAAGTCACTGAAATTTCATGTCTCTGCTGGGCATAGTAACTGAGGTGATTCGAATTGAAATTTGGAGGTCATTGACAGTGTTCCAGCTGTTTACCTGACTCTTTGTGGGAAATTGTAATGTGACCTTTTAAAATTAATCTTCTTACTTCTTTTAGAGTTCATCTTCTCTTGAGTGGTCCTCTGTTTTAGGAGTGGTGCAATCCTGCAAGTGGGATATTCTAGTTCATTCTTGTTTATATGTGTCATAACAATACAAGAAACCCAACTACTACTTAATATGAAAAAGAATCAGTTACTAATCTGTATGCAACAGCTATTCAATACACGTAAGAAACTATGCACTATGTTATGCAAAAATGTAGGGAAGAGGAGTTAGAGTGGAGGGTTTTAATATATGTTATAGTAGGTGGGCAAAATGAGTCTTATAATCATGTAGGGAAAGTGTCATGTCAATTTAATTCTAAAAAATTCTTCTAAATTTATAAAAGCAATCAATTATGTCATAAAAGTTTGGAAGTGATAGAAGAAGTATGCAAATAAGAATGCCTGAAAAGAGTAAGCTAAGAGAAAATAGAATTGTAGTAGAAAATAAAATAAAATAATAATTCTAAATTGAATACAAATAATTACAATTTAACAACATCTACAGACACTTTGCATATATGTCTACCTCAACAGTTGGAAGTACATCTGAGAAGATTGCACCGGGAGGGTACTTGGGTACTTCAGGTATGGATAAGGGTAGGGGTACGACTATTTCTCAAAATAGGGGATGGGGTACTTGGTTATGTCAATTTTTTTTATTTAATATAATTTAATATTTTATAGAAAATCTGAAAATATAAGTCATGACATTCAGTTTTCAAAACAAGAACAGTGATAAAGTTTGCAGATGTAATGCATTGTTTTCAGTTTCAGATTTGCAATATGTTTGTAATAATATATATGCTAAATGTTTAGATGCATAACAGAAAAGACAAACTTTAAACATGAACAAGAAGATCATAAATCATATAAAAATGACATATTGCAAATGATAAACTTCTGACTTGAACAGTGATAAAAAGTTTACTATCAATCAGTATTGTATCAAAGTTTCAAACTGATTACATATTGAATTAAGTTTGATAAACAAACAAAAAACTAAAACAAAAACCAAAAATCTTAATCAAGTTCCTTAGCTATGATGCTCTCCACTGAATACCCATTGAATAGGCACTTATACCAATACCTGATACGTATCCCAAAGATATAAGTATGAATATTTTTGCAACCTAGGTTTATCCTATGGTAGATGTCCATACCCTGTTCCAAAGCTCCCATTTTTACAAGAAGTTGTGAGGATGCTGGCAAAAATTTAGGACTTGACAATCGATCTTGAGGAAGTTTTTAAAGCCTTTTCAACAAATCCATTTTGTTCATATCCTGCTATCGGGGAGCTCATGAGGCCATATTTCTCTTGGGTATTCTGTCAAACAGTTCGCGTGTTTTGTCTAAGCTTACACAGTTCTACGAGAACAATTGAAGCCTTCTACTGTTTATCTTGTCGCGGACGTCTACGCCCTTTTGCAAAGCTCCCATTTTCCCACAGGCTGGAGGATGTTGACAGAGCCTTACAACTGCTAATCGCATTTACTTAAAAATATCTAAATGCTTTTCATCAAACGCGTTTAGTGCATATCCTGCAATCATAGTGAGACCAAATTTCTTTGAGGCATTCTGTCAAACAGTCCGTGTCCTCATCCCTCGTCTATGCTTCCACATTTTGTATAAATGTTTACCAGAGCATTTCCGACTGTAATAAGCTGTTTTGTTATGCTTTGATGGATGTTTACCCTATTCGGAAGCTCCCATTTTGGCACAGGCAGGGAGTATGCTGCAAGTAAAAACTGATGTAGATGGATGGGAATGTATTGTTAAGTGAAAGGGCTGGGTTCCCGACCATCTGCACCATTAAAGTTTAATGTGTGTTGTTTTAAGTTCAATCAAGAAGAAGCAACTTTAGCCATATTCTAAATGAGTGACCACCTCATTTCATTTGGTGATTTTTTTTTTCTCTAGTATCCAACATCATTATGTATAGATTGTTTATTTTATATTAAATTTGAATGTCTTTTTAATTTATGGAAATAATTTGGATTATATAGATGTCAATGTCTTTGTCTTTATATAATAAATTATAAGAAATTGAATAAGCATATATCTAAATTAAAATCGACCTTGTACTAAGCAATCATGTTTAGGGAGATCCAATTCATCAAGTCATCCAAGTGTTAAACTTGGCCTACACGTGCATTAAGGAGTTTGAACTTTGGTGGATGACTTGTTTATCACACATCATCATCTTCAGTGATTGTGTTCAACTAATTGAACCACAATATGTTGGCTAAAATCTTAATATTTTAAAATACTTAATTTAAATTTTTCAATTATTAAAATCTAATGTATTTATTAATTAAATTTGAATTTACAATTGTATCTTTTATTTTAATATTATAAATTTAATATAATAATATTTATTAGTCAACTTTAATCTTTATTAAATTTAATTATAATTTTATCTTTGTCAAATAGAAACATGAACCTTTTAACATAGACTTGAAGTTCTCATAAAGAATGACCCAAAGCATTTATACTCTCCAACTTTCATTTTTCTTTGCAACAAGTGTTAGGAGACTAAATAATCTACAAAGAGCTCTCCATATCTTTGTGACTAACAACGTTTTCCCCATCAACCATCATACACCTCTCACTTACAAGCTCCATTTCTTGAGGGAAGACTATTAATGTGTTCTAAAGAGTCTTGATGGGTTCTAATGTGTCCTAATGGGTCCTAATATTTCCTAAGGGGTCCTAATGGGTCCTTAGGGGTTGTAGGACCACTTAGGAAATATTAGAACCCCTTAGGACATATTTTTAATGGGTCATATGATCACTTAGGACCTATTATGGCCCCTTATGATATATTAGGACCCCTTAGAACACATTAGTGTGTGCTACAACAAATAATATGTTCTAAGGGGTTAGAATGGGATCTAATGGGTCCTAAGGGGTATTAAGAGGTCTTAATGGGTCCTAAGGGATCTGAGGACCACTTATGACCCATTACAACCCATTAGGACACATTGGAAATCATTATGAGACATTAAAACCCTAAAGTGTGTCCTACACACCTTAATGTGTTCTAAGGGGTATTAATGGGTTCTAATGGGTCCTATTGGTCCATAAGGGTTCATAATAGGTCCTAGGATCAGTTAGGACCCATTATGACCCCTTATGATATATTATGAACCCTTAGGACACATTAGTGTGTCCTACACCCCTTAATGTGTTGTAAGGGGCATTAATGGGTTCTAATGTGTCGTAATGTGTCCTAATGGGTCTTAATGGGTCCCAAGGGTTCCTAGGACCACTTAGGATGCATTAAAACCCCTTAGGAAACATTAGGACACATCAGGATACATTAGAACCCATTAGTGTGTCCTAACATGATTAATGTATTCTAAGGGGTCCTAAAAGGTTCTAATGTGTCCTAAGGGGTCCTAATGGGTCCTAATATGTCCTTAGGGGTCGTAATGGGTCATGAGGGGTCCTATGACCACTTAGGACCCATTATGACCCCTTATGATATATTAAAACCACTTAGAACCCTAAAGTGTATCCTACAATGATTAATGTTCTCTCTCTTCTAACATGGTTAAGCATACATGTTAATTACCAAACTAACCATATCATAAACAATACAATGAGAAATAATAAATCATAACAATTACAATGTCCACTACTGCTTTTGCTTCCTGCCTGTCTGGTTTGATTTCTCCCACCGGAGTGCTAGCTGGGCATGGTGCGACTACTCTTGGTGGGGTATTTGTGTAGGTGTTGTCGACGTCCTCTGATAAGGGGATTTGTGGGTTTGCGATCTCTTATGCAGATGTGGCCGCATTTGAAGCAGGTATCAATGGAGCTATTTCCTCTGCTGGGAGAGGGGGCTTCTGGTCCATTCCTTCTGTGAAGCCTATCTCTGTAAGTGATCCCATTGTGGTTAATCTAGAATTTGATATAGTTTATGAGATCTTTAAAAATGCGAAGGATTTCTCCTCTAATGCTGTAATCTTTAGATTTAGGGGTTTTTGGCCTTCTCTATCAGACTTGGATGCTTGGATTTCCAAACATTGGGAACCTATTTTATTTAAAATCATTCAGATATACCCTATGGAAAATGGTTTTTTTATTGCAAAGTTTGGAAATGTTGAAGATAGGAAAACTATTTTGTGTGATAGGTGTTTCTCTTGGGAGGAGCATTTCCCCTTGATGGCCAAACCTTGGCATTAGGGGTTTGATCCTCTTACTGAGTCCTTTAATAAAATATCCTTATGGGTGAGACTCCCAAATCTTCCCCTTCATCTTTGGCTAGATTCTATTTTGGAATCTGTGGGGGAGGATATTGGGGATTTCCAGATGGTTGATTTGGCTTCCTCTGATGTTTTTCATTTGACATATGCTCGTATCCTAGTGGAGGTTGATTTTTCTAAGGGTCTCCCTGAGAAGATTACTTTGGCTTCCCCTATGGGCTCTTGGATCTAGAATCTAGATTATGAGGGAATTTTGTTCAGATGCAAGAAATGCCACAAGATTGGCCATCTTGCTGTGCATTTCTTATTTGATAAGGTTAAATCGAAGAAATTGCCTTCTTGGTGGTTGGGGGCTTCTAACCACCATTATACGGTTCATAAAGTTTCTAAGGATGGTGGTTTGACTGCTTTCCCTTCTCAGGATGATCACACTATGGCTGGTGCTACTAATGTTGTTTCTGATGTGGCTTTGGTTCAGATTATTGCTGTTCCTGACCAGATAGTTGATGTATCTAGATCAGCTATCTTGTTTACTTGTGCTATGGGTTTTGATGTCCATGGTTCTCTAGGGGGGAAATGGGGAATGGTGGTAAGGCCCAACCACTACACCAAAAGACTAGTCTAGTGGTAAGGGCGGCTATCCAAGGTGTTAAGGGTGTAGGGAACATCTCCCATCATTGGAGCATCTGAGGACAGGGACCACCGCCTAATTACATAGACCCTAGACACATGGCTACGGGGCATACCACTCGCACACAAGACATTATAGCCCACCACACTCCATGGGTCTCGACCTTGGCTTTGATACCACTAATGCCCAACCACTACACCAAAAGACCTTCTCAAGAGAATCAGGTTAAAAACATTGCAGATTTCACTGGATGTAGATCTGTGAAGCTCAAAGACAACCCGAAAAAATGTCATGTAATTTCGTTTTCTTCATCAATCATATTCCATAATCTACAATTACATAGATAGCAAGAAAAGATGATGAATCATAAAATGTAATCATAATGATAAATCACAGAATGTAATTTAAAACATTGATAAAGAAAATAAATTTATATTAAAAAATTAAACATTAAACCTATAATGTGAGTTTGCCATAAAATGTAATCATAATGATAAATCACAGAATGTAATTTAAAACATTGATAAAGAAAATAAATTTATATTAAAAAATTAAACTTTAAACCTATAATGATGAGTTTGAATGTATAACCTAATGTGCAATCCAATCTTGTCAGAGACCTACCAGCCCTAAGGCTCATATTCCTTCTGTTCTATGACTTTGGATGCATAATGCAGATTGCTCTTATTATGATTTTGTCATATTATTAACCCTGCTAACAGTGATGGAAATATTGTTGAGCAGTGATCTCTCCACTTCTCAATTCATAAATTCGCAGGCAATCACATTGCTTGTTCTCATTATGATTTCGTTTTGTCTCTGCCATTAAAGAAATAAAGCATACTGAAAACAAAAGTGAATACTTAGGTGACCATGGGAAAGGCCTCAAGGTTGGAGATGTTGCAGCAGCAAGTCAGTTATTGTACAAAATGGGGTTGGATGTATTGCAGGGCAAATTATTCTTATTATTCTAATGCTCATAAGTGAGGATGTATGGCAGGAAATGACTTCTGCCTGGAAACCAATGGTGCGTGGGAAGGAAAACCTATTAATTGGTACGTTATAATTTCATCATCAATAGAAGCAACAAAATTCAACAGAAGTCACTGAAATTTCATGTGTGTGCAGGGCATAGTGACTAAGGTGAATTGAATTGAAATTCGGAGGTCATTGACAGTGTACCAGCTGTTTACCTGACTCTGTACATTGTAATGTCACCTTTCAAAGACAATCGTGCTTACTTCTTTTAGAGTTTATCTTTTCTTGTGTGGTCCTCTGTTTAGGAGTGGTGCAATCCTGCAAGTGAAAAATTCTAGTTTATTCTTTTTTATGTATGTCATAAAAATTCTACTAATTAATATGAGAAAGAACTACAAATTCAAGAAACCCAACTATTAATTAATATGAAAAAAATCAGTTATTATATATATATAACAATTTATTAATCTGTATGCAACAGCTATCAATACATATGTAAGAAACCATACACTATGCTATGCAAATATATAAGAAAGATAACAATTTACTAATCTGTATGCAACAGCTATCTAATACATATGTAAGAAACCATACACTATGCTATGCAAATATATAGGAAAGATGGACTTAATAGTGAACAATAAGAAAGATAAAAATTTACTAATCTGTATGCAACAGCTATCCAATACATATGTAAGAAACCATACACTATGCTATGCAAATATATAGGAGGTGGACAAAATGAGTCTTACCCATGTCCCCCTTAAATGCCATTTCTGCAAGGAGTGTTTTCATGAAATTTTTGAAATTAAAGATAAAATAAACAGTCAAATTTCGTAATCAGGGGTCATTAGCTCCACAAAATGTTGCTAAAAAAATTGACCAGCGGTTACTAGCTAAAATAAGCTTAGCAGCCACATAGGAACCTACAGTGGTGCACTAAAAGTGTGATGTCAATTTATCCCTAAAAAAATTCCTCTAAATTTTAAAAAGCAATCAATTATATGATGAAGGTTTGGAAGTGATATGAGAAACATGAAAATAGAAGATGTCTGAAGAGAGTGAGAGATAAGAGTGAATGAAATGTTAATAGACGGAAAAATCACATTATAAATAAAGAGTTGTCATAAGATAACAAAAAGAAATAATACAAAAAATAATAACAGTACTTATATAAATATAAATATAAATAATTCAATTTTAAAATGATATTTCTAACTTCAACATAAATAGTTAAAATTTAATAACACCAGAAACCCCACACATATAATGAACATTGACTAAATAATTATTTCATTAATTTCAACCTGCACATATTTGATAAACTTTCATCAACTCTCTTAATCTCAGATATTCTCTAGTAATTGGCACGGTGAATTTTAGCTACAATTACCTATGATAAAAACTTCCTTATGAATATGGATCGACACTTTGCATGCATGTCTACTAGAACAGTTGGAAGTACGTCTGAGAAAATTCCTTTATTGTTTATACTATGGTAGATCTCCATACCCTTTGTAAGCACCCATTTTTTAGTACAGGCCGGGAGGATGCTGGCAAAGCTATAGACCTGATAATCGCATTTGATTGGAAGTTTCAAAAGCCTTTCCGACAAATCCATTTTGTTCATATCCTGTAATCAGGAAGTTCATAAGGCCATATTTCTCTGAGGCATTCTGTCAAACAGTTCACGTGCCTTGTCCAAGCTTACACATTTTGAGCAATTGCAGGTACACCAACTGGCAAAATTCCTCTACTGTTTATATTGTGATGTACACCCATACCCTATTCCAAAGCTCCCATTTTAGCACAGGCGACAATGTTGACAGAGCTTTAAACCTGCTAATCGCATTTGGTTGAAAGTATTTAATCGTTTTTCATCAAACGCGTTTTGTGCATATCCTGCAAATATAGCATTCCATGTGACCACATTTCTTTGAGGCATTCTGTCAAACAGTTCACATGCCTCGTTTATGCTTCCACAGTTTGCATAAATGTCTTCTAGAGCATTTCTGACTGTAATAAGCCCTTCTGTTTTGCTTGGATAGCCGTCTACCCTGTTTGGAAGCTCCCATTTTGGCACTGGCAGGGAGTACGCTGCAAATAAAAGCTGATGTGGATGGAAACCTGTTTGTTCCATATGGTGAAACTTTCGAGAACACTTCGAATTCGAACATCCACGACTCTGTTTATTTGCACGAAACAAATGGGAATGGATTGTTAAGTGAAAAGATTGGGCTACGCTATTAAAGTTGAGTGTGCAATCAAGAAAAAGCAACTTTAGCCATACTCTAAATTGATGAGATCACTGATTTCATTTAGTGATCTTCTTCTATAGTATCCAACATCATTATATCTTTATTAGTCCCTGCCGTTAAGGGAGGAGACTAAAGTTTTCATTAGTCTTTTGAGCATTAGTTTGCTCTTTGAAAACCGCGCAATCTATAAAAATCTTGACAAAAACTATAGTATTGGAGAAAACTCAAAATTAATCTGACGTAAAAATTTGTAAATCCTTTTTTGCTATTGGCTCTTGGCATTTTTCCGGGTAGTCTTTTTCGTTTTCCATGATAATATTAGATAAAAATGTGGTGGTCATTGCAAGTGGCATTTTACAGAGCGGCTACGCGGCAGGAATGTAATTAAACAGTCTGGTGCATAGATCCTCTTGACGGATGGCATCAACGTGGCATCACGTATTTACTTTCCAAGCCTTCTGCAATTTCCTCTAATTTTATTTTCTGAATCCTTCTCCGCTTGGAAGGCCATTTTCCAGCCCAGGAGTTGCTTCGCAAGAACGAGAATAATAGGAGCAACTCCAAGACCGATTCCTATGGATTTATTCATTCTCAAATTTGGCTTATCCCCATTCTAGAACATTTCAAATCCCTCAATTTTTGCGAAAATCTCCAGTTAGGCTTCTTCTATAATACCCAAAAGAAAATCATTGCAGTTTCTGTGGTTTTGCATATAAGGAGGTTGTGGATACGAGCTCTGTCAGTTCTTCGCGCTTTCAATCTACTGTGGTCTGATTATCTCGAGCTACAGGCTTTGGATTTGAGTTCTAATGGTTGTTCAAGCATATATTCAACCATTATGTGCAACAAATTTGATTTCAATATTCCCTTTTAATTGGACTAATTTTTCCCAATCCTATTTTTTCTTTTGATTCCGCGTTATATACTTTGGCTGGAAACCGCATATGAAAACAAATAGATGTAGCAATTTCTTGTATCTTATTAGGCCTTTTTTCTCATTTATTTTATATTGTATGCACTGCTGTTTGAATTTGCATACGTTTTGAAGGGTTTCTGTAAATATAGTTGTATAAGTTTTTCCTGCAAATATTCATATCAGACCATTCAACATATTGATTCTTGTCCATCTGGACAGAATAACCCTAAAAATGTTTTATTGTGCTATTACAACACATGCTCTCCCACATTTTTGAAAAAGAATTATGTGTGTGTTTTAAACTTTCAACATTTTCCAGCATTCATCTGAGCACTTTTTTCTTTTTAATCAGTAAAGGCTGAAGTCATAGTTTTTATATTAAGTAGAAAGTAAAATATATAATATCTATCTACAGCTAAAAACCATAATATTGTTCGATCATGGAGTGTGAATAAATATAGAGCGCTTTTCATGCTTTCCCTGCTATCACCGTACCGCCGTCGAAACTTAAACAGAAATGACAACATATATGTGTACCCGTGATCCGAAAGCCATCCCAATCCGGAGCCAAGTGTATAGCTATGTCTACTTTGCCCGAATATAAAGAGATCTTCTCCAAGAAGATCGGCTGAAAAGTAAATACTTATCTTTATGAAGAAACGACACCTCTAAACCCTGCACAAAACTTCGATTGCCATCTTTGGAAATGACTAAATAGATGGGTTAAAGTACATCGCCAGCTTTCAGCTATAGTGATTGAATGGATGATTTGAAGTACACCGCCAAATTTTCAGCTAAAAGCTTCCCAAAAGCTCTTGATAACGGGAATGCTGTGTGTCCTTCCTATCAACTTTCGGATTCTGACGAGGATGCCATCCATTTGAAATTGATCTAATGTGTATTCCACATGCTGCCATATTAGCCAACTCATCGGCTTTACCGTTGCCTTCGCGGTAGATATGGTTAGCCGTTATTGATTCAAATTTGGAGATAATACTCAAAATCACCTCTAAAAAAGATTGAAGTTTCCAATTAGTGATGGCTCCTGATCTAATTGCATTTATGATTATCATTGAATCCCCTTCGATTTCCACTGTATTGAAGCCTAAATCTCTAACAAGAATTAAACCATGATAAAGGGCTTTAATCTCTGTTGCATTATTAGTATATGGTTCTAGAGGGATGGCTAATTGAGCAATGATTTGACCCTCTGAGGAATGAATAATGCACCCAGCACCCGAAGGCCCAGGATTACCTTTTGATGCACCATCAAAATTTAATTTCACCCATCCCAGGGAAGGAGGTTTCCAAACACATGACTGTCTTTGAAGTCCATTATTATTGCAACCTCTTCCTAAGGAACTAGGAGCTTTCAACCCGTGCCATCTTTTCATCATCTTATCATCCCAACTGGTGTAAAATTTATGTATTGTTGAATATGTTTGATTTCGAGAATTCATGATCTCCACTATAGCTACTTCAATTCTATTCAATATTTTCCCAATATCCATTGATTTATCTTGAAAGATTCTCCTATTTCTTTCTTTCCAGATTTCCCAGAGTAAAATTGAAGGAGAGATAATCCATAAGTTACCACACAAACTATCTTTGAAGAGAGTTGGCCAAGCAAGAAGATGCAATTGGAGATTTTGATGGGGAGCAGATTGCCAATTCAATTTCGAATATAGGCACTACCAGCATTCTGTAGCAAAGGGGCAGGAAAATAATAGATGATTGTGAGATTCTTCGTGTTTTAGACACATGTAGCATCTTGATGGACCCAAGAATCCCATTTTAGTAAATCTCTCTGCAGTCAAAATGCGGCCCTGAGAGGCTGCCCATAGGAAAATACCAGCTTTGGGGAGGCATTGTTTATTCCAACAAAGATGGAGTGGGATTGTAGAAGACTTTTGAATGTGTTGTGTTAATGAATTGTATCCTTCCATCACCTTATAGATGCCATCTTTTGAACCTGTCCAAATTAACTCATCATTACCATTTTTCAAAAGGAAAGATCTATTTTGAACTACAAACTTTAGCAAGTTTGATTCTTGGATATCAGTTCCTCTACTTGAGAAATCCTTCCACTACCAAGATCCATCCTCCTTTGATGAATGAGAAGGGATAATGTAATCTTTAAGCATATTACCCCATGTTGATTGACAAAGTTGCATAATCTGATTAAGGCCTGGTATTGATTGGAGAGTACCTAGTCCTCCCCAGGAATCTTCCCAAAATCTAGCTGAGTTACCACTTCTGATATTCCAAGAGAGGTTGGAATCCACAACTTGTCTGGATTTCAATATAAAATTTCATATCCTGGATCCTCTTGGAAGGTTTTTAATTCTGAATATTTCATGACATCCCTCTGCACCCAAGTATTTTCCTTTGATGATTCTAACCCATTTGTAATCCTTATTTTTTATCAGTTTCCAATATAATTTAGCTCCCAATGTTGTGTTTTGCCACATCTGATTTTTAATCCTTATTCCCCCCGCACTAATCGGTTTACAAATATTGTCCCAACAGATCATTTTGAATTTTCTATTCTGATCACATCCATGCCAAAAAAAATTCCTCAACTTTTTCACTATATCCATGTAATCAGTTGAAGACAAAGCCAAACAAGATAATAGATATATGGGAATTGCTGAAAGGGTAGCTTTAATCATCACTATCCTTCCTGCACATGATAACCATTTGGATTTCCAGCTAGCCATTCTCCGATCCATCCTTTCGTTGATTGGTTTCCAAATCCCTGATGTTCTAAGATTCTTATCAATGGGAATCCCCAAATAATTGCAAGGAAGTGCTACTACTTTAAAGGCTAAAAGGGATTCTATTCTCAATTGGATCCTCTTTTTCGTATAGAAGAAAAAAATAACTGATTTTTCTTTGTTGACTACTTGTCCTGAGGCTAAAGCATACTTATTTAGAGTACTTCTCAGAAGACCAGCTTCTCTGACCGAACCATAGCAAAGAGGAGTGTATCATTCGCAAATTGTTGATGTGTAATAGAAGGAACTGAAGATGTGACTGATATGCCTCTGATGCAGCCCTGAGTTTGAAGCCTAGAAATACTGTGACCTAAAGCCTCTGCCATGATAATGTACAAGAAGGGGGATAGAGGATCCCCCTGCCTTATACCATTTGAGCCTCCAAAAAAACCTTGAGGGGAGCCATTAATCAGAATAGAGTATTTTGGAGTCGATATACAGTAAAAGATCAGATTGATCCAGGCTTTAGAAAATCCAAAGCATTCCATGCATTTGGATAAGAATCTCCAATTCACTTTATCGTAAGCTTTCTTGATGTCTAACTTAATTAACATGCTAGGTTTTTTGGAATGTTGAATGGAATGAATTGCTTCTTGAGCAATTATAATGCCATAAAAAATGGATCTGCCTGGGACAAACCCTGTTTGTTCTTCACCAATGATTCTATTTAAGATTATTTTTAATTTATTTGCAAGGGCTTTAGATAAAATCTTGTATATCATATTACACAATGCAATGGGTCTGAATTCATCAATAGAGTTTGCATTTTTTGATTTAGGAATGAGACCAATGAAAGTATTATTGATTTTGGTTAGAAATCAACCTGAAGATCTAGCTATTTCCAATGCCTGAGTAAGTTCTTGACCAACAACCTCCCAACAATGAAGGAAGAAAGAGGGAGGGAATCCATCTGGACTAGGAGCTTTGTCTGGAACCATTGCTGATAATGTTTGTAAAATCTCCTCTATTGAAAATGGCCTCATTAGATTTCAGTTATCTATCTCTGTGAGAACTTTGGGGATATTACAAAGAAGTTATTGTTGACATGTAAGAAAAGAGCTATTTGAAGAGTTCAACAACTTGGAGAAGAAAGATACTATTTCCTGCTGAATCTCTTTTTGCTCAGAGAGAATAGATCCATCTTGGCTAGAAATTAGTAGGATTCTGTTGGTATTCCTTCGGCACTTAGTGCTAGAATGAAAAAATTTAGTGTTTTTGTCTCCAGCAGCTAACCAAGACTCCCTTGACTTTTGCTTCCAAAATATTTCTTCTTTACTAAGCACATCCTCCAAATCCTTGAGCAAATCCTTCTCTTTGAAATATAGTTCTTGATTCATCCCTTGATTCATGATCATATTGTTTAACTCAACCAAATTTGATTCAATTTCCACTTTTGATGAAAAAATATTCTTGAATTGAGTCCTGTTCCAAATCAACAGATTTTGCTTAATGAATTTGAGTTTAGCCACAAAACATAACAATTTTGAACCTTCCACCTTAACTTTAGCCCACCAATCTTTGATCATTTCTGTAAAGCTTCCCTCTTTTAGCCACATATTTTCAAATTTAAAGGATCATTTATATGGCTTGTCCTCTTCCAACAAATCGAGACAAATAGGAAAATGGTTTGAGCCTGATGAAGGATATATGGAAGCTTTCAACCCAAAAGAGAAAGATGTCAAGTCACCTTTAAAAAGAAACCTATCCAATTTTTTCGAGATATTGTCCATACCCATTCTTCTATTAGACCAAGTGAAGGCCCCATTATCAAATTCAATCTCCATCAAATCATCCTTTAAAAACCACTCATGGAAGTCTAACTGGGATTGAGATAGCCTTTGAGATCCCCTTTTTTTCTCTATTGCATGAATGATGGCATTAAAGTGTCCCCCTACAATGAAATTACTGTCAGGAAAAATATGAAACCAGTTACTAATTTCCTCCCAGATCTCCACTTTCCTTCTTCTTGAGATAGATCCATACACATTGATCACAAATGTGTTTAAATTTGATTGTGTACTGATAATTTTGCCCCCCATCCAGCTCTGAGAATCTTTGACATGAGAATAATATGAAGTTCTAGGATTGCATATAATGGTTAGACCCCCTTAGGAACCCGTTGCTTCAACCACTATGGCTTTCCAATCCCCTAAAGACCTTATGAAATCATTTGCATGTTCTTTATTCATCTTGGTTTCTTGTAAGAAAATGATGTTTGCTTTAGAAGACCAAATGCAGCGTTTAACCAGATGCTGCTTGTTAGGGGCATTAAGACCCCTAACATTCCAAGAAAGGAGTCTCATTGAGACTTGGGAAGGAACTTCCCCTTCCCTACCTTCAAATAAGTTGTAATCTTTTCTTGGTCCTAATCTTCACCCTTCTCTTCTCTCAAAGTGGCTGCTGACTTTCTTCCTCTGCCTTTCTTTTTCCCTAATCCGTAGTCTATTGCTATTTTATGATCTGCTTGTAGCAATCCTAAAGGAGAATTAAAATAGTTTGAAGTTAACTTGGAGCATGATTCCATGGCTTTTACCTCATCCTGACCTTGAGAATTGAATATCATCTCTGATTCAAATATTGGATGGTCTACATCCATAAATCTCTCTTCATCTTCTACATAGTCATCTTCCAACATTTTACCAATAATTGAATGAGACAAGGAGTTGGTTGTGGGTTGATCATCCGGAGTGCTACCAAATAGGTCATAAACTGCTTGAAGTCTAGAAGGAATAGGTTCCTCTATGCTACCAACACCTCCAATATCCCTTGAAGACTGGTTCTGATGATTCTTAGAGGTTTGAGTGATATTAAGCCCCCTTTCATTTTATTCTTCACTGGAGCCAAGGGTAATTCTGTTAACAATTCAATATTGGAATCCTTCTTGCCTCTGTTTCTGATTCTTGAAGATTTCCTACATCCCGAGTTTGGAGATCGGTTGCTTTCCTCTAATCCAATAGGTTTTGTCAAATCCCTGATGTCACAAAGTCTAATTTTCAAGATGTCATCCTCTTGTTCAGCATAATCCTGAGGCTGAGGTGTAGTGTAAGAGATAATATTCTGAGAATCTCGATCATCATTTCTCAAATCATAAATCTTTGTGTCAGGAATATCATTCTCTAAAGTATGGGACACTCTGTTTTCCCCTTTTTCTCCTAAAGAACCAATAAGGTTCTCCTCTGTTTCAGGTGGGTTGTCCTCATGGAGAACTTGGTCAGCAATTTCCTCCAGTAAATCTTTCTGAACCTGAGAAACCCAATATATGATGAGATGTTCCAGCCAAGGGACTTGACATTTGGAGATTGACATTGGGAGAGAATGGGAAGGTATAAGAAGAGGTGCCTTGGACAATTTCCTGAATTTTCCAAATGTCTCTTTGTAAGTGTTGAGGTCTAACCAATATTCCCCCTTGGATATGATGTCCATCTCATGACTATTTAATGTTGCACTGCCCTCATAAGATGGATAATTCAAAGAGAGAATTTGAGAGCCCCCCTTGTTCCATTTGTAAGACCATAATCTCTTGCATAAAAGATATAAAAAAAAATGCAGAGACTCCTTGTTGATATCCACTAATTTAACCTGAGGATCAATGCTAGCAAAGTGCCGAGAGCCAGTTTTCTAGGGGGTTGCAATCTCAGATGTTGTAAAAGATGTTATCTCCGGAATGATTGACTGTTCTGAAGCATAGGAAATCGTCTGAATCCAAATTCCATATCTTGAAATAAGCTTTATGGAATTAGGCAACTCCTTCTCAACAGTCATTAGCAAACATAACCAACTTGAAGCTGAAGGTTTATCTGAAAAGTGTGATAAGTATATTCCCACTTTGTTGCCAATAATTTGTAGAATTTCCATGTTTCTATATTCAACCGGTAGATTTGATAGGTTGATCCACATGGGAACAAATCTGATCACATTTTTGGTGCTATTAAAGTTAGGGGACCATTGCTACATGTGTAATCCTTTATTCTTATAAAACCAACCTTTTTGCTTGAAGATAGAATCTCTCTTAGACTTGTTTTCAAATAGCACCACAAAATATTCTAGTTCATTATCCAGTATTTCACTCTTAGAAACATCCCCCCAGTTGCATAAAACCCAATCTTTGAAATCCTTGTATGATATTTCTATCTTCCAAAACTTGCAGATGATTCCCTGGCGAAGATAAATAAGATTTCTTTGTTTTAATATTTCTTCTGATAGGGTAATAGATAATACCTGATTTGTTTTGGAGGGTACCCACAAGTGGTAAACTTCCATGGAAGTGTTGGGCCAGCCAAGAAGCTCTGACTCGACTTCGTTTGGTCGTTGTAGCTGCATTGACCCTACATTGTCCTCATGAATCAACAATTTGAGAATTGGTCTCCATATTTTCTATGTTCCTTTAAACCTTCCTTTAGCTTGAGATTCAAACCTCTTTCTGTGAATCACCTCATGGCCCAACAAATCTAATCTTCTTCTATGAATCTCCCAGTAGGAGTTCGTCCAAGCTTTCTTGGGCAAAGGAGGATTAAATGGGATGCCTCTGGAGGATGTGGGAAAAATGGGTATTAGATTCGGGTTCAGCTCTTTGTTCTGAGGTGAAGAATAGTTCTTGTTCATTTTTTAAAATTTGAAACGTGACCATTTGTTGAACCAGGCGCGAAAAGGAATCTTCTTTCTTTGAGACAGGGCCATTCTTCCAACTTGAAGGTTTTGATTATCAGGATGAAAGGACCGTTCATGAAATATCCTCCTTTGTTTAAATGGATTATTGAACCATTTTCTTTCCCCACTGTAGAAAACCCCTGGTCTTCGATCCTTTTCAACCTGGTTCTGGGTTCCATCCCTATACCCATTCCTTCAGCTTTCTGTGAAATCAGTGAAAATATTTGTGAATTCTGGCCTCCTGAACTGTCTGGTTGAATGCTCTACTCTCTCCATCAGTGATAATGAGTATTACTTTCATAGAGCTTTACTAATATACTAATAATCCGCCAGATAAGGTTTCTTACTATTCTCTAATTCATGCATTTGCAAGGTTTCTTACTATTCTCTAAAAATCTTACCTATAGCTTTTAAATTACTTTACTTACAAGTGAGGCTCCACTCATAGGACTGGCTACATGAAAAACCCTCCACTGTAGAATCGAAGCTTCCCTCTTTCAGCAGATCAACTTGAAAAAGTTTAAGCCTATCCTCTACTCCTACCAGATCTAACAAAGGACGAGATTTCCTCTCATCTCTGGTAAAAATTTAGGATCTAGCGGGTCTAATATAGGCAAAGGCTTTAGGGCAAAGATCTCTGAGTGTGGCATTCACTGTGTAATCTCTTCCAGAAGATTTTTCACCAATGTATCCCACTGCTCCTACCACACATACTATCCCACTGAAATCCTAGTTACCTCCTCTCCATCTGCATCAGCTGGTCACATGATCGCATAGCGCTAAAAAGTTCCATTCGAACATGCGACTCGTTCACCGAATCTGACTAGACTCGCCTTAATCTGAGCACTTTGTCACATGATAAAGAAATAAATATATGGAAGATCACATTCAGTTCTGAACAGATTATGTTTATCGGTTCATTTCATAAAATTCCAACTACATAAGGGTACCGTATGTCATATAGGTATGAACAACATGTACAAAATATCTTACGATACTGAAATGAAAATCTTTGTGGTTTTGAGAACCTGAAACACTTTTCTGGATCTATGAATAGACAAAGTGGTTTTAAGACAATAATATGAAGTACTACCAAAACATATGTATAGATTCTTTATTTAATTACTTTATCTAGAGCTATTAAATTAAAGGACAAGATTTTCAATAAATTTGAAGATTATATTATTCTTACATAAAAGGTTTTATATTTAATTTTGAGTTTTGTTTGTTATTTGAAATAGGAACATGAATAGATGAGAGTCAAGAACTAATGGGTACAATTCTATTAGAGTCATTTAACTCATATAATGGAAAAGTAAGAAAAAAACTGGAGAAGTGTTGTGCAATGAAGAGGAGTCTGAGCTCTATCAACAAGCTTGCATGGTGAGATGTGAGATATGAGATAAATCCCTTTTTTCTTTTCCAATGGAGGACTTGGAGTCATCACCATCAACACCCTCACCTTTATCACCGCATTACAATACATCAAGTGGTAAATCTTCTCACTCAATTTTTTGTTTTCTACAATTATTCTTTTGAACATGTTTGTTAGATTTCCATTGGGTAGATTTGTGATGGATCTAGGTCTCTTCAATTTTGTTATATGACAATAAAGATTTGTCATGTAGAGAAATCCTCGATCAGAGTGCCCCTAATACTAGGGTTTGTGGGAGGAATAGACTTAAATATGATAGCAACAGAGACTCAAGTACTCTATCACAGGGCAAGTCCCATAATAGTTACATTTACATAGATTTAAAATAGTTATATGTATTGAAGATATGGAAATAGAGTACCATAATGCATGTATTGATGATAGGGTAACAGTTATGCATATATTTCTGCCTCTTTGATTCAAGAGGTGATAGAATGGTCTTATCTAGTTGCTTTTACTTTATATATCCAGATGATAATGCAGAACAAAGTGTTTTGCAAGTTACATCCAAAAATGAAAGTAATAAATTGTGTCAAAAAAATAAACAATAACTAAGCAAGTAATGTCTAAAGTAAAGAATTGGTTATTGAAACAATGAAGTTGCATCTCAAACAAAGCCCATGCAGATACTGGTTGCAGACACTTTTTTCTGGTCCTCCACCTTAGGCAGGGACTCTAGCTGTGTGCAACCCTTGTTTTTATATAATAGATTATAAAGAATTGAATATGATCTAAATTAAAATTTTCCTTTTACTAAGATCATTTTTAGGAGGATCCAATCTATCAAGTTAGTCATGTGTTAAACTTAGTCTAAATGTGCATTAAGGGGTTTGAACCTTGGTGGGAAACTTGTTTATCATGTACCATAATCCTCATTGATTGTGCTCAACTAATTGAACTATAATCTATTGGCTAAAATTTTAATATTTTAAAATGTTTAATTTAATTTTTTTAATTATTAAAATTTAATATATTCAATATTTCAATTATTTAAGTTTAACATTCAAAACTTTATTAAAAGAAAATATTATCATTTGTTGTCGAAACCTTTAATGACAAAGCTTTTGAATATGCTGCCTTGCAACGTCTCTAACAACTCACCTTGTATCTTCAATGACTCCATCTAGTTTGTTCTCTGTAGTGGGTGCCCCTCCTGCACTGGTGAATGTTGGTGTGACGACCCCCATGGTGTTGTGGCAGCAACTGGACCTGTTGTTGTCCCTATACATGGTGAAGCATTGATTGTGGACCCGTTGTTGTCCCTATACATGGTGAAGCATTGATTGTTAGCTCAGCTCCAACAATTACAAGGATTTCTAGGTTGGGACCATTGGATGTAGGGGGTGCTAACCTACTGTTGGTGAGGGGAAATATTCTCGAAAATACTAGGGGTAAAGATTTTGTTGGTATTTTGTCCTCTAAACACTCCTCCTAGAGACTCAATATTGGGTTTATTACTATTGGTGGATAGATTTTTGCTCGTGTTCCCAAATCTGCACCTTCAAAGGAGAAGCCTTGACCTCTTTCTTGTGCCAAGATATCCCCTATGATTGTGTGTGGCCTAGAAGTGGAAGAAAAATATGTATTTCTACCAACGTTGTAGGTTGGTTTGCATATTCACTTGTTTTTGGCCTTCTATTCTAGATATTCACCACTGGGGGATAGATTCATGAAGACCCTTGGTCCCTAGTAATATTGAGCTTTTATGTTGTGCAAAGGGGCTTTTGTAGCTATTTTCACTTCTTCTAAAGAAAGAGATTTGGTGCTAAGAAAGTTGTGGGTTTGGAGGAATCACTCTCTCATCCAAACCTTGGACAATTTCCTTTAACCCTATTACTAAACTGTTAATGATTGTATCTTCAATTGGATGATTCTAATCGATGCAATCAAATGTTTGAATGGTCTATCAGCCTTAAACATTTGATATCTTTCTTATTATCATAAAGCATTATTAATATCGATGACAATTATCAAGATTATATATATATATATATATATATATATATATATATATATATATATATATATATATATATTGTCGATTATTGTTGTCATTCATTGATATTAAGTTGATTCACATAATCGACATTATAGTAGATATAAAAAATCATACACATTATAATGATGATAATCCATTAAATAAGATTTTTGATATCTGCTATAATGTCGATTATGTGAATCAACTTAATATCAATGAATGCCAACAATAATCGACAATACAAGGAAATGATGGTGACATAGTCGATGATGTTATCAACTGTGATGATCACAGTCGATGTTGACTGTGTTTATCACAACCAACAACACCATCAACTGTCATATGTCATTGTTGTTAAATATATATTAGAAGCGTTGATCATTATCAACTATGATGATCACAGTCGATATCGACTGTGATTATCACAACCGATAATCATTATCAAATTCCATATAGTATTGTTGCCAATGAATAGTATAAGAGTCAATCATTATATTGATTGTCTTATCATTGTTATTAAGTTATGGTTCAATTGTTATCGATCAGACTCAATGATATGTATTACCAGTAACTACCAAATTTGTTAAACCATTAACAAGAGACATGTCTCATGTAGAGACATGTCTCTACATGAACTTTGTTCATGTAAGGACAAGTCCCTATGGGAGACATTTCCCATTATGTTGTACATATACTCATTGAAAGAATAACTTGGAACAAACAAAAATCTACAAGTGTTATTACAAGTTACAAATAGAGATTCATATCAAGTCTTCTCAAGAGAAAAATATATCATCATTGTATTTGGAGTTCATTGTTTTCTCTCAGATCCGCATTATCATCATATAGACAATTTCATTAGGATAAAAAGAGTTAGAATATAATTCTAATCGAAGTATAATCATAATTTCATTATATAGGAAACAAGTCATAAAATTAAAATTCCTCTATTCTAAATCTGATCAAAATTTAACATAAACCACTAAGCGTGCATCTAGTGTGGGTTCATCTCCCTAATCTTCCCCTTCACTTTTTGGAGAACTCTTGTTATGAGGCCATTGACAACTCTATTGGTCATTTCATAAAGGTGGATGAGCTACATAATTTAAGGGTCTCTCTATCTTTGCACATATTTTAGTGGACATTGATATCAACACACCTCTCCCTACAAATGTGGTTCTCATGGTGGTGGATAATCCATGGACTCAGGGTGGATTATGAGGGAATCCCATTTCAATGTTTTTGGTGTTTCTCTACTAGTCACTTAGCAGCTGATGTTTTCCTCTTGAGGCGTAAAGGCAC
Source organism: Chamaecyparis obtusa (assembly GCA_027943335.1). NCBI lineage: Eukaryota > Viridiplantae > Streptophyta > Pinopsida > Cupressales > Cupressaceae > Chamaecyparis > Chamaecyparis obtusa. The sequence continues at coordinate 259,747 of BSBK01004896.1, read as the reverse complement.
TACCACTTGGTGGAGAGATGCTAAAAAAAACATTTGATTTTCATGTCTTTTGATTCTTCATCTAACGAAGAGTTACGGGCTAATGACGATGGTGAGTCTCCTGATGTGAATTTGTGTTACACTCTTGGTGCAAATAGAGGTGATACTCCTGCTATAAATTGGGTCATCCATGTGAGTACTTCCCAACTTTATCCTATTGGTGAGGCCACCTCTGGCTGTGATGCTTCTTCTTCACCTCTTTATCTTTATCTACTACAATCTTTGACTAAAAATGTACAATGTTCTCAACACTCTGCTCCTTGTGCTGACAGTTTTCCAACTAGAGTTCCTGCACTAGTTGCTCCCCTTTGTGGTGGGGATCCTAATGGCAGTATCATCTAGACAATTACTTGACATTGTAGGAAAAATAGATCTTTAGCCTCACATTCTTCTCCACATATTGTGGGTGATTTTCCTTCTCACCCCTAAGGGGAGCTAATAGTCCTTTTGTTAGTGTGTTGTTTATGCTTTGTTGTATTTTCCAATACCTATACTGTTAGTGTGGTGTTGATCATCTTTGCTACCCAAGGGATATGATTATGTAAGGGTCAACACCACCCTTGTTATACTAATTTGTAATAATAAACATTCAAATTTTAACCTTTTATTTTAATATATTTATAAATTTAATATAATAATATTTTATTAGTCATGTTGAGTTTAATCTTTATCAATTTTTATTATAATTTCATCTTTCTCAAATAGGAACTCAAATCATTTGACATTAACTTGAAGTTCTCATGAAGAATGACCAAAAGAACTTGTACCCTCTGGGTTTCTTTATTTCTTTACAAGGAGTGTTAGAAGAAGACTAAACAATCTACAAAGGGCTCTCCCTAACTTTGTGCCAAACAACCTTTTCCCCATCAATCATTGTACACCTCTTACCCACAAGCTCCATTTCATATGGGAAGACATTACATTATTTCTTTAAGGAAGTTCTTTTTTCATTTCCTTTTTCATAGATTATTTTTCTTCCTATTACCTATGAAAGTGGTAGTTTGGGAAAAGTTTATCTAGCCCCTAGAACACACCAAGAAATCAATGTCCCTCATACTTTTTAATAGATATTTGGTGTGTTTTAGGGGCTAGATAGCCATTTTTAGCGACATACCATATAACAAATATTTGGACTCAAACTCTATCCTCTTTTTAGTAACATGTCCCCCACATCAAAATTCAAATAAAATATAGCAAATAGTAGACACTTCTTAGAATGTAATTTATTAGAAAGAAACATCTATCACAACCTCATTGAAAGACAAACCAACCTAACTTAAATGATGACCTTTTTAAAATCCTCCTTAGGATCAAGCACCAATATCCACATTCAATAAAGTCCTGAAATTCCCAATGAACCATAGACCACTAGAAAGTCTTCTTATGCTATCCATATCCATTGAAAAGGAAATGTTGAAGAAGTCACGAGGCTAGGATGAAATCTTAAAGTGTCTTATTTAAACTTATTAAAAGTTACTCATTAAGTTTGATTAATAGTGGAAATTAAAATTTGAAAGGACCACTACCCTTGTACAAAGAATATAATAGATATGTAGATTAAGTCCAACAAGAAGGATCAAATTAATGACCTATAACTGATTGAATATCTAGATGAACTAAAGGAATAGTGATTAGAGATCACCGAGCTACTAAAGTGACATGTAAGATGATTACATCAATCAATATGTTGTCATTGATGTCAACTAGTTTTGACTATACTTATCATAATAGTTACAAACATCTGAATATCTGTAGAAGGAAGAAAAGATGAAGAAATGAGATATCTACATAAGGAAAAGATGGATATGACAGATAAGGATAAGGTATACATTGGGTAACTTATTGATGAGTCTATGGCTTTATATTGTTGACTTGAGAATGTTACATTAATCTATTATGAAGAAGAGATTTGAATTGATCAAGTTAATGTGGTTGGTAATTGAAGACTTATGTATACACCGAGCTAGTGCAGTGTATACTGAGTAACAGTAATAACTGAGTTAGTTATCACCGACGCATTTTAGTATTAACTAAGTATTGATGAAAACATTAAATGCTAAGATCAACTAACTGAAATTGATGAGCTGGAAATTCTTATGATTTCGAGGTAAAGGATGAATTTAGTTATAAGATCCACGACTGACATAATTCAAAGAAGATCTAAAGGATGTGATTGAAATGTGTTATGGACATATCTGCCGAGGAAGGTTTAAATGACAAAATGGATGAAGAAGATTAAGAGGCAAAATTTGATGGCTGATATGAAAATAGTTTACTTGTCTATTTAAGAGACATGAGTTTCATTGTTGAAACATGCCGAACCAATAGAGACTATAGAGATTTCGTATGAAGACTTTATTCATGCATACCTGATCAAACTGGTTACATACAAAATTGAGCTGCAGACATTACCGAGCGTTAGAGAACTATTTACCGAGTGAAGTAAGTTGGAAAATATTGAGGAAGTGAATTGATTAATGTTCAGATAATTTTTATGAGCATAGCTTAGATCTGAATATTTGCAATTGAGTTGTATTCAAATCAGATCAAAATTGTATCAGTTTAACCATTGATTCATCAAAATCTCTTAACTGAGTGGACCTAACAGTCTTTTTGTATTTACATATGATATTCAATGAACGTTAATTGTTATCTTGTTGACCCCATAGTGAATGTTGGTCAAGAGTTAACTATTAGTGATAAATCCTCTAACTAGGTCACACCTAACAATGTGCATTGTAACCTTTAACAAGGTTGGCTCCTAACCGAGCTCACTTCAGAAGAGAAATATTTTGGGTTACCAGTCCCAGGTGGTTTTTCCCTTAGCAGGGTTTCCACGTTAAATCATTGTCTTATGTGTTATTTGTTATGATTTTTTTTCTATCATACTTTACATACTGCATAGTTGATTTAATCGGTAATCACAGTTTGGATAATTACTGGTATTTAGTGAATGAACAGACAATTAGATATTTTATCTTACTGAGTTGTTTATATTGTTGAAATAGTTTTAAAAAGTACATCCGGGAGTTTGGGACTGTAGGATAAATAACTTAACTGATTCACCCCCCCTCTCATTTATTCTAACAATAGGTATCAGATCATATTGGTTGCTTGGAGGAAAGTTTCAAGGACTTGAGAAAAAGATCACAAGATGTATAAGAGGGAAGTGCCTAAGCTAAACAAAGATAATGTAACACCCATCTATACTTAACGATAAAAGATGTTACTAAAGAAGATACAACCATAAACAAAAGCACATAGAACCATAGTAAATTTTTTTTTATAATTACAAACTGAACATATAAATATAACAACTGCTTCTAAGAGCTTTATAGATTTCAACTAAATTACATTAGAGTAATAAGAATACTCTTTCTTCAAAGACTTAGTCTCAAATCAAAATTTCCTTTTTAACCAATCCTTTACATTCTACGAATAGTTTTGATAACTAAAAACCAAGAAATGATCTATTTCCCATAAATCTTAACAACTGCTATCCACTGTCCCATACTCATTGATTTATCCATCTAAAAACTTGAAATCAAAAGTAAACACAAGCGCAAATAGCAAACAGGGCTCAGTCACAATGAAAAAGAAAATGAATCATCTCCAAATATCTGCAATCATAAAAGTCAGTAAAATATAACATTTATGCAGATTAAATACAGATGTAATTGAAAACTAAATAACATAATTCCATTCTTTTACACCAAACTCATCAAGCACTATAACTCTTTCTAACAGAAATAAACTCGTAAAGAAAATGACAAAGTAATGATCCAATAGTTCATGGGTGTCCACATAAGGACCTATGCTATGTATCCGTAAGGAACCTCATAGTAATCCATTATGTCTGATGAAACCATAATGTTTTATCTTGTTAATTGAAACCCATAACCCTTGAATTTATAATTATCACTTAATTAAACAACTGACAGAAATTCTTTCCCATAAGGATATAGACTAGTGTCAGTCAAAACTGACAGAAATTCTATCATCACAAGGTACTAGACTAGTGTCAGCCCCCAATCTAAGGATCATACTTGCATTATCTCAAAAACACTTGATCTAGCAATTAATGAAAGTAGTGAAATGAACTACATTACACAATTTCACTAACACTCCATTTCTATTGCATCAATTTACAAAATTGAAACAGCAATCAAAGATCCATTTTAAAACCATGTTTCCATATTCCTTAACATACATTCATAAACATGATGTTTCTCAAAAGATGAAAAAATCACAATTCTTTCTCCATCTCAATTCCAATCAAATAATAATCTCCACATTAACTTAACATTAAATCTGAAACTGTACAATAAAATGTCCGTATTAAATTCATGATTCCATTGAATAGAAAAGAACTAACATAATCATATATCAACTGAATCAACACAACACCCATCGCTTTTAACAAACATACAAGCTTGCCATAACCGATTTATTAAACTAATTGGCCATACATCCTGCTCTATTAATTACAAGTTTATACCTTTATATACATGTTGGCGTATGTACATGTATACACCACGGCTTGTGTATACATATACATATCCCAGCAGGTATATATATATATATATATATATGTATATATAATTATATAAGCTTGTAATTAATAGTTCAGAATGATAATCATAGCATCTATTATATACATGTTGGCGTATGTACATGTATACACCACGGCTTGTGTATACATATACATATCCCAGCAGGTATATATATATATATTTCTAATTGCATAAACTCGTAATTAATAGTTTAAGTCCATAAATATACAATAGAAAAAAACATACTAATCATCTCAGTTCTGTCACAGAATACATCTACCTTAATATACTACTAAATCTGCCGAATACATAAAATAATGACAGAATAATAATAATAACCGACTTCTACCTCTAAACAAAATACCAAAGTGTTTTTCCTTACTGTCTGAACAAGATAGTAATTGACTTTCCTATAAATTCCTAACATTTCCTAATGTCGTTACAAACTATATTTCACACTGGTGACAATTTCTGAAGATACATAAAGCTTGCAATCAAGTTTTGGTTTAACCAAAGATATCCACATTATCACTATTGACTGAAACAGACAGTGACAACACCCATTTGACAAAACATCGACACTAGATAACTAACGAAGTACACCCAAAAAAATACTTCAATCCACACCTATGTTGCAAGTGTAAATACAAAATATGACAGGTAACAGATAACACTATGAATTACCTCTAATCCCTATTTCCACAATACAACTCAAAAGAAAAAAAAAACATCAATACCAACTTCGGTTAATAACAGTGGTAGAAAAACCCGATTCCACCTTATAACCAAGACTTTTACAAACTGAATACATTATGCTACTACAGTGTTCCTAACAATAGGTACAGTGCGAGAACATCGTTAAAGAAATTTTTTTTAACAAACACTCATCCTGTATTCCAAACTGGTTCTCATTCCTGATTAACTCCCTTTATACTGACCAAAGATAAAGTATACATCGACACCAAAACACACTAGGAAATAACCATATATCATCTGCAATAACTATATTCCCATAGTTCAGCACAAACTTAACTAAAACATTGCCAAATCCATACTCAGTACAGAGAAAACCCCTCAACACATTATGCTCAAAAATAGCATATTAAAAACATGTATTTCTCATTCTTCTACTAAACATAACCACCATAAACTAAATAAACTACATAATCTAACCAAGAAGAAACACCGGTTCATGACCGAAACTCACAGAGTTTTCAATCACAAACCTCACATTCATCGACTAACAAACAGTAGTATCCAACATTCTATTAATTCATTTGCAGAACATAAAATGGAAACAGAGGATAAGGTGAGAGAGTGCCCCTGCCTGGTGAGCTTCACAAACTGCCAAAATGTCATGCAAGAGAGCCCAAAATGCAGAGATAACGGTATGAAACACCCAACTTCCTAAATGACCATGAATAGAAGGGTTTAACTTGCCGTGAAAACCCCTTTCCATCCCAAGCCACTTATCATGTAAGATACAACAGGAAAACAAGTCCATAACTAACTATTTACCCAAACTCTCGCAGAATAACATGGTGAAAAATGGAGTCAAAATCCAACTGCAACTCTTCACCAGAGCTAATGGCGGTCATCAAACACAACAATGAATTTTCATCGATAAGTTCATTCAATGAAAACTTATCTCTTGCAGTAAACACAACACATTACCTGCCAAATGTCCAACAAAGTACAATTCCCATAACCCGAAAATAGCTTAAACCCCACTAACACCTCAATGCGATGATAGTGCATTAAAACCCTGCCGATAAGTCATGTCTTCGAGCTAGATTATAATAAGAAGACTTAGGGATAGATTAATAAACATCTATGTTAATAACATTAGTCATTTTACTAACTTAAACATCAAAGATAACAGCGCATGACAATGCCAAATTACTAACACTTCATCACACTAACCTCCTACTAACATACAAAATAGGATATACTAACTTAGATAATTCATATAGTTTTAGTAAAAGATAAACAACATAATTACTAAAACAATTGGTCATATTTATATGTATAAAAATACATATATACAAGTTTATTTATTTTTGAATTCAGAATTTGATTAACATTAAATAACAATAATTCTCTATATACTATCTATAGTCATTAAGATACAATTAACCATAATAATAATAATAATAATGAACCAATAATCTGACAATTGACTAACCATTTAAATTGTCCTTATTTCATAATCAAAACAATATTCAAAATTCAGTCTAAGCCAATTCTGTCATCAGAAAAAGACTCATTAAGCAACAGAAATAGACATAATTCTCTGAGTGTCTGGCATAATTACAGAGATAAACATATTTAATCCAAATAACAAAGTTCAAATGAATGAAGTCAGAGTTCAAATGAATGAAGTCAGAGTTCAAACTCATAGAAGTCTAACATAACATAACATAACATAGAAAAGTAAAGCCTGGAACTGTTAGGGGCATGACAGATAACTTCTCCACATGGAAAAGTGGGATGAGGCTTCACATATCTAGAATTGGAGAATCTGCTCTACATCTACTAGACCATGGCTACTTACAACTGACCATTGGACCTTTGACAGTTGATCAGTTGAGGGACATACATGAACACAATATAACTATGATAGAGATTGCTACTACTCTATTTGATGTTGAGTTTGAAGATGTCAAAGCATGCACTACAGCAAAGGAAATGTGGGATAAACTTGCACTAGTTTATGGTGGTGATGTAAATATAATGAGAGCTAGAGCTAAAAACTTAAGAGGTAGATTTGATGACATGAAGATGAAGGAAGGTGAGAGCATCACACAATACTCTAACCGAATCAAAGAGGTAGTCAATGCTATCCGAGGAGCAAGAGGTATTATTTCTGAAGATACTATTGTAAGTAAGATACTAAGAACCTTGTTTCCTATCTATGCAATTAGAATATCTGTAATTCATGAAATGAGGTCTACACCTAATAGAAATCTTACTCTTGATAGTCTAATTGGAAAGTTAACTACTTTTGAGCTGAATAATTATGACAATAGTGTTGTATTGAGTGTTGAGTCTGCTTTTATGTCATCTCTGAAGATTGGTAAATCTAGCAGCAAGCATAATATAAAGAATGAAAGTGATAGTGACAACAAAGATGAAATGGATGAGCTTGAAGCACTTATGGCCCGGAGACTTCAAAAAGGTAAAGGAAGGTATAAGGGAAAGTTACCTTTAGCTTATTTTAATTGTAAAGAGATTGGCCATATTGCTGCTAGATGTCCTAACATAAAAGAAGAAGATAAAGACAATGATAGATCTGGTGATGGAAAGTTTTGACGCAATCAAGGATGGTGGATCCAATGAAGAATAGTCCAACCTTGCAGCCAATTAACAACACAACAGAATAACACAACAAGATATGCTTCAAATCAGATTTTCATTAACATGCCCGGTTGTAAGGCCTTTTGGGTTATGGCCAATTACAATCAAGAAAAAATTCTGTAAGATCAATAAGATCCAATCCCAATCCCAGCTAGTCCAGTTCTGAAAATAATCAACAACTGATGGAAACCCTAAGGCAGATCTGAACTTGAGCTCGCAAGCCTCCAAGCAATCTTCTTGTCTCCAAGCATGCAAACCACTAGCTCTGCTATGACATCTATTAGATAATAATCTGATCTGCTAGACCTCGCAGGATCCAAGCTCTTTTCCACAACTTCACTTTTCTGGTTCTCTACCACTGCCTTTCTAAACAACTATCCAAACCCTCCTTAAATACTAATCTTCAGCCACAAGTCGGCTGGATGACATAATTAACTCCTACAAACAAATATTAAATGCAATACAAGTCAGCTCTCAAATAGCCTTACAATTATTAAATTTAACATGTCAGCCTCTAGATCTACATAGAAGAATACAACAACAACTACCAATAATAAATGCACCAAGTCGGCCAACCAAATCACCAAGAACTCCAGTCGGTAAACTAGAACTACTGAGTGCCAGAGAAACAACCAAGCACCAGTGAAACAATTGACCAAGCTAAGCAACACCAAGCAACACAAGCATTACTTAGCACTAGTTCCACCAAACACCAGAAGCTCCATCGAGTTCCTTTAGCGACTGAGCTTCCTTCAATAACTAAGACCATTGTTTAAAGATGCAACCAAGTACCACAGAACCAAAACAACACACCTCCATGCAGATTCACCAAGTACCCTAGAATGCCCCTGCATCAAGTTTGGTAGAAGAAATAATAGAGGAACCGACACTACAACATAGACAACTGAGACTATAGAGACAAAGGCAAGAAGGCATGTTACCTTGTTGAAGAAAATGAGAATGACATTGACACCGACACTGATGATACAATTAAAGTGGTATTTGTTTCAATGAAAGCTAATTCAAAAGAAGAGGAAAGGTATGTAGAAACAACCCTTATTTCTAAAGTTAACAAAAATGATACATGGATTATAGATAGTGGTTGTTGTTGGAAACTGCAATTGAAGAAATTTTTGTATTGTCATTGATGTCAAACCTTAACTGGTAAGACTGTTGCTATTTAAGAAAGTACTATATCTATTTGATTATTGTGAAGGGAAAAGGCAAGGTTGATAATAATAGCACCTAAGGAAAGGTTGAGTTATCTTGATATTTCAATGAGTACTTGATTATGTGGCACAATGATAAGATAATGTATTGTTTATCTAAGTAAGAATGAAGACTAAATTGGTATGCTTAACTGAGAAAAAGTGAAGAAATCTAGTTTAAGCCGAGTGATGTTAGTGTTGACCGAGCTAGTATATGCCGAGTAAATTCAGTGTTGACTGAACATCAAATAATTGTCGAGGAAGACAGTATTAGCCAAGGAAATAGTTTTTGAGGTGACCGAGCTTTCCAATGAAGATTGAGGAGTTGAACACTGTATTGACCAAGCTTCAGTAATTTACATTTGAGGAAGAATTCAGATTTCCAGCCGACATCGTTGAATTCTTGGATTATGTAAAATGTGTTGACTTTATTTATTAATTATATGAAAGCATTTAATGCACTGTAAAATATTTTATTGTAAATCTATAAATAGATTTGAGATATTTCTAGAAGGATAGCCGAAGAAGATAAAGTTAGAAGGATTTGATGAATCTGACCTAACCCTAAGATCTACGAAGGAGATTAAGTGGCAAAAGATGTATTGACCTAATTGAGGAAGTATTAAGGGAACCTAAGCATGATGTTAACAAGGAGAGAGGATGCTGGAAGTGTTGTTGATGTTATTGACTGTACAAGTAGAGAAGGCTGAAGGAGAAGTGTTGTGATTGCTTGAAGAGATTTTTGAGCAGATCAGTGATGGTGATGGTAAAGGTTCACAATCAGTAAGCCAACATATGTGTACAGAATCAGATCTGATATTTGCAAAGTGAGTTGTATGTTTTTCAGATCAATACTACTGTTACTTTCTAACCATTGCATTAGTCAAAATCCTCTTAACAGAGGTTGACCTAATAGTCATTTGTATAAATCCTTTGAACAAGGTTGCATTCTAATGGAGTGTATGCAAGTCCCATAACAAGGCGCATTTTTAACAAAGTGGTTTAAATCCTTTAACTAGGTCACAACTGATAGTGTGTTTGTAACCTTTGACAGGGTTGGCTTTTCACCGAGCTCACTTCAGAAGAGTGAACATAATAGTAACATGTTACAAAGTGGTTTTTCCCAAGTTGGGTTTCCCCTATAAATCCTAGTGTTAATACTTGTGTGAATGTTTTGGTTTGAACATTTATGTGTTTTACAAGTTAGATACTATTGGATAAGTGGACTGCACTGTTATATGTTTCTGTTATGCAATCAGTAATGACCGAGTAGCTGTTGGTTATTGGATCTGATTAGTTGAAGAGTTTTAAAGTTTGTTTTATACATCTAGACCTGAGAACAATTGATTCACCCCCCCTCTCTATTGTTCTAAATCATATTAACACCTGTACACATCACATGACTGGTGATGAAGATAAATTTGAACATCTTGAGCATTACAATGGAGGATCAGTGAAAATGGGAAATGATACACCTTGTTAAGTGAAAGGAAAAGGGTCTATCTTATTGAATGATAGGATTAGATGTGATAATGCATACTGGGTAAAAGGACTTAACTACAATTTTTTGAGTGTAGCACAACTAAATAACTCAGATCACCAAGTTGCATTTGAAAGTAAGAACGTGAAAATCTATGATGGAACTGGAAAGCTTATTGGTACCGGAGGACAATCGAAAGGTAATTTATTCTATCTTGACAATGTTGAAACTTCTTGTTTACTAGAGAAGAATGAAGATGTATGGTTATGGCATAAGAGACTATGTCATGTGAACTTTGATAACATGATTAAGATCAGTAAAAAAAGAAGAGTTAGAGGTTTACCGAGTCTAACCAAACCTGATCATGTTATGCGCAATCAATGTCAAAAAGGAAAGATGACCAAATCTAGTTTTAAAACTAAAGACTACTCATCTAAAGGTATTTTGGAGTTGGTACATACCGACTTATGTGGTCCTATTAGAACTCAAAGCTACTATGGTGAAAAATATTTTATTTTATTTGTTGATGACTACTCTAGGATGATGATAGTTGTGTTCTTAAAAGAGAAATCTGAGGCATTCAAATTGTTTAAATGGTATAAGGTTAAAGTTGAGAAAGAAACTAAGAAAGAATTAAAATGCTTAAGATCTGATAGAGGAGGTGAGTTTATTTCTGATGAATTCACTAACTACTGTAATGAGCATAGAATCAAAAGATAGGTTTCTACACCAAGGACACCACAACAGAATGAAATTGTTGAAAGGAGGAACCGATCTATTATTGATTGTGCTAGAAAATTGATGATTGAGAAAGATGTTGCACAAATGTACTAGAGAGAAGCAGTTAGCACTATTGTATACACCTTGAACTAAGTTCAACTGAAGAAAGACATGAACAAGAGACTTTATGAGTTATGGTTTGGCTATACACCAAATGTAAGTTATTTTAGAATCTTTGGAAGTAGGTGTTACATTTTGAAAGATGATAGGAATGGAAAATTTGACTCTAAAGGTGATGAAGGAATATTTTTAAGATATTCTACTAAGAGTAAAGCTTATAAATGTTTGAACAAGGCTACTAATAAGATGGTTGAAAGTGCTAATGTAAAAGTTGATGAGTTTGCTGAAAAGAATGATGAAGAAAGCATGAAGGAATCGGAAGACTACGATAGGTCTACATATGTTGAGCATCTAGACTTTCTACCGAAGCCATGGGTTGAGTCTACCGAGCATTAGGAAAATGCTACCGAGAATCAGCAAATGCAAATCGAGAACTAGGAAGAAGCTACCGAGCAAGAAAATGAACCTGAACCGAATGATGAGCAAAGAAGAGAACAAATTATAGAAGAGTTTGTTAGAAGACACCATCTGTAGAATCAAATCATTGGAGACAAGCAAGCTGACATGATGACCCAAAGTAAGTTAAGACAAAACACATGCTTAGTTTGTGAATTTGAGCCTAAGAATGTTAGAGATGCACTTGAAAATGAAGAATGGATTAAGGATATGAATGAGGAAATTAAACAGATTGAGAAGAATAAGACATGGACATTAGTACCGAGACCAAAACATAAAAATGTAATTGGTACTAAGTGGATTTTCAGAAACAAGTTAAATGAGAATGGTGAGGTCACTAGGAATAAGGCAAGACTTGTATGCAAGGGATATGCACAAGAAGAAGGTATAGACAATGGTGAAACTTTTGCACTAGTAGAAAGACTTGAAGGAGTCTGTATATTACTTGCATATGCTACACAAGGGATTCAAAGTATATCAAATGGATGTGAAATCAACATTTCTAAATGAAATTATTGAGGAGGAGGTCTACATAGAACAATCAGAAGGTTTTATTGATCCAAATAAGAAAAACATGATATGCAGATTGCAAAAAGATTTGTATGGACCAAAGAAAGCACCAAGAGTATGGTATGAAAGACTACATGCTTATCTTATCAGTATTGGCTTTGTAAGGACAAGTGATAATACTAATTTGTACATGAAAGGAGAATCTAATGATAATATTTTGATTGCTGAATTTTTTGTTGATGACATAATCTTTGGAGGACATGATATGATTTGCAAATCTTTTGATGATGAAATGAGAAAGGAATTTGAGATGTCAATGTTTGGAGAGATTAAATTCTTTCTAGGTTTGTAGATTATAGAATAGAATGATGAGATTTTCATCATTCAATCAACATACATTAAAGAAGTGTTAAAGACTTTTGGCATGAAAGATTCAAAACTGGTAGGAACACCGATGGTAATAGGATGTAAGTTGACAAAGGATGATGAATCTATAGAGGTAAATTAGATACTGTACAGATCAATGATTGGAAAACTGATGTATGTGGTACATAGTAGGCCTGATATAGCACATGTAGTTGGGATTGTTGCAAGATTTTCTGTCAATCTTAAAGATTCACATATGGTTGTTGTTAAAAGGATTCTAAGATACTTGAAGAAGACAAAAGACTATGGTTTATGGTACAAAAAGGAAAGAAAATTTGAACTTTGATTTTACACTAATGCAGATTGGGATGGAAACATTGATGACCTGAAGAGCACAATTAGTGGAGCATTCTTTTTAGGAGAAAGGCTTGTGACTTGGATACGCAAGAAATAAGCATGCATTTCTCAGTCTACTACTGAAGTAGAGTATGTTGTTTCTGCTTCAAATTGTTCAAATATTGCTTGGATAAAACAAGTGTTGGAAGGAATGAATGAGGTAATCACTGACCCAATGATTATATATTGTGACAACACTAGTGCTATAAAGATTTCCAAGAATCTGGTGATGCATTAAAAAATAAAGCATATATCTATTAAGTATCACTACTTAAGGGAACAAGTTCAAGAGAAGCAGGTGAAACTAGAATTTGTGAAATCGAAAGAACAACTTGCTGATATTTTTACCAAGCCCTTACTGAAGGACACATTTGAGTATTTGAGGACTAGACTAGGGGTTCATCCCCTGTCTATTGGTCACTAAGGTGATCAGGAGGTTGCATCAACCTATAATCATCAAAAAATCATTCATGTTGATCCACATAGCTCACACTTTAGGATTTCTAAGGTTGTGAAAGATTGTAGAAGATGGAACAGAGAATTGTTTATTAGTACATAAAGGTGCTTGATCTGGACTGAACAACAAAGATTTACTTAGCTGCTGAAGAGTTGTTTTTTTGGCATTGTTGTCAAAGGGAGAGGAACTTCATATGAAATATCTATTGCTGAGAACATGAAACAGGGAAAAAGAATTAGAGAGCTGAAAAAGATCAAATCCGCAGGGAGAGTCTGCATGGAATGTTGTACGTAGTGATTAAACATATAAAATATGAAGCTAGGGAGAGCTTACCGAGCTACAACATTTACCTACATAGTTTTAGAATACATGTTTGGTATGTGTATGACATATTTCATATTGTTTGTGTTTCCATCAATGCCAAAGGGAGAGATTGATGACCTACAACTGATTGAATATCTAGATGACCTAAAGGAATAGTGATTAGAGATTAGGTTGAGCTACTAAAGTGACATATAAGATGATTACATCAATCAATATGTTGTCATTGATGTCAACTAGTTTTCACTATACTTATCATAATAGTTACAAACATCTGAATATATGTAGAAGGAAGAAAAGATGAAGAAATGAGATATTACATAAGGAAAAGATGGATATGACAGATAAGGATAAGGTATACATTGGGTAACTTATTGATGAGTCTATGGCTTTATATTATTGACTTGAGCATGTTACATTAATCTATTATGAAGAAGATATTTGAATCGATCAAGTTAATGTGGTTGGTAATTGAAGACTTATGTATACACTGAGCCAGTGCAGTGTATACCGAGTAGCAGTAATAACTGAGTTAGTTATCACCAATGCATTTCAGTATTAACCGAGTATGGATGAAAATATTAAATGCTAAGACTAACCAACTAAAATTAATGAGCTGAAAATTGTTATGATTTCGAGGTAAAGGATGAAGTTAGTTATAAGATCCACGACTAACATAATTTAGAGAATATCTAAAAGATGAGATTGAAATGTGTTATGGACACATCTGTGGAGGAAGGTTTAAGCGACAAAATGGACGAAGGAGATTACGAGGCAAAATTTGATGGCTGATATGAAAATGGTTTACTTATCTATTTAAGAGACATGAGTTTCATTGTTGAAACATACTGGACAAATAGAGACTGTAGAGATTTGATGTGAAGACTTTATTCATTCATTCCTGATCAAATTGGTTATAGATAGAACTGAGCTACAGACATTACCGAGCATCAGAGAACTATTTACTGTGTGAAGTAAGTTGGAAAATATTGAGGAAGTGAATTGATTAATGATTAGATGAGTTTTATGAGCATAACATAGATCTAAATATTTGCAATTGAGCTGTATTTGAATCAAATCAGAACTATATCAATTTAACCATTGATTCAGCAAAATCTCTTAACCGAGTGGACCTAACAGTCTTTTTGTATTTCCATATGACATTCAATGAATGTTAATTGTTATCTTGTTGACCCCATAGTGAATGCTAGTCAAGAGTTAACTGTTAGTGATAAATCCTCTAACCAGGTCACACCTAACAGTATGCATTGTAACCTTTAACAGGGTTGGCTCCTAACCGAGCTCACTTCAGAAGAGTGAAATATTTTGGGTTACCAGTCCCAGGTGGTTTTTCCCTTAGCAGGGTTTCCACGTTAAATCATTATCTTATGTGTTATTTGTTATGATTGTTTTTCTATCATACTTTACATACTGCATAGTTGATTTAATCGATAATCACAGTTTGGATAATTACTGGTATTCGGTGAATGAATAGACAGTTAGATATTTTATCTTACCTGGTCTAAATTACAGTTACTATCACTTTAGAACTTAATAAACTATGAAATATTGACCCAAAATGAATGAAACCAATTGCATCATTTAGATATTGGAGTTATAAATATAATCTCGAAAGAATTACATAATTATCATATTTTTAAAAAAAAGTTATGCTGATCCAAGTGACAGTAACTCCTTGAAAACATAATTTTTTCACATAAACCACTTTTCGAAGGAGAAGGAAAAATGAATTTTTTTTTTAAAAAAAAAATATATTTAGAAACTAGAAAGAAAATTCTAAAAGACTCTGGTTTAAATCATCTTCAAATTCCTAATAGTTTTGTAGCAATAGGTGTTCGAAAGTGAATTTTTTTCTTAGGATGTTCATCTCTGTGTCAAAGTTGGCCAAAAAGTGGGACACATTATTGTGGGACCACCCCATCACTTCCCGTCTTTCCTGGGTTTCCCTTGGTAGCACCATCAAAGTTAGCCTTAGACCAGCCATCTGAGGGATAGCTCTAGGTGCAAGTCTGTCTTCTGTTGTTGTTGTTATATAGTTTTTTTTAAAGCATGGTGGATCTTTTCAAAAATGATCTTGGGAGGGGCACAACAATACCTGAATAGATGATTGTTACGCTCTTTCCACACACCCCAATAAAGGTGTGGGAGAGCCCAGGAGAAGAATTTGTGAAGATCACCGTTCTTAAAAGGCAAGGACCATTGGAAAAAAAGATCTTGAATAGAGAAGGGGAAACACCAATGTAGCCTAAAAGAATAAAGGAGATACTACCAAACTTTACTCGTCCATAAGGGCAATGAATGAACAAGTGGTCCATAGACTCCGCTTGGCATTTACAAAGCACACATCTATTGGAAATCAAGATACCTCTCTTCACAAGATTATCAACAGTGAGGATGCAGTTTTGAAGCAAAATCTAGAAGAAGACATTAATTTTGGGAATAAGGCCAGGGAACCAGGCTTTGGACCAAATAGGCTTGGCTTCCTGATGCATTTGGAGAGAATAGGCAGAAGCAACCAAAAAGGCTCCATCGAGGGAACCATCCCAAATCAAAACATCCTGAGAAGAGGAGAGGGAAACCGCATTAAGAACAATCATAAGAGGATTCAGATCTAGAGATAGAGAGGATAGGTTCACCCAACCATTACCCACTCTATAATTACAGACCTGAGAGCTGTGTTTTTGGATACACTCATCCACCCACATATTGAAAGGCTCATAGTCCCGCAATGGTCCCAACTGGAGCCAATTATCATTCTAGAAGTTAATAGTTTGACCATTACCAATCTTCCATTTAGCTTTAGAGTTGGCGATATCCTTAGCATTGAGGAAACCAAATTCCAAATATGAAATCCTTTCAAAATGTCATTACAACCAAAAAATATGATTGAAATAGTTGTAATGTATATAAATAACAAATATAATTTATAAATAATTAATTATAATAAAAATAATTTAACATTATTTTTATAATTAAGAATTTAAAAATTATTATATAAAAATATGTACATAAATAATTTTTTATTAATATTTTTATTTTATTTATGTTTTTTTGTATTTACATTTATAAAATTATATATGTATATGTTTAAAATTAATATTTTATTGTTAGCTTTAAATATATTAATAACTAATTATAAATATACATTAATAAATAAATCAATAATTAAATTTGATCATACAATTATTTGTCTACATACTTGAGTCCAAATGCTTTTTTGTTTGCAACATTATTCATTTCCATACTTGTTCACACAAAACAAATATGGTTGGTAATAGTGACACTTCTGCAGTTTTTTTTTGTCATTACAATTTGAATCCTAGGAAATATAAAAACATAAGACCTACTATCTTTTTATTAGTGAATAGTTATAACCATAATTACTATCTAATCTTATAATTATTATATAAAACTAAGATTATAATTAGTTATTATGATTGTATTAATTTTAATTAATAATTATTTAATTAAATTTTTCAAATAATTATAAAGTAGAAAAAATAATCAATTAAAATATTTAAGAAGTTAAATTATAGTAATTTTAAAGTTACAAGCATAAAAACTTATCTTGGTTAAATAACAAATATAATATTATCCAAAAAAAATGACAAATATAATATTACTTTATTAATTATTTTTTAAAATTTTATAATTATTATTATATAATTATAAATATTTTAATCAATCATATTATAACCCTACTCTTAATTAATAATATTTTAATATTTTTTTAAAAGAGGAAAATCTCAATCCTCGAAAACATAAATAATATAAAATATATTATTTTTAATTACTTTAATAAATTTCATTTGATCCTACAAATAGTTAAAGGGCTATCAAATCAAATTTTCAATATATATTGTGCTTCCTTTCTTCCGTGAATTAGAAGTTGGACACGTCATGGGCACTTAATATATAAATACCAAACATTTAAAAAGGAAGTCTGTTTGAAAAAAATATAACAAGCTTGATGACACTACCATGGAAATATTTGATTTGCAATTTTAAAACTTGTGAGTATTTGTACAATCCTTACACTACTTTAGTCAAGGTAGATGTAATAGTTATGGGATGCGGCTATTCTCTAGATAGAATGTATTATTGATCAAATTTGAAAAATCGGAAAACATTACAGATTTTTGTGAAAATTTTAGCATCTGTTCTTCATGATCTGGTTGTTTTGAATCGAAAACAACAAAAAAAATTTGGAAAAAAACTCTACATTTTCGCAGATTTGGAAAAAGATTTTTTTTTTTGTCTGTGGTACGTTTTATCAGGAGCTTAGGCCTCGCCATAGTTATGTCAACAGTGCCGAAGAAAATCAACGCTACTCTAGTCAGTTCTTACACTTGTCTTGTATACACGATAAAGGGAACTAAACAAAAAAATGTGAATAAAAATGAATAAAACAAAATCTCACCGGTCCTAATAGATGCAATCGTCTTGCATCATTCTTAAACGATGCTGACCGTTGATCTGTGAAGCCAGCTGATGCATTTCATATAATGAAACGCCTTCGGCATAAATAAAGAAAAAGTGTCCCCTCTCAGAAATATACTATAGAAGTGCATCAAATTTTGAAGTACGTTTGATGGCTAGATGAGTTTCCACACCCTTAGATCGCATGACTCATGCCATAACAATTTACGGTGGGCCAAATTTACCATTGGATACATTAAATAGTTTTAACTTCATAGATTTGGTCATTGCTACAATTCTATACATTTTTATAGGCTAAATGTATAAGGTAAAAGTATTCAATATTCAATATTCGGTAGGCCCCATCTCAAAAATATTCAAGATTCCAATCTCAAAAACGTATAAGGTGCAAATTCAATATTCGAGAGTTTCATGGAAATATTGGTGCATTTAAGGTCAGAAAGTTCCATAGAGGCCTCAAATTCCCAACTCCAAATGTCTAAGGAAAAAAATGGTCTTCTATTTCTGTCTACATTTTTCTATGTGCTCAATCTGTCCCTAATTTGTAGAGGCTTCCCTGTAATTTCTATCATTGACATCCATGTCTTTAAGCTTAAAAGAAATTGTATTTAATATTAAATATATTTTATTATGTATTTTAACTAAATATTATAAAATAATATTATATTATTTATTTTAAATGTGAAATAATACTCAAGTATTTATTAATATAATCAATAACATATATTATATATGATTTTACAATTTTTGGTTAAAATATATAATATAATTTAGAGTGTATGCTTAATATAAATATATGAGATGATTTTTTTAAAACAATATAATATTTTTTAAATAGTAAAATAATAGTATGGTTATTTTTATTATATATATATTAGAAATGATTAAATATAATTTTAGTATATAATATATAATGTAAATTTTATGTACTGCAAATTGAATTATATATTTTAAAAATAATTATTGTTATTATGATAATATAAATATAGTACAATATGTAATTAATATATAATATAAACTAAATGAAATATGATATAATTATATTTATTATTTTCTTTGGTTAGTGACACTTTTGATTGCAATTATAAATCAATGAGGTCACATTTGAGGGACCCCATCCCCGTAATGATTACATTGTTAGTGTTGAGGCATTAACGCCTCCTACATTTGTCTTGTACTAGTTGTTCTAAATCCTTAAAATTCCTCTTTATCACTCTATTCAACCTTAAGTCTCACTTCATTATCACTCCCATTCTTCTTATATCTACCTTCCTTATCACTATGTAGTCTCCTTATGTCTCCTCTCTCCTTATCACTCCATATTTTCCTTATGTCTCCCATCCTTATCACTATGTATTCTCCTTATGTCTCTCCTCTCCATCCACCTTATAACCCCATCTATCACTTCTTATATCTCCTTACCAATCTCCTTATCTCTTTGTTGAAGGCTAACTCCTTATCTCTCCTAGTACCACATCTGCCCCCTTATCTCTCCAATGCGCAAGACATTTGCAACCTCATGTCAATCTTAGTTATTATGGGCCCTATTGACTGTCACCAAATTGTGCAAACATATTGCATCTTTCATCAAGCTGGCTATCCCTCTCAGTCAATTTACATGCTCCACGTACCACCTCAACATACCTTGTTGGGAATTAAGCCTTCCATCTTTTGAAAAAATAGAATTCAATTAATTAGATAATATATATTTTTGTCAATTACTTGATTTCATTCGTAATTCAAAGTTTTTGTGTCATTTGTATTTGAATCTCAAAATTTGATGCATATCTAATTTTAAACCTATCAATTCTCCAATGAGATCATTGGTACACAAACAATATTATTGACCTTGTGTATAACATAAAAGTATGCAAAATATATACCAAAGTTTCCCTAATAAACCTTGTACAACTCTTCAGTGTACCCATTGCACACCAAGGTGCAATTTCTAGTTCATCTTCAATACAATGAAATAAAAAAGATGGTATTAGAAAAGTTTAGAATGATAATGTGAACACAATAAAATGGTAGAAAAAATACATTATGTCAAAGAATTCAATTTCACATGGAAGCATGATGAAAATAACTATTTGAAAGCCATAATAAAGGGGAAGGCTAAAATTTTAATAGCATAGATGATGACCGGATCTCATCACCTTAAATGTGAACCATCGAAGAAAAGTGGGAGGACATAACTTGTGCCTTTTTAAGCAATTAGGATGTTGAAATCGAATAACACTTTATCATAGAGTCACATGCTGCAAAAGTACAAAGCCATGTCACACTTTTATAAAGGAAAAGGTCAACAACACACAAACTTTTTAACTTTAATGACATAAAAATGGCATTTATGTTTAGAATTTGGAGATGATGTAAACTAATGAAATGTGTAAAAGTGGATGAAGTTTATGCATATAATTTTTTTAAAAAAAATTGAAGAAGAATTTACATAGTTTTTTAATTTTTGAAGTCCATTTTTTACTTGCTAAAAAATGAAGGTCTTGTTCCCACCAAAAAAGTATATGCAAATAATATTTTTTTCCCTTGATTTCAAAATATGTTATAGATGAAATGTATAGCTAGTGCAGAAAATAAGAAAAAATAGTTTTCAATGTATATTTTCTCTGTTATAACTACTCAAAGTTGAACATACCTGAAATCAACAGTTTTCATCTCCCACCAAATTTCCCCTATCAAATCTACACCATTCAGAAAAGTAATTACACATTCTTGAAGATAACTCTCTCCTCTAGTGTTAAATATAAAAAAATTATTTTTTTGATAAGCTTTACTATTTTTTTCTATTTTTGAAGTGTCTTGTTCTCAAAAGTTAAAATACCTACTTGCACTATTTTGAAATTATAATATATTAGATTTAATTAAAATACTATAAAAATTATATGATGATAATCTTGACTCTATGCTCTAAAAAAGGGTATTTTTATATTTGTAAAAAAAATCATTAAAAAGAATAGGATTTATTGAAACATAGGTTTTCTGAAATAATTTTATTTCTTTAGTAATTGGTATAAACATGCATTTAATAGATATTTCTAATTGGAAAAGTTGAAGCACTTATCTAACTTGGCTAGAATGAATCTAGCTAGACCATATGTTTGACAAAAAGTAATTTTAGTTAGAAATACTCAAATTCATTTGTGCTAATAAGTTGTCCTAAAACGTGACACAACTTTGTGCTTTTATGATATTAATATTAAAAATATTTTATAATTATATAATTATATGAGGATATCTATAAGCAATTCGAAGATACTTTTAAAGTGGATAGTCTAGAAAAAGGATGTTTGAGGAGACAAGACTTTGCAAGTTTGTAAATTTCTTGGTCAAGATTCATAATAAAAGAGTTGACCTAGAAAGAAATATAAAAATGTGTTAATGTTGTAGCTTTCGGTCCCTTAAACCACTTGGTCTTGTAGACATCATTAAAATCCCTTCATTTTATTTCATAAATTAATGTGATTCAAACTATTGACATTCACATATGTCAACTATTAGTTTTTCTTGCTTTCTCAAAACTATTTGTTATATCGATAAGAACATTTTCCATGTAACTTTTAATCACTTTCAACAATCTACAACAATGTCACATTTGAAGTTATACAATTTTTTTGAATGATTACATATTTAATCAGTTCTATTTTTATCATCACCCATTATCACATATAATAATAAAATTGTTATAACATATACAATTATTTATAACAAATAATTAATCATGAAGAGGAGTTTCACATGAATATAATTATAATATGTGATTTGTTTTAAATGATTACATATTTAATCAGTTCTATTTTTATCATCAACCATTATCACATATAATAATAAATTTTTTTATAACATATAAAATTATTTATAACAAATATTTAATCATGAAGAGGACTTTCTCATGAATATAATAAATGAGATTGATATACTTCTTTATTAAGACATTGACATGCTACACAACCTTAATACTACCCATGGTTCTGTTCACATGAGAGACAATAAGTATTGTACTTTACATGGGCCTATTCATATGATGAAAAATAAATCTAACACTCTATATAGTTCAATACTATGAATTGAATTCCTTATCATCATCAAGATAATTTGAATTAATGTAGTTTAAAACATGCCATCAATATTGTACTATAATATGGTTATGTTGCATGTGAGATACTACATTCACATATTATCTTGATGATGATAAGGAATTCAATTCATAATATTGAACTATATAGAGCATTAGATTTATCATTCATAATATGAATAGGCCCATGTAAAGTACAAGACTTATCGTCTCTCATGTGAATGGCCATGGGTAGTATTAATGTTGTGTGGCATGTCAATGTCTTAATAAAGAAGTATATAAATCTCATTTATTATATTCACATGAAAGTCATCTTCATGATTAATTATTTGTTATAAATAATTTTGTTGTTATATGTTAGATCAATCTCACTTCTATATTTAGCACAACCATTATCACATATAATAATAAAATTGTTTATAACAAATAAATGTGTACCTTACAAATAATTAATTATGAAGAGGACTTTCATGTGAGTATAATAAATGAGATTGATATACTTCTTTATTAAGACATTGGCATGCCACACAACCTTAATAATATTCACATGAGAGATAATAAGTCTTGTACTTTACATGGGCCTATTCATATTATGAACAATAAATCTAATGCTTTATATAGTTCAATACTATGAATTTTGAATTCCTTATCATCATCAAGTTAATATATGAATTTAGTATCTCACATGCCAACAATAACCACATTATAGTACAATATTGATGACATATTTTAAACTACAATAATTCATTATATATCTTCATTTTAAATAATTAAAAATTGTTAGAAATAGTCAATGTTACCATCTTTGCCAAAACTATAAATCATGTTACATAATTAATTGGTCATGTTATAATCTTTTGGGCTTATTATTTTATATACTTTTTTTCCCAAACTTATATGTCTATAACTTTAAATATTATATAGTAAAGTGATAAGGGTATGAGTGTGTGAATTTTTTTACATAGTTAAATTGTAACATATGAGTCAACTAGAATAATTTAAAGTCTATTTTCTTTGTGACTATTTCCATTTTCAATGATTATGTATTTTATTGCCAATGTCCATATTGCATACTATTGTATCATTAAATAATGAAACATTTTTTTGATAAATAATTAATCATGGAAAGCATGTTCACATGAACCTATAGTTCACATGCATATAATAATTGATATAGTTACAATTTTTTTAATAATATGCTAATGTGTCACATAACCATGTACTACTTTCTATGATTCCATTCACATGAGATAAAATACGTTTAGTATTTTATACAATTCCATTCAAATTATGGATCCTAGATTTTATCACTTCATATGGTCAAATACTTGTAAACACAATAGTCATGTAAGGGTGTGGGTCTTGTATTTTACACAGTTCAATAATTTAACAAAAGTCACATAGGATGGGTTCAATTCCTTGTCAAAATTAACATGACATATGAATCTAGTACATCACATGCTAGTTCAATAGTTTCCTTATACTAGAATTTTAATAGTAATAGAGGAAGCAATCACTAGTTGAAGGCAGTGGTTATCCAACATAATAGATGAGTTGATAGAATATTTATGTTAATATTTCAGAGAACATTAATTATTTATATTTTTAATTTTCATAATTAAAAGTTTGGTAGATGACATCATTATTATAGATTCCTGGGTGTTTTCTTTATTTAATATAAAAATCGTATATCATGCTTCAATAGTTAAATGGTCATGCTATAACTCTTTGAAGCTAGTATTGTTTTATATTTTATATTTTTTTATTAGTAAAAGGATATAGATAGTATAATAAGTGTATAAAGATCAAAATATATAGATACAAACATATAAAAATAATTATCCAACTTTGAGAAAATTGAGAAAATAAAAAAATTATAAGAGTCTATATGAACCTGAAGCTAAATTATTAAACATCTACTACAGAAATTCATCTCTCAAAACAAAATGAGTGATCTCAACAATTCAAACAAGTATAAACCAAAATTTTCATCATTTTTTTCTAACTAAAGCACGTAAACTTCTAGTAATACCCAACCCAAAAACTAAATGGTATGCTTCGTGCTTCTTATCTAGAAGATCTTGATGATGATGATCCCACAAAAAAAAATTTCACCAATACCTTGATGCCCGAGATCCCTTCCATTTTTTCCCCTCTGCTATATTATCCCTCTGGTTGAAGATTGTAGATTGTCTAATATGCGAGCATTGATTCTCCTTATCTCCTTTGGACTTCTTAATGTTATCTCTTCTTCTATCTAATATGGGTCTTAGTCTTCAATATCCTAAGGAGGTGGTCCTTGCGAGTCAAAATTTTCCAATAAGCTAGCTTCCATGTTACACATTCTTATTTCTCCTTCTTTCTCAGAGAACAAATTTTCTTCTAGGAGGAAATCTTTGATCCAAGATGGCCCTTCAATATGCCTAAGTTTGTACAAATTCATTAGGAAATCTATCTTATTCCTTATTCTAAATATCACACCTTTGAAAAGTCTCTAATATTCAATGTCCAAGGGTATCTTTTCTAAGGTTGTCCATTTCTAATAGCTATATCATAATTGTTTTGTCTTGGAATTGTTAGATTCTTATTTTATATTTTATATTGCCAAAATGGAATATATTTTTTTTTTTCAAAATAACTGCAAGTATCACATGTTGAAGTGATAATGAATATATTTATATAGTCAAATGGTCACTAATAATGCTCATCATCTTCAGCTAAGTGATCCTTTATTTCAGATGTGATACAATTCTACAAAAGGAGTTTCTTGGTCAAATTTGAGGTGCTCTATTGTTTAGGCTAACTGGACTATAAGGTTTTCTTAAGATTTTTCATTGAGGTGCTATGTTATTTAGGCTAACTCCTATAAGGTTTTCTTAAGATTTTTCATTGTTGAAGTTTAGGGGTAATGCAATTCTGCATATGGGATTTCTTCACTAAATCTAGAGTGTTGCCAAGTGCCTAGGTCAAGTCCCAAAATCATTTATTTTAAGATTTTTCAGTTTTGAAGTTGATCTTATTGTGGCATCAACATTTGTATTTTCTATTAAACAATGAATTCTTCCATATACACACCTAAAAGAAATCATGCCCATTTCAAGTTTATCTAGATTGATTGTCTTATATCAATTTGACACCACATGAATATATGAAGTTTCATTAGATTTATTCACTAAATTACATAGTCAAATGACTATATATAGTCATGAATTACATAGGCATTATTTTCTGAGCTACATATGGTCTCATACCAAATACAATCTCATTTTACATAGATACTTTATGCACTCCTGTATATGGCCTATTACAAATATACAATCTCATTTAAAAATAATAATATAGTCTGACCTATATATGATTAATAAAATAAAATATACAATCATATTCATAACAGTGGCTTGTATTTTGTATAATATAAAATAGCTTTTGTACTAAAATATAGTATAGATAAATAATAAGGTATAAGGAAATACAGAAGTTTAATATGGTTTGCCATTGTAGTTTTTGTAAAGTAATATATAATGAAGCAAAATTTTTATGACATGAGAATTATTTGATATAATATTAATTTTATATATTTAAAAAAATCTAACTATATCTTAAACACTAGATTTAAAGAGATCTCATCTTGTTCTAACATTTTATCAAACAAAACTCAGGCAACAACTAATATGGTGCATTAAAGAAAGAGCACTAGTTGTAGATACATAACTCTAGTGTCTACTGATTATGCTTAACAAAAATTTGAATTATATAACATGTATGAAATCTCAACATCATAGAGAAGATATGAACTTAAAACTATACTCACTTATAATATGATTCACATAATTTGAATTTCTCATTTTTCCTTCTATAAATTTGGTTGAAATAAATTTAACCTTTCCTTACCCTACATCACTTGCCTTTCATCGAAAGCTCATTACACATTTTATTGGAAACTTTTCCAAAAGCCCATGAGGAGTGCAATGAAGAGGAGCTCTTTAAGATTTCATTAAACTCACTTTGAATTCACACTCTTCCACTCACATGGAGCTTGAAAAAATGATTAATTCAAATTTTGAAATATAATTAAAATTATAAGAAAATATTCATTACTTAAAAAAAAATCAAACTATCACCATTTTGTAATTCTGAAAAGGGAGAGAAATATTACTCCTAACATAACACAATGATGACATGACTAATATCTTTGACATCTATCAGAAGATTAGGATAGTAGTCTACCCTTCATGGTAGATCAAACACACACAAAGACAAGATGATCGCAACACTCACAAAAGACCATAAAATCAAATTTTGCATTTTAAGATGGTAACTTGCAGCTAGAATTATAAAATGAGAAAAAATATTTTTTGATAGAAATGATATCACTAAAAATGCATGCAAACCTAGTGGTTGTATGTTACTTTTCTCATATGTACGGTATGTTTTGTTTATTTGATGCCATTTGTTGCTTTCTTTCCAATGAGACTCTTCCTTGTTTACTAGGAGTAATCAAAATACCTTAAATCCACCTCATTCATCAGCAAGATAGTTAGGCAATGAACTATATTATAACATAAGTAGTTGAATAAACATAATTGAGAATTTCAAGTGTTCAACTCTATGCTCTTGTAGCTGAACCTAATTTGTGTTCCAATGATCTAG
The DNA here is from genome assembly GCA_027943335.1 of Chamaecyparis obtusa. NCBI lineage: Eukaryota > Viridiplantae > Streptophyta > Pinopsida > Cupressales > Cupressaceae > Chamaecyparis > Chamaecyparis obtusa. The sequence continues at coordinate 232,563 of BSBK01004896.1, read as the reverse complement.
AATGAATATAATAATTTACATTCTTTCTACGAAGATCTCATTTCCCCTCATATTAATAAATTGATCACATAATAAAATTACACTATTTTAATATTATTATTTCTCATTCACCTAGATACACATCACACAAATCATATTTATAAAAATCATAATTATTCTAACACATGAAAAGGAAAATAGTATCTTACAATATAACATAATTTAGATTTTTGTTTTATCAATCACATCTACATATAGAAGAATACAGGATACAAATCTCAATAAATATAATATAACATAATTATGTTATACAGTACATAAAACACTATAAAGATAACATAATTCTGTTATATCTAAATATAACAGTATACAGTACAGAAAACACTATAAATTATATAACATAATTATGTTATATCTAAATATAACAGAGTACAGTATAGAAAAAATTATAAATATAAACAGAATACAGTATAGAAAACACAGAATACAAGATAGAAATCACTGTTTTATCACCATCATAATCAGCATCATAACGAAGTCATTTGGAAAAAGAAAAAAAAACAGCAAAGAGAACCTACTTATAGACTGCGATTATTGAGTAGATGGTTTGCAAAAGTGTGAGCAACAGTTCAACAATTGCCGCGAGCAGAGCTAATGTTTTCCAAGGCGATGAAAAATATTTCTTGATAAACTCTGCCCACAGAATCTTCAAATTACTTTTCATGTAGTGCTTGTCCACTTGTTGTTTCATTTGCTGGAAGGGATCCGTCCAACTCAGCACGACTCCATCGCATAGAACATTGAAGAGTTTGGCAACGTCTTCATTACTCCCAAGACAGTTTATGACGACCTCACTTTCTGTGAGCACACCCACGTCTTCCGCGGAGTCGATCAACTCGTCCATCAAACTCACATAACAGGTCACGTAATTGATTTCAGATGGCTTGCACACCTCCAGAGCGATCAGGTTACGAAAAAGTACTTCTGTGTGATCTGTGATACAGATCGGAGGAAGATAAATTGTGCCGCTCTCGGGCTCAAATCTGATCTTCTCGATGCCTCCATTGCATGCCTTAAATTTGATCCCAGCGTTTCTCAATATGTCTGCACGATAGATGCGTTTCTCGGTGGATTCGTCTTCGGGTCCGGTCTGATCAACGTGAGGACATGGTGGAGACCCTGCAATCAGGGGCTGCGACAAACTATGGGGATGTCCCTCTGCTTGCGCCTGTGACAACATGTCGTCGGGCTTGTTCTGATCATCAGAAAATGGTGCAGACACAATCAGTCTGTGGAATAAACCCAGGAAATGATCAGCTTTTTCACATTGATCTGGTTGCGGCTGCCAATTTACCACATCATATTGGAAAGGGTATAACTTGATATTTGGACAATTCACCAGACACCGGAAAAGCTCTCCGTCGACATCATTTGAGTGGAGCTCTAATTGAAGTAACTTTCGGAGAACGATTAAGGGGACTTGATTTTCAAGCTTCAAAATGTCGTTCAGTATATCCCTTCCAGTATAATTAATCGTATCTCTCTCAAAGATAGGCTCATAGCAATTTCTCGCTCCCGCTACGGTGAGTTTGGCGCCACCAAGAGTCCTCAATATTTCCAGAATGAAGTAACCGTCCAAACATAGCATCATGGCGAGGCTCTTTGCTCCGCACTCGATTTTTTCTCCGTAGCTCTCCCTGATTTTGCAGTCCAGCTCCAAGATCTCATCTTCTGCACGAGGAGAGCAAGCCATAAAAGCTGAATAGTTGTTGCGCTTAAACCTCCTCCTTGTCATTCTACGAAAAGCTTTTCCTTTGTGATTGATCATTGCATGAAGCTGTGCATTTCTATGATGGTAGGGACCCAACGAAACGATTTGAGGAACATACGCTTCTTCTCCTCCTGATTTTTTCAGAATGCTGGGTACTCTGAAAATAGACACAACCGAGGGCGATCGGCAAAGATCAACATCGGATTTCGGGTCAATTAGAATACTCCATTCTTCTCCGCTAATCCATTCTGGTGATTCTCCACCTTGAGATAATTGTTTCGATTGCTTCTGGCTCTCATCACCGTTGGCAGCAGATCCTGTGATTTGGGACATTGGATTTTCAGACCAACGGCTCTGTTCAATGTCCATCTTCACACTCAGCTAGCGGTGCAGTGGACTTGGGTGGCAGTGTAGCAGACAATGGCATGAGAAAAGCGGCAAATTAACAGCTCCGCACAGGCACACTGCAAAAATTGATGGCTCCTAGTCCTGGGTCCATCTGCCCAGAATTTTATATGGAGTGAGCAGAATACAACTGTTTTCTTTCTTTTAGTAATTTAAAAGTCCGATCGTGGTACATTCCGAACCTCGCATAGATGTCACCCGCCTATCCTCCCTTGCGTCAGCAATGCCCTCCCATTAGAACACTGACAAAATATGACATATTATAATTATGTAGGATGAAGACAATGAAGTATGACGTATTATAGTGATGTAAGAGAAAGACAACGAATTAATATGCTATATGGGCATTTAAAAATGTCAACTACTATTAATTATTAGTTTCTGTCATAGGAAGGATAACTTATGCATCTATTGCCTTTATAATTTATCGACCATGTTTAAAAAAAATAGAAACTTGTATATATGTACTATATTTTATAATTTGTATATATCTAAATAACTTAAATAAAATTATGTATCTTTAAGTCACTCTTTTTAAATATTAAACATTTTCGATGTAATAACAAATAATTAATCACGAAGATGACTTTCACATGAATATCATAAATGAGATAGATGTACTTCTTTATTAAGACATTGGCATGCCATACAACCTTAATAAGTACCCACATGAATATGATAAATGAGCCTTAATAAGTACCCACATGAATATGATAAATGAGCCTGGTATACTTTTTTATTAAGATATTGACATGCCATTCAACCTTAATACTACCCACATGAATATAATAAATGAGAGTGAAATACTTCTTTATTAAGACATTGAGATGCCACACAACCTTAATACTACCCATGGTTCCATTCACGTGAGAGACAATAAGTCTTGTACTTTACACATGGGCCTATTCATATTATGAACAATATATATATATATATATATATATATATATATATATGTCAACAATAACCACATTATAGTACAATATTGATGACATATTTTAAAATTCATTAATTTGAATTATCCCTTCATTTTAAATAATTAAAAAATGTTAGACATTGTCAATGTTGCCTTCTTCTATCTAAAATAATGTAGTTTAATGTTACATTATATATGTCATCAATATGTAGTTTAAAATTAATGTTACATTTATAGTTTTGACAGAAGAAGGCAACATTGACAATGTCTAACATTTTTTAATTATTTAAAATGAAGGGATAATTCAAATTAATGTAGTTAAAAATATGTCATCAATATTGTACTATAATGTGGTTATTGTTGGCATATATATATATATATATATATATATATATATGTATATATATATATATATATGTATATATATATATATATATGTATATATATATATATATATGTATATATATATATATATATGTATATATATATATATCTATATATATATATATATATACATATATATATATATACATATATATATATATATATATATATATATATATACATATATATATATATATATATATATATACATATACATATATATATACATATACATATATATATATATATACATATATATATACATATATATATATATATATATATTCCCAAACTTATATGTATGTTATGGTAAAGTGACAAGGGTATGAGTGTGAAAATTTTACATAGTTAAATTGCCATATATGAATCAAGTGGAATCATTTAAAGTCAATTTTCTTTGTGACTATTTCCATTTTCAATGATTATATATTTTAATGCCAATGTCCATGTTGTATACTAATGTTTCATTAAATAATGAAACATTTTTTTGATAAACAATTAATAATGGAAAGCACTTTGACATGAATCTATACTTCACAAGAATATAATAATTGATAAGTTATAATTCTTTAATAATTTGATGATGTGTCACATAACCATACTAATGAACTATGATTCCATTAACATGAGGTAAAATACATTTAGTATTTTATAGAGGTCAATTCAAATTTTGGATTCTAGATTATATTACTTTATATGGTCCAATACTTCAACAATAATCACAAGGGTGTAGGACTTGTAATTTACACGGTTCAATAGTTTAACAAAAATCACATAGGATGGGTTTAATTCCTTGACAAAATTAACATGACATATGAATGTAGTACATCACATGCCAACAATAGCTACCTTATAGTAGAATATTAATGGTAACAGAGGAAGCAATCACTAGTTGAAGGCAATGGTTACCCAACATACTAGATGAATTTATAGGATATTTATGTTAATATCTCAAAGAATATTAATTATTTATTTCATTTTTCATACTTAAAACTTTGTTAGATATCATCATTATTATAGATGGAATGATGTTTTCTTTATTTGTGAAAACTATGGGTAAGTGCACCAAGATGGTGTACAAAAGGGGGGGTTTAAGTGGCCACTTCTTTTTTTTTCTTTCTGAAATCGGATAAACCTGAACTTCAAAGAGAAATTGGAGGGTCTTGCACTCAAAATTAGAAGATGTGTAAAAATAGGAATTGTAGTATTTTGATTCTAGTTTTCAAACTACTAAAGTATTTTAAAAATAAATAATATTAAGAGGGTCAAAAAAATATAATATAGTTATTTTCATGCGTTCAACAAAAGATATAGTTAGATAATTTAAAATTTTGAAAATGGTTTGGTAGGATGGTAGGTAAGAGTGAGATCTAGAGGTTGTGTATTTTTTCATAATTTTCTATTGAGTACCTTTTTTATGATTTTTTGAAGTGACCGCATCTTGAAAATCTGGTACTTGTTCGTGTGTTGAGCATAACTTAGCATCAAAATAATCGAAATGAAATCTTATTTTTTTTAAAGTGTATAGATTCAAGTATAGAATAGTACAATATGTAATTTGTTCTGCAATTGGTTGAGTAGATCAAAAGTTATTAAAAAATTGTGGACATATGTCTGTGAGACCTGTCAAGACACTAGTAAAGAAAATTAAATTTCACTATAATTTTGTCCAAAAATTAAAAAATTTATATGGTTAGAAAGATGAGAAGATTTATAAGATTATGTTAATCATCTCTCTCTCTCTCTCTCTCTCTCTCTCTTCCCCCCCTCTTCCTTCTATCTCTCTCCCTCTCTCTTCCACTCTCCTTATCCTATCTCTCTCATTCCCTTCCCTCTCTCTCCCCTCCCTTCCTTCTTGGGTTCCTATTTTACATAACGCATACAGGTTAAGGAAAAGTAGACTTGAACCTCTAATTTTTCATAACCAATACGGGTTATAAGGAAAATGTTAATGTTGGTTTTAAGATTTCCATAACCCATATGGTTTATGAGAAAATCTATATAATATATTCCTAACAGCCTAGAAACCAACATTACAATTTGTTTGAAGGTCCCACTACACTGTTTGGCATCAATTTTTAGGATAGTAACAGTCAGGTTTACATTTTTTTTCAATTTTACTTTGAAATCATTGATTTGTTTTATTTTTTGGTTTGTTACTTTAGATTATAATAAAATGATGCTCATTTGTTGTTTTCTTGTTATTTGATTGTGGATTTTCATCATGATGTTATGTGCAGGACAATCAATATTAATGTAATGGGAAATAACAAGAGAGGAACAAATGAAGAACGAGAGGTAGAAAAGATAAGAAAAAGGGAGTGTATGAGGAGGTTACGTGGAGGTAAGTCATCTAATACACGTAATGATAGTAATGAACATGCAAAAATCCAAATTGACATGATAAATGTAACTAATGCACCAAATAAAAATGGTCAACATGCACCAATTCAAATGCACATGACGAATGCACCTATTGAAATGAGCAAAATTGGCTATCTTTCAATTTGTTCATTATGAGATCAAATCGTCTACTCCATTAGCTCTAGTTGACCAAATAAATGCTAGTGACAACCTCATTTCACCCATGAAGTCCCTTCAATGTTCGCGAGCACACCAGATGAGAGTGTCCCTAAGGGCCACTAAGCAACATTGGGTAGTGATCTTTCTTGGGACATATCTTGGAGCTTGTGTGAGGTATCAATGTATCGTCAAGTACTACAAGACCATGTTATGGAGGCATACAATAATCCATCTCAGTTCTAGGAGATTCCTCTTTGTTTTAATTTGGCATCCCTATCTCAGTTTATGTCAAAAGATGCAATGTTGCTCAATTGAAATGAGAAACATTGCCTATCTTTCAATCCATTCACCATGAGATCGAATCATCTACTCCATTATCTTAGATTGGCCGAGTAAATGCTAGTGACAACCTTTTTTCTCCCACAAAGTCCCTCAAAAGTTCACGAGCACAACAGACCGGACTGTCCCTAAGGGTCACTAAGCAACATTGCCCAACGATCTTTCTTTAGGCATATCTTAGAGCTTGTGAGAGGTATTGATAAATACTCAGGTGCTATAGGACCATGATATAGAGGCCTACAATTACCCATCTCAATTTTGGGAGATTCCCCTTCATTTTAATTAGGCATCCCCATCGAGCGGTTTATGTCAAAAGATGCAATGTTGCTCAATTGAAATGAGAAACATTGGCTATCTTTCAATCCATTCACCGTGTGGTCGAATAGTCTACTCCATTAGCTCCATTTGGCTGGGTAAACACTAGTGGACAACACCATTTCACCCATGAAGTCCCACAAACATTTGTGAGCACACCAAAATAGAGTGTCCCTAAGGGTCACTAAGCAACATTGGTAAAATCGGGTATTTCACACTTTTCACCAACTTGTTCCAAAACACAATCCACAAGAAATAGAAACCACATAAACACCTATTAACATACATCTTCCTATGACCCTTATTTGGTCAATTAAGATAATTTGACACAATAGACAAAATCATTACATATTTTGGATTTTCATGTCTTGTTACATTAAATTAAGTCACATATGACTTTGATTACATTATCCATGCCACAATGGATTTGATAAACATGTTTGATTAATTACAAAAAGAATAAGTTTTGAAGTACAATGATATACAGACAATGTTGAATAAATTGGATCGAATATCAAGTTTCATATGTATAAAAATGAATGATAATCATGTACATATCAAAAAATGGCATATATGCCAAATCAATAATAGTTACAAAAATGTGGAATATGCCATGTCAAGGTTGATATATACAATAAAAATGTTAAATATATACAAAAATTGGTCATTCAATGACCACAACTAGAACTATATATCTCTATCAATAGCTATGACTGTGCTGGATCATCAAAATTAATGAGCCTCTTAGAAAGAAGTACGTGGCTCGTTGGGTGTCTGCAGAAGAAAAATTCAAATGCTAAATCAGATATCTTATCTCCAAATACTATCAAAATAACTCAATACTAGACTACATAATTTGTTGGAAATTGAATTGTTGATTACCTCATCTCTTTCTTCTGCACTTGGGCTATGTAGTAATGTTGATGGGCTCCTTTGTGGGAGAGGAATCCTAATAAAATGGAATGGTAAAGTAAAGAATTTGTAGGAAGTATATATACATACACACACACACACACACACACACACACACACACACACACACACACACACACACATATATATATATATATATATATATATATATATATATATATATATATATATATATATATATATATATATATATATATATATATATATATATATATATATATATATATATATATATATATATATATATATATATATATATATATATATATATATATATATATATATATATGTATATATATATATCATAGTAATAGAGGAAGGATTTCTAAGAGATTTTGAATAAATAATAATGCTACTGAAAGTGAATATAAAAATGTTACCCCTTCTCACTCCTGAACATCGACAACATCTGGTGCATTCATTAATTCTATAAAATCCAACTATTTCTATATATAGACAAAATACTATATATGCATTCATCAGTATACGTGTACATGTTTAATCATAATACATTTCAACAAATAGACTTAAATTGTACTAAATTATCTTTTGTACTTTGGGTGTCCTCAAGGATTTTATTTTTCAATCCCAGTGTCTTCAAGCCACGTGGGGTAACCCTAGTAGAAATAAAATTAACATAAGGTAAATGAATATGAAAACACATAGGTTCAATTAAAATTATAAACAAGAGGTGTGGAAAAATATGATACCGCAAAGCTCTCTAGGCCAAAGTGAATCATAGAAAGCATCACATCATCAACTTTGGACATCTAAACCCCAAAAAAGCCCTAGATAAAACATCAAAAAAATATACATATTAAGAAAAGATATCTTGACACCAAGAAATTATTCTATTTTTATAAATATTTAAAAACTATACCTCAGGTGTCAAAGCTACTCGTGTACGTCTAGTCAAATGAGCACTTGTGGTGGTGCTCGTAGTACCACCTACTGCACCTTGCAATCATATTATTCACTATATTAAATTAATTTGATCTCTAAATAAAATCTATTTAATTTTATAAGATTTAAGTGATTAAAATTAATAACATGTCTAAACACAAATAAACATACCTGCATTTTTCTCATAGAAAACACCATCATCAATAGGTCATTTGTGAGGGCCACATCCTCAATAGTGAATGCATGGCATCTACTCCCATAATGTGTACAAGAATGGGATGTCGAACCATCCTCATCTGTGTAGGTGTCTACCCTGGCACATATACCCTAACAGTTGGGGCACTATGCTCAATGGGATGGGATGATAAATGGAGAATCTAATGATGATGGAGGTGGTACAAGTGTTGATCCACCCTCTGCATCGACTAACTATGTGCCATGCTCAATAATGACATTAGTCAATGATGTAGCTACTTGAAGGGTCTATAAATATATAGACTCCTTCACTACTACCAGGACCGCAACATGAACTATGGGGTTTTTAGCTAGATACTTCCTATGTTGCGGCTCTACCACCCTATGGCCCCTAGCTCTATCCTGCGTACAGCCTCTCCCTCTACCATCAAACTTTTAGATGTCAACTTAATTCAGCTTCTCGTCAAGGATAAACTCACAATATAGATTTCTCAAAAAAATAAAACGTACCTCACAATTATTACAAGGTACTTGGTCAAAGACCATATACCACCTATCCAAAATGAATCTCTCATCCTATTATTCAAATACACCAATGTAGGAGAAACCGATTCATATTTACTTCTAGGGATTTTACTGCAAATAGGATCAGTGAAAAGAGTACATATGTTTTCTTAAGTATCCCTCTTTTTTTCACTTGATCATATGATATCCCATCAGCATAAAATGTACGACATCTATCCCTCCATGAACCCCATCTTGTAACCTCCTTAGACACGTCATTCACACTATTGGCCATTATTTTTAAGGAAGGTGGCGAGGGGATGAGTGGTGCTAAAAAATAAAGGACCTCTGCATATTAACCAATATGGATAATTTGGGCACTATTTTGTTTGAAGGTGATTGATAAGATCCACTTGTGTGGGCATCAACATGACCTATTGGAGGATGTAGAGGGTTTTGGAGGTGGATTTGGGTTTTCCTGAGGGTTTTATTGTTGTGGGGCTACATTTTGAGAGTTCTCTTGTTGCCATTTCCAATATTATCAAGATTTTCATGTGTTTTTAAGAGGTCTTTGTTGTCTCTTCTAAATCTAACATCAAAATAATTGAAAAAACTTAAATCAATTCAAAAAACCCTACTCAATTGAAATTGAAACACAAAAAATTACAAAATAAAATTCTTACCTGTTCGACGGTGTGGCATGGTTGAAAAATAGTCAAACGTGGGTTTTTATTTAAAATAATTTATGACATTTAAAATGCATATGCATTTTGTAAAGCATTTTTTATTTTACAAAATGCGTACTCATTTTGAATAACTTAGGTTTTTAAATTATTTTTTGTGGCTTGGCAAAGGCTCAGGTTTGCCAAGCCTACTCTTTTCAATTTTGAATAACTTGAGCGGGTTATGAAAAGTTTTGGTTTTTTTAGGAGGTGGCCACTTTTTTTGCACACTATCTTGGTGCACTTACCCCAATATACCATGCTCCAATAGTTAAATGATCGTCCTATAAGTATTTCAAGATAGTATCATTTTATATTTTTTTTTATTTTTTTATTTTTGTCAATTAAAGGCTATAGACTTAGAGGATTATATTAACAGTATAAAAGTCAAAATATACATAATAAACATATAAAAAATTAAATGTACATATAGAGCATTATATTACATATATAAATATAAAAATATACAGAATACTGAGAAAAGAAAAAAATTCTAAAAATCTATATGAACCTAAAACTAAATCCTTAAACATCTACTAATCCATCTCTCAAAAAATAATAAGTTGATCTTAGCAATTCAACCAAGTATAAACCAAATTTTTCATCATGTTTAAATCTAACTGAAAAGTAAACTTTTTCTACTCTCCAATTTAAAAACTAAGTGGTATGCTCCATGCTTCTTATTTGGTGGATATTGATGTTGATCCATAAAAAATCTTTTGGGATCAACATCAATATCCAATAGATATTGATGTTATGGATATTTTTGTTAAATAGATAACTAATAATTTTTAAATTTTGTTAAATTTTTTCTTTTGGGATGAAATATTTTGTTTACTATGTTAGTATTGTAGACAATATTTTTGAACAATGATAACCTCTCGATCTTTGTGGTTGGAAGATAAAAAAATAACATAAAGAAAAAGAAAAATAGAAAACATAAAAAGTCTTCTAAAATTCTCATTTTGAATGAAATTTGATCTCTTTAATGTGAATTATGATATATTATTAATAAATATCACAAGAAAAATTACTTCTATAGAAAAATTTAGTTCAAAATTTCTTTTGATGTTTTCTTGTTTTAATTCCATTTCAAACAACATTCTTTAAGGCTTCCTGGGATCTATTAGCATAGTTGCATAAAGTGCAAATGAGTGTGGAATCACAAACAAAATTTAAGAAGGATGTAACCAAATCTTTTCAAGAAAAACACTTAAAATATTTACAAATTGTTGTATTTAGATTTGTGACCCAGTATTTATAAATTTGAATCTCAGAAAAAAAAACCTAAAAATATTAAACAAAAACCTATAATTAATTAAAAACATAAGACTTTCACAATTTATCATATTATCAAAATAAAAATTATGGATTATAATCACAATAAAGCTTACAATGTAATCCCAATATTAATAAAATGATTTCAAAACTATAAAACCATAAAATTTGAGTTTCTAACTAAATGTACAATCCAATCTTCCCCATTCCCTATCATTCCAAGGCACAAACATTATTTTTTTCCTTATTTGAAATAAGTTCATAAAGTTTTTTAAATTACAAACCTTTGCTACGCCAACAACAATGGATCAACCATAGCGAGTTGCTAGCACTTTGTAGAAATTAAATTGCATGCAAATAAACATAGATCACAACATTAAACACAAGATTTGCAATGAGAATCACAATTTGATTCTACATATTTATAAAACCTTCAATTTTATCTTATACTAGCACTTTCACCTTTTGAGGGGTATAATGGTTACGCTGATAGTATTATACATATTAAATGACATCATTGCATTTGTGATATGGAAAGTTTACATAATATTTTTATTACATAGTAAAACATAAAGTATAATAATTTCATCTTTATTGTTCCATACATGCAAACTAATTACATTTTGTTTGGACACCTATGCTAAGTTAAATTATGTGATAAACAAATCCAAAAGGATAATGTATTTCAATGTTGGGCATCTATGATTTCAACTTTTGAAATGAATTAATCACACTACTAAAAAAGAGAACTCACAAACTCTCACTCTCCCCCTATCTCACACACACACATAGGCACTCCTTCATTCTCCCTCCTATCTCTATCTTATCTGATATGCTACCCCCTCCCCCTACCCCCTCCCCCCCTTTGTATCTTTCACCTCTCTATCTACACCTCTCCTCTCTCTCTCTCTCTCTCTCTCTCTCTCTCTCTCTCTCTCTCTCACACACACACACACACAAATGTAATAAACAAAGTGAAGGGTATGTGAAGGATCATGGTATGCCAAAAAGTGGTAAAGAGAAAAGAAGTCCTAATTGATAGACTCTTTGAAAAAAAACTATAACTTTCAAATAATATAACATTTTTGAAATCTGAAATATACTTCACATTCTATGCTTCACCTATACAATAATAACAAACAATTATTTCAATTTGATGAAGTTTGGACTAAGTTAAGTTGGTTAGACATGAGAGTTTTTTATATTCTGAAAAATTTGTAGCAGAAAAATCAAAAATTAATTATTTACTTGGAAAAAAATAAAAACAAATATGCATCACATCTGGACATAAGTCTACTACTTTTATCTAGAATCTTATAAAAAATTATTATCATTTGATTTTGTTTAATGTGGTCAGACATACACCTACGTGTTATATTTCTAGTCCTGATTGATATACTTATTGAATAATAGCTATAAATTTCAAACTATATAACATTTTTGAAATCCAAAACATGTGTCACATTCTATGATTTTCCTACTACAAGAAAAATAAAAAAAGTTTTCAGTTTGATAAAGTTTAGACTAAGTTAATGTGGTTAGACACAAGAGTTTTTGTATTATGGAAAAGTTGTAGAAGAAAAATCATAATTAATTATTTACTTGGAAACAAATTACAAAAAACTATGTGTCACATCCAGACATGAGTCTACTACTTATATCTAGAATCTTGTAAAAAAAAATTATCATTTGATTGTTTTTTAGGTGGTCAGACATACACCTACTTCTTATTTTTTCTTGAAATTTCCGTACTACTACATTAAAATTTGAAATTTTCAACATATAGAATAATGTTTTTTTCAAAAAAGGCCTAGTATCTTAGAAACTAAATTCAATTTTCTACATATTCTCTTCTTACATATTTTTGATATAATACTTATAACTTGTTAAAATTTTTATGCCAACTTGCCTAAAGTTGATTTTCTGAATTTTCATTGCCACTTAAGGGCCTAGTTTGGCATACCATGATCCTGCACATACCCTGAAGCCAAGGAAAAATAAAGAGGGATTGAAAACCCCACATACAACCACCTATGACAAACACACCCTTCTTATCATCAATAGAATTAAAAGCTATGAATGGGCCTTGGTTTTAGGTTTTTTATGTGGTATATTATTTTCTATTGGAAATGGGCCCTTAATTACTGCACATGGTATTGTAAGTTACAAACCATTTCTTTTAATTTTTGGGAATGGATCCCTCTAACCTTTGGGGTATTCAATCTTCTTGATGCATTAGTGGTGGATTTCATAGTGCATGGTGATGATTCTTAGAGGAAGATGTTAGGGATTTTTTGATTTTCTACTCTAGATGGTGTGATGTATATTTTTTTCCTATTCATATGGATGCTATCCCTTTCTCATAGTTGTTATGTATATGTGGTAAAAAATAATATCTCTATGGTTTATTTTCACCATTGTTAATGAAATTGACATTTCTTACTTGTTTTATGGTTTCTTATATGGTGATTCTTTGGTGATAATTGATTGGCAATAAAGCCTTGGATACTTAAATAAAGGTTTGATTACATATTTAATCGTCAATGGCCTACACTCCTTAATATGTATTATTTTAATTCTACACACTTTACTCTTGTTGAGGATTGGATAGAGATTCACCCATACTATATTTCTAGTGTCAATTAGCATTTGATTCTATTGGCAATGCTCTAGGTTGCTTTCTAAAGGTTGAACCTATTTCTTCAAACTTTTCTTAAAAATATTTCACTCCTATTTTGGTAAATATTTTAAGGCTGTACATGGTCAAGCTGTTCAATTGGTGAATGAATTATAACATTGGCCTTATATTTTTAATTATGAGGGTACTCGAACTTATAATCTTAACATTGCTTCACTCCTGAGCATTTAGCTTCAAATTATCCAAGTGATAGTTGCAAACCTTTCTCTTCTACTTTATGCAAGAAAGCTCAATCCCACCATTTTATGATGCTTCATTAAAGCTAAATCACTAAATACATATAGTCAAAGTCATATTTTTCAATTCCACTACGTATCCTCTCTATGATTGGTGAGGTTAGTATAGCTTTATTGGATCATCATCTTTTTTCTTAGAAATATATTTTCTCTATTCCTATTTTTTGTGTAGTTTTAGAGTAGTCATTTATCACTTATAGTTGAGTTTTCCATCAATAAACATCTTCCCCTAATCTAGTGAATGGAGTTAGAATGTCTTCTTTTGTTGGTGATTTGACTTCCATTAAACATTAGTTTTTCCCAATTGGTAATCCTCTCCTTGTGCAATTCCTAGTTACAATTTCAAAGAGGATATTACCTCCCCCTTCTCCATATTCTATTGATCTATCTTACAAATTTTCTTGGATTGTGGTATATAGAAAATAATAGGGGTTTTCCAAGATATGTTTTCCTATCACACCTAAATTAAGCATGTGCAATTTGATAAATCTAGATCTAGAATTGCTTTAGTCCGTGTGACTTATTCTTGATAAATTTACTGTAATCTCCCTATTATTAAATAAATAAAATAAACTTTTTAATTTGGGGTTCCGATTGATTTTTGCATCTCGGGCCCATTTTTTATTTTAGGGTAGGTGTTAGTTGTGCAGTGTTGACTAAATTTTGTACACCCTCGGGAGTTGTCCAATGGGTATTTAAGAATGCCTGTAGGTAGTCATTTGGTATGCATGCTGAATTATGACTTTGTATTGTGAATTCTAGTTGGATTTCTGGTGTGCACCATTTAGGAATTGAAAGACCTTCCCTATTTTTCCTGTTGTAGTTTCGGTGGGATTCAACCCTCACCCTACTCTACTTTGTTTTGCTTGTATCTGATCTCACAAATCTGAAGTACTTCATTATTCATAATATAACCTCTTAGAAATTGTTCCATATCTGGTACTTCATTGTTCTGTGCATTTGTTAACATCTGATGAATTGCTAAGTAATTGCATTATAGTGAAGAAGAAAACCCGAGGGGAAAACATAGCATGTACGAACTTCCAGACCACCGTAGGGACTATCTGGTCTAACTGTAGGGACCTCCAAACCACCATAGGGGCTTTGAGGTTCTATCGTAGGGACTGCCAGACCACCATAGGGACTACCAAGTTCCACCGTAGGGAATGTCAGACCATCGTAGGGACTACCAGGTTCCACCGTTGGGACTGCCAGACCACCATAGGGACTACCAGGTTCCACCGTAGGGACTTCCAAACCACCGTAGGGACTACTAGGTTCCACCATAAGGACTGCTAGACCACTGTAGGGACTGCTAGACCACCGTAGGGGCTGCCAAGTTTAACCATACAAACCAGTCACATCGTATGACCTTCAATCTTGATCTGTTGCTAAGGAAATTGGATCAGGGGTGCCATGGGTACATTATAGTGGTATCAGAGCTGGTGATTTTTCCAGCTTGTGGGTTGTGAATAAAAGTATATACTAGGAAAAGAAGAAGATACCATTTGGTTGATAGAATGACAGATTAACAGGATCCTACCACTCAAGTCATGGCATTGCTGAGAGAGCTCACTAGAAACCAAGTGTAGATCAATGACACACAGTGACTCATGGAGGAGACATTACAAAAATTGGCTGAAAGAAAATCATCCACAAAGAAAAATGGGCAAAGTGAAAATTCTATTTCAGGTAGGGTAAACTCTGAAACAACATGCTCTCGATCGACGATGCCCACCTTCCCTCCTCGAAAGGAAGTACAACATAGAGAACAACCAATATTCCAAGATATGCAAGATCAACTTCGGGAGGACTAGAAGAATGCAAATGTGGAAGGGGATATAACCTACAATGATTACATAGATCTAAGAATGAGATATTCAGGTTGAAACAATCAAGATGGCTACTATAACATCGACATTAGGAAAAAGATCAATAAAGTTAATTTGTCAACTTTTGATTATTTTGGTTCTACCATAGCTAGGGCATAGGTGCAGAAAGCCTACACCTATTTCCAACTCAACCCTATGTCAAAGGATGAAGCTGTAAAATTTGTGGCCCTACATCTGGAAGGGTTTGCTCACGAATGGTGGCATCATGGCATGCTCACTCTAGGCCATGACCAGATAAATTTCTATGTTGATTTCATTGAGAGATTAATGGATCATTTTGATGGAACAGATCCAAAGCTTAATTTCAAAGACTTGGTTCATCTGAAACAAATGAGTACAGTGATAGTTTCATTATAGAATTTTAAAGATTATCAATCCTGGTAATAGATATTTTGGAGAGATGATTGATTGTGTTATTCATGGATGGGTTGGTAGAACCTTTGAGAGGTTGGGTGAAGGGGTTCAATCCCATCACACTCACAAAGGTAATCAAGAAGGTACGTGACATGTCAACATCTTCCTCTTCCTCCTCCAAGAGTTATGCACAGTCCAAAGCACCCCTTATTCCAAAAGAAAAGGACAACAAACCTCTTCCAAAGAGACCTTTACTGGATGAGGATACCTGATAGGAGCTTAGGAGGAGGTAGTTGTGCTTCAATTGTAGGGAGCCTTGGGAACTTGGACATCATTTCTTAGTTAAGGGAAAAATCCACTATATTGAAGTAATATCAGATGATGAAGAGGAAGAACACACACTAGAAGCCGAGGAAGACAAATAGTCTATCGTCTAAGAGGTTAACCTAAACCATGTGGAAAGAATCACCACATTGTTGAAAAGAGCGGGTTCATTTTCACTTTAGCTGGAACTCTGAGATACACTATCTTTTGGGTACGGGGTACTCTCCAGGGATAGAGGGTTGTGATTGTGATAGACAATGGGGATACCCTCAACTTCATCAACTCCTCGCTGGTCAAATGAAGGGGTTTACAAATAGAGGCACGCCAAGGATTCGACGTCAAGGTGGAAGGAGGAAACATTTTGTCTTGCACCCATTTGGTTCCACAACTGAGCATTACTATGGGTAACCACACAATGATAGATGACTTCTTTGTAGTTGATTTGGACGACATGGAGGTCATCCTTTGCATTCAATAGATGGAAACCTTTGATGAATACACACATAGTTTTAAACAAATGGAATTTTCATTCGAGGTGGATGGAAAGAAGGTTATTTTGAGAGGAAATTTTTGCCCGATGGATGGAGGCCATCCTCAGGCACAACAATGTGGTCTGGGCTGCACACTATTTTATCTCATCAGAACCTGTACATGGAGAGCCTACCTTCTATCAAGATGAGGAAATTTAGAGTGTGTTGGATAAGATTCATTTGGTCTTTACTGACATACCACTAGGCATACCACTGCACCATGGGTTTGAACACACTATTGAGATGGAGGTTGGCACCAAACCTATCATCACCACACCATACCATCATCCTAAAAAGTTTAAGGATGAGATTAAAAAGACAATACAGGAAATTCTCAACAAGGAATGGATCAAGCCCAGTTCCAACCCTTTTGCATCATCTATCATATTGGTCAAGAAGAAGGATGGAACTCTAAGGATGTGCATGGAATACCATGCATTAAATAAGAAAACCATAAAGAATAGGTACCCTATTCCCAGGATTGAAGAGTTGCTGGATGAACTGCATGGTGTAGTCTACTTTTTAAAAATAGATCTCTGATCTCGATATCATTAGATCTAGATGAGAGGAAAAGATGTGGAGAAAATAGTCTTCCAGTGCCACTATGGGCATTACAAGTTCCTGGTCATGCCATTTGGATTGACCAATGCTCCCGCCACATTCTAGTCCTGTATGAATCACATCTTCAACAAGCAACTCCGCAAGTTTCTATCAATATTTTTGATGACATACAAATATACAACTTAAGACATGGGAGGAACATCTGAAGCATTTGGATGAAATACTGGAGATTATGGAATTACAGTCCTTGTTTTCCAAAAGGCCAAAATGTGAGTTTGGGATGACAGAGATATTGTACCTTGAGTAGATTGTCAGTGGGTGAAGGGTTCAAGTGCATGAGGAAAAGATTCAAGCCATTCTAGATTGGCCGCCACCAAAGACTCTCTCAGACCTACATGGATTCTTCAGGTTGTGTGGCTATTATAGGTGGTTTGTGAAGGGATTCTCATAGCTTAGTGCACTATTGATGGATCTAACAAACAAAGGATCATTCCAATGGTGCGAATAGGCCCCTCAAACTTTTGAAAGGCTCAAGGAAGTTCTGAGCTCTTTCTTGGTGCTAGAACTTCCAGATTTCACCCGACCCTTCATTTTGGAGTGTGATGCCTTTGGAGAGGGTATTGGGGCCGTGATGATGCAAGACCATCACCTGATTGCATTTGAGAGTTAGACACTCTTAGGAGCTAAGAAATTATACCTCGTCAGGGCCAAGTTCACCGTACGTATAGATCAGAATAGCCTTTGGTACTTTCTGGAACAATGAGAACTCAATGAACAACAACATAAGTGGATAAGTAAAGTAAAGGATTTTGATTTTGACATTGAATATGTAAAAGGAAAAAATAATGTGGTAGCTGACACTTTGTCAAGATGGCCGATGATATGCTCTTTTATCTCAAATCTCAATCGATTAGAGAGCATACCTGCTAGTTGAGTATTCCAAGAATAAATTCACATGTCAGCTGTTGGATTGTGAATTACAAGATGAAAAATACAAGGTGGTTGATGATATTATATAATACAAAGGTAGAATATATTTGGTGCCTAAATCCAAATTGAAGGAGAAGATTCTGAAGGAGATGCATGACTCACCTTTGGCCAGGCATCAGGGATATTTAAAGACTTACACACAAATTAGGGAAAGGTTCTCCTGGAAGGGTTTAAAGAATGATATCCTCTAATATGTTTGTGGATGTCCAACCTATCAATAGAACAAATCAGAACAAACTATGCCAACAAGTTTACTTCAGCCATTGCCGATTCCTGAGCAGAAATGGACTAGCATTTCAATGGATTTCATTACTAGGCTTTTGAAGCTGCAAGGAAGAGATTGTATCTTTGTGGTGGTTGATAGATTAACCAAGTATGCACACTTATTTTCTATTTTAGGGGAATAATAGGCCACACAAGTGGTAGACTTGTTCTTCCAAGAGGTGTTCTGCCTGTACGAACTCCCTCATAACATAGTGAGTGACAGAGATAGTCATTTTCTCAATACTTTTTGGAAAGAACTATTTCAGCTGGCAGGAACATAGTTGTCACCCAACACAATCTACCACCCACAAACTAACGGACAAACAAAGATCATGAACAAATGACTAGAAGGGTACCTCAGAAACTATGTTACTGCACAACAGAGAGTGTGGGTCAAGTAGCTACATTTGGAGGAGCACTATTACAACACCACCTATCACATGTCCATTAGAATGACTCCCTTCAAATCCTTGTATGGGTATGAACCACATTCATTCATGGACATGGAGTTGGGAGATATTCACACACCAAAGGCAAAAGATTGGCTGGAGGAAGGAATAGATATCCTAAGATCACTCTAGGAGAATCTCCCATAGGCTCAGAATCAACATAAAATATATACTGATAGGCATTGCATTCAGAGGAGTTTTGAAGTGGGAGACTTGGTATACCTTCAACTTCAGCCATACAGGCAATCGTCCCTGAAGGCATCCAGGAAGGAGAAATTGAGGCCACGTTTCTATAGGCCCTACCATGTTTCCAAATGGGTGGGTGAGGTTTCCTCGAACTTGATCTACCCTAGGCAAGTAGGATTCACAATGAATTTCATGTGTCTTGCCTGAAGAAAGAGGTGGGGAAACATGTCACTGTGTCTGAATATTTACCACCCCTCGACGAAGAAGGGAAGTTAGTTCTGGAGCCAGCTGAAGTCATTTCTATCTAAGAGAAAAAGTTGAGGACTCACACGGTCAAAGAATTTTTGGTGCGCTTGAAGAACCTTCCATTGGAGGATGCTACCTGGGAGGGTGAGAAAATTTTGAATCATCTAAATTTTCCATTTCTTGGGGACAAGCAATCTTTGGGATGGAAGGACTGTAATGTGACCCCCGTTATTAAATAAATAAAATAAACTTTATAATTTGCGGTTCCGATTGATATTTGCATCTTGGACCTATTTTTTATTTTAGCATAGGTGTTAGTTGTGCCATGTTGGCTAAATTTTGTGCACCCTCGAGAGTTGTTCGATGGGTATTTAAGAATGGCTGTAGGTAGTCATTTGGTATGCATGTTGAATTATTACTTTGTATTGCAAATTCTGGTTGGAGTTCTGGTGTGTGCCATTTCAGAAGTGAAAGACCTTCCCTATTTGGCCTATTGTAATTTCAGTGGGATTCAACCCTCACCCTACTTTGCTTTGTTCTTCTTGTATCAGATCTGGAAAATCTTAAGTACTTCATTATTCATAATATAACCTCCTAGCAATTGTTCCATCTTTGGTACTTTATTGTTCTATGCATCTGTTAACATCAGAGGAATTACTAAGTAATTACGTAGTGAAGAAGAAAACCCGAGGGGAAAACATAGCACATATGGACTTCCAGACCATCGTAGGGACTACTTGGTCTAACCATAGGGACTTCTAGACCACCATAGGGGCTGCCAGGTTCAATCATAGGGACTGTCAGACCACCAAAGGGACTACCAAGTTCCACTGTAGGGACTGCCAAGCCACTGTAGGGACTACCAGGTTCCACCGTAGGGACTGCTAGACCATCGTAGGGACTACTAGGTTCCACCGTAGGGACTACCAGGTTCCATTATAGGGAATGCCAGGTCTAACCATATGGACCAGTCACATCGTACATCTTTCAATCTTCATCTGTTGTTTATTAAACTAGTAAGACCTTTTCAAAAACCTCTTTTACTTGATATAAACATATTAGATTCAATAATTAACAGAAAATATTTTTAACTTAAAGAAAAATTATTTTGAAGTTTAATAAAATATTAGTAAATAAATGAAATGGTTATTAGATTCAATTATGTTATTAATTGTTTGATGTTTTAGGCATTTGATACTATTGATCTCTCGGTATCCCATCCACAAATAAGTATTGAAATAGAGTGCTTTCATATATTTTACATATCTCCTATTCTCAGCTGAGCATAAAAAGTGAAAAAGGTAGTGATTTTTGTCAAAGCTTTACAAAGTCAGAGTTGCTGGTTCATTTCTTGATTCCTTGTGTCATCATATTTGGCGATTTCTTTCAAAAAAAATTCTATATTCAATCTAATAATGATCAATATTTTATATAGGTAATAAACAATTTGATATATTATCTTATGCAACATTTTTATACTATAATAACAATTTTTCATATTTCTTCAAATGATATTTCCTCATTACTTTAAATTATATTTCCTCATTACTTTAAATTCTATTGATTTATTATAGTTATAAAATACTATTTCAGAAAATATGCGGTGTCGGAAAACTTTAATCCCTTCATTGTCATTACTTTGACGTGTAATGCATAACAGCCTCTACGAACGTTAATAAAAACACATAAGGAGGAGCCCTAATAAATTTAGTTATACCATTAAATCCAAAATTTAGGAGGCATGTAAGATAAGATAAGATAAAATTTTAGCATCCACGAGGCTAAACATAGCCTATGGGAAAATGACAATGAAAGTGTCGGGACCTTAACAATGAAAGTATCATGAAGGAGAGATTGTCCCTGCCAAAGCCCTTGTATTACGCCTTTCATCCCTCTTTTGGTGGCCCTCCTGCTCCACAATTGTCTTAAAATATTTCATTGAAAATATAAATAGATATCGTGTTCCAATTAAATATTAAATATTAAATATTTATATTGAAAACATTAAATTTACTAAAAAATCAAATTTTATGTGCATTGCAACAAATTACATTTTCTTGGCAAAGGAAATGATTTATTTAAAAAATTTCATAAATAGAAATTACAAATATAACTATATTTACGCCGAGAGGTGTTCCTATACAGTCGTAGCGGAAGAGGAGGACACTAGCATGACATATTCCAAGGAATATACCATGTGCAAAAAAAAGATTTAACATCAATTACAATTCAAAAAATGAAACAACCAAAAATAAAAAATAAAAAATGAAAAAATAAAAAATAAGAAACGAAAATATCATAAATAAAAAAATGTGGTGCAAAATGAATTGACACGTGCTAAGCAATGCGTAATAAATAAAAAAAATTTAAAAAAATTTAAAATTATTTTGGCACGTTTCGTACCGGGCATATGAGTGGGGGGGCCCATGTGCTGCAAACCTTGGGTTGCCATGCCAGTGTCGTGCACTTGGCTACCGGCAGACTGGCAGCGCCAGTGCCGTGTGTTACATACGCATGACACTGGTGCTGCCAGCCTATCGGGAGCCGAGTGCATAGCACCGGTAGGGCAGCCCAGGCCTTGCTCCATTTGCCAAAATAAATTGCAACATATGATATACAATACTTTGCCAATAATTTTTTTAATATTTTTTTAAAGTAACATTTTTGTTCTTGAATAGACGGGAATACCAAATGTTCATCAAATCTGGTCATTTGAGAATATGAAAAGCTTGAGAAATGAAGAGTCACTCTTGTTTTATAAAAGAGTGCTCTTCATTTCTCAAGCTATTTTTTTTGTTTGTTGGTAGAGCACAGGAGATTTGAGAGATTTGAGAGTTGTGAGGATTTGAGGTTTTGAGAGATTTGAGAGATTTGAGATTTGTGAGGATTTGAGAGAAGGATTTGCAGACAGGTTTGAGCATTTCAGAGATTTCTTATTTGGAGAGGAGGATTTGTAGAGAGGAGGATTTGCAGACAGGTTTCAACCAATTTCAACCAATTTCAAAGTTCATCTTTTAAAGGTAAATAAATTTTCAAATATTTACATATAATTTAATGTTGTTTTATATAGTTTAATATTAGATCTAATATATATTTATATATTAGATCTAATATAAAACTATATAAATATATTTTATATAGTTTTATATAAATAATTTATATAAACTATTTATATAGTTTAATACTAGATCTAGTATATATAAAAATATATTAGATCTAATATATATATATATATATATATATATATATATATATATATATATATATATATATATATAGTTTTATATAAACTATTTATATAAAACTATATGAAATAAATTTATATATTTTATATAAATAGTTTTATGTTCTTTTATATGCAAATAATATAAATCTAATATTGTTCTAATATTTCATCTAATTTTGTTTTAACATTTGCATATAAATTTAATCTAATTTTAATATTGTTAAATCTAATAATATTAAATTATGGATGGCAAAGCCGCCATATTGTAATATTTTAGATTAATATTGTTTTTTAGTATTTTAGATTAATATTGCTTTTTAGTATAATTGTAATATTGTTCTAATATTTCATCTAATTTTGTTTTAACATTTGCATATAAATTTAATCTAATTTTAATATTGTTAAATCTAATAATATTACATTATGGATAGCAAAGCTGCCATATTGTAATATTTTAGATTAATATTGTTTTTTAGTATTTTAGATTAATATTTCTTTTAGTATAGTTGTAATATTGTTTTAATACATTTCATAAATTATAATTTAATTTAGATAATCTGTTTATTTCATTTACTTATTACATTTACTTTAGTTTTACATTTACATAATCTGTTTATATTAGATTAATATTATTTTTGGTATATTTTTAATATTCTTTTAATACATTTCTTTAATTATAAGTTGGAGTTGTTTAATATACTTTAATATATTTATTAGATCTAATTTAGATAATCTGTTTATTTAATATAGTTAGTACATTTACATTTAGTTATTACATTCACTTTAGATAATCTGTTTATTTAATTTAAATAATCTGTTTACATTGTGGATGACAATGCTGCCATAAATGTAATATTTACTTTTTATATAAATTTAATTTTGAATATTACCTTTGTTAGATATAGATTTTTTTATTATCACAATTAGTAAGTACTAATTTTTATTTGATCTAAATATTGCAAATAATAATTAAAATTTATTTGATTTAAATGCTAGAAATAGGATTTACATTAATTATATTTTGTTTTTGTAAAAATTTAGGAGATTTCCATTTACAATATTACCTTTAGAATATTACATTTAGATTTCAATTCCTAATTATATTTTAAAACTTAATTTATTAGTATTTTAATAGTTACTTTGAAATGTTAAAATTACATTCATTTTAATAGGAATTTAATAATTAAAAATTGCAATTACTAATTTTTGAATATTTTTTTTTTAAGCCAAAGTGGACTAGCCACCATAAATATATTAGTATAAACTGATTCAAGGACTCATCCATGTAAGAATTAGGAAGAAACCCTAGAATCATTGTCATATACATATAAGATGATGATATTGATCTTTTACATTTGGTTTTCGACATGAAAACCATGAATCTATGAAGGATTATACAAACAAAAAGCCAATTATAAGGATGATAGTTTCAGATATATCCCCCAAAAAACCCACAAAAATACCCTCTGTTAGGGATCACAAATACATAGAAACAATTTTGCTCGAAATCCAACCAATTTAGTGAGAAATTAACATTCATCCATGGGAGAGGAAGGCCACAACACATGGTCCCACGCCAGCTCCCAACCCACAAGAGGAGCTGAGTGATTCACCGACTCCCACCCGTCAAGAAAAACGAGAGCAGTAGGAGGGTCGGTAGATGACCGAGCTAGTAAAAGAGGAACATTAAGGTCAGGGACCTCCTTCAAAGCACCCAAAGGTAGAACATTGCAAGGCAAAGTCATCGGAGGGATAGGTGGCTAGACCATTGGAGAAGGCGAGAGCAAGAGATCCAAGACTGCATGAGCCAAGCGCCTAATCTTATCAGCGAGATCCTTACCAAGTGTGGGGCTCACAATTTGCAAATTGGTGTTGATAATTCAGTAGCTCCATTTTTCCATGGCCCATTTGAAGCTATTGTAAGCCATCAAGTGTTCATGACTTGACATGAGATCATGGTGGGAGAAAAGGCCACCCACCAGCGCTTTGCCCGACTAGAGATCATACTTTTGTAGGGCACCCATGAGCCGGTTGTCTGAAATGAATTATGGGTGAACTATTTTGTTGGCAATAATGAGCACCAGATCAAATGATTGTAGGAGATCCATCAGATTGGATAAGAAAATGGACACCAGATGTGATGGGGATAAAACTAATTTGGTCCGCGGAGAAAGCACATGTTCTCCAATAACCCTGTGAACAACCCTGTAATGGAGCATGGAATGGCACATGAAAATTTGATCAATCTTAGGGCCATCAATTTGATTAGGGAATGGGAGCTCAGAGATGGGTAGAGATAAGAGCACCCTAAAATTTTTGGGCAGCAGCTCGGGATGAAGATGACCACAAGAAACACAGTGTGGAAACTCCATTATGAAGATAAAGCTCAGCGACATACCATGAAACTAGTCCAAAGAAGAAAATTACTTTGCATTTATCAAATACAAGATATTTGAAGGTGGTAGGGAGGTATCAGTACTCATGCCAATTAAGGAAAATCTCCCATAATCTTTGCATCATAGTGTAGTGGTGCAAACCACATAATAAACCATAGTGCATGTCTCAAACACCTCACAAAACACCCATGTGTTTAATTACATCTCTGCGGACATAATGTACTTAAGATGGAGTGCAAATTAAAAGTGGCAGCTCGCAATTGAAGATTGTTGATTCAAATTAATAATCCTGATATTTTGAATTCGTGGCAGCTCGCAATTGAAGATTGTTGATTCAAATTAATAATCCTGATATTTTGAATTCATTACTACATAATTCTTCCACACTCCCACGCAAAAGCAGTACTATGCCATGTGGGCAATTGATGTGTTGGAGCAATATCTACCAAGTGATGAGCACAACTGATGAAGGGTGCTCCCCTTAATACCACAAACACATAACAGAAATAGAGAAACAACAACAATATGCAAGAACAGAAAATTGGCTTCTTATTATCTCCACAAATGTGGAATTACAAACTTTCAGAATTACAATATGCAAAGCCACATGGGCATTCCCTTACAATATTCTGTAGGACAAAGCCTCGAACTATTACCCAGAACTATTCTGAACTCCTAAGACAATAATACAGCCTTCCTTATATAGGCAATTTCCACCGCCCGAGAAGGTTCCAGAAATTTAGCCCTAAGGGCCGACCAAACTTAGGATTATTTTATTTTTCAATTTATTACATCAAAGTCGGCTCAAAATAACTTTTGAAACCCGAACAAAAATTTTGAAGGAAAATTATTTTCTGCCATTTCAGGTGACCCGACTTTCGAAGATCATAAGTCATCACCAGTTGACCCGATTGACTATTATAACCCCATTTCGGAAACACCACGAAGCGCTCTACAGGCTTGACTTGCGCAAGCACCCGTCACCCAAATTTTTGACCTCATCCGGGGCTTCTAAAGCCTTCAAAATTGAGTTTGAAATTTCTGTACCCTGCTGCCAATACCGAAAATCTTCAATATCTTCCAATATACACTTGATCTGGCAATGAAACTTTACTGGCAGACTTATATGACCAAAATGAACCTCCAAGAAAGAAATCAGATCATTCTGAGCACATACGAAAATTACCAAAAATAGTAACTTTCCATAAATAGCAGCTCTGCACAAAATAGCCCTTATTGAATACAAAAACAAAAATATTTTTGGGTGATGCAAGATTGCTCTTACACCCAGGATGCTCCTGCATCAGACACCCGGGGTAATTTGAGAAGTGACCCTGTCACGACTCAGGTGTGTAGAGGAAAACCAAGACGGTTAACCTCCTCCTTTGTTAGCCATGATGAATCTTCAACAGGTTGTCCTTTCCATTTGACCAGATATTCTTCATATGTCCTGTTCCTTGTGCTTCTACCAACATGACTGTCCAGTATGTCTTCAATCTCCTTGATATCTGAACTAGTTGCTGGAATACTCCACTGTGCTGCTGTGATCTCATCTTCAACAACTCCTTCATGATACTCTGTCAGATCTAAA
Source organism: Chamaecyparis obtusa (assembly GCA_027943335.1). Lineage (NCBI taxonomy): Eukaryota > Viridiplantae > Streptophyta > Pinopsida > Cupressales > Cupressaceae > Chamaecyparis > Chamaecyparis obtusa. Next base: position 205,453 of record BSBK01004896.1, on the reverse strand, counting down.
ATGTTAAACACTGGTGAAATATTTAGCTCAGTAGGCAATTCTACCTCATATGCATTTCCTGAATCATGTTTCTTCAGTATCCTACATGGTCCAAACTTCTTCATTTTTAGCTTGTTATATGTACCAACTGGAAACCGCTCCTTCCGCAAATGAACCATGACTTCATCACCAACTTGAAATTCCTTATACCTCCTTTTCTCATCCGCCTTAGCCTTATACTGTGCATTCATCTTGGTAATATGCTTCCTCACCTCCTCATGGATGTTCTTCAAGTGTTCTGCAAAATCCTCAGCTTCAGCACTACTTATTTCTCCTTTATCTATCTTTCTCAATTCAGATGCATTTCTTGGACTACTTCCATATACAATCTGGAATGGTGATTTACCAGTGCTCCTGTTGATAGAATTATTATATGCAAATTTCGCCTGTGGTAAAATCAAATCCCATCCTACTGGCTTATCTCCAACCAAACATCTCAGCAAATTTCCCAAACTTCTATTCACCACCTCTGTCTGTCCATCAGTCTGTGGATGATGTGATGAACTAAACTTCAAATCTGTCTTCAACTTCTTCCACAATGTATGCCAAAAATATCCAACAAACTTAGTGTCTCGATCTAAAACTATGGTCTTTGGCAAACCATGAAGTCTCACTACTTCTCTGAAAAACAATTCTGCTACATGAACAGCATCATTAGTCTTCTTGCAGGGAATGAAATGTGCCATCTTCGAAAATCTGTCAACCACCACAAAAATTGAATCGTGTCCCCGCTGTGTCCTCGGTAAACCAAGAACAAAGTCCATGCTGATATCCTCCCAAGGCTTCTCTGGTACGGGTAATGGCTGATACAATCCTGTATTCTGCTTCACTCCTTTCACCATCTGACATACTCTGCAACTCTGTACAAACTTCTTCACATCTTGCTGCAACTGTGGCCAATAATAATTCTCACTAACCAAACCAAGGGTTTTATCACGACCAAAATGTCCAGCCAATCCTCCGCTATGCTTCTCCTTGATGAGATTCTCCCTCATAGAACTTCGTGGAATGCACAACTGACTCCCTCTGAATAGCATATCATCCTGGATGATGAAATCCAACCATTTCGTCCTGTCTAGAGTAACAGGTTCTGTGCAAGCTTTCCAAGCTTCACCAAAATCAGGATCCTCTGGATACAAATTCTTGAGTTCCTTGAACCCAACCACTTCAATCTGCATTTCTGTCAGCAATAGTTGCCTTCTGCTAAGAGCATCTACAACCCTATTAGACTTTCCACTCTTGTGTTTCAAAACAAATGTGTAACTCTGCAAAAACTCAACCCATTTCAAATGCCTTTGATTCAATTTTCCTTGACTATTCAAATATTGCAAAGCTTGATGATCAGTATACAAAACAAACTCCTTAGGAAGTAGATAATGTCTCCACTTCTTTAATGCCTGAACTATAGCATAAAATTCCTGATCATAAACAGAATACTTCCTCTTGGCATCATTTAACTTCTCACTGAAATAAGCAATAGGTTTACCTTCTTGGCTCATAACAGCTCCTATTGCAGTACCACTAGCATCACAATCTACTTGAAACACCTTATTAAAATCTGGAAGTGCTAAAACAGGTTGTTCTGTAACTTTTTGTTTCAACAATTGAAAACTCTTTTCTGCCCCATTAGTCCACTTAAACTCTTTTCTATCCCCTCTCATTGTTTCAGTCAAGGGTCCACAAATACTGCTAAAATTTTTGATAAACTTTCTGTAAAAGCTAGCTAGACCATGAAAAGATCTTACCTCAGTAGCACTCCTTAGAGTAGGCCATTCAAGGATAGCCTGTACCTTCTCTGGGTCCATTTTTAGACCTTCTGCTGAAACTACAAATCCCAAATACACTAACTCTTTCTTCACAAAACTGCACTTCTTCAAATTAATCAACAATTTCTCTTCTCTCAACTTCTCAAACACCATACGAATATGCATCATATGTTCCTCCAATGTCTTGCTAAAAATCAAAATATCATCTAGGTAAACAATGACAAACTTATCCAGAAATTCTTTCAGAACCTCGTTCATGAGCCGCATGAAAGTGCTCGGTGCATTGGTTAGCCCAAAAGGCATGACTAACCACTCATATAGTCCTTCCTTTGTCTTGAATGCAGTCTTCCATTCATCTCCTTCTCTGATCCGAATCTGATGATATCCACTCTTCAGATCTATCTTTGAAAAATACACAGCTCCACTCAAACAGTCCATAATATCATCCATTCGTGGCAATGGAAACCTGTACTTGATCGTGATCTTGTTTATTGCCCTAGAATCTGTACACATCCTCCATTCTCCATTCTTCTTTGGTGCTAATACCGCTGGTACAGCACAGGGACTCAGACTCTCTCGAATCAATCCTTTCTGTAATAGTTCATGCACTTGTCTGTTCAACTCCTCACTTTCTGCAGGTGTCATTCTGTGTGCTGCTTTATTTGGCAAACTCGCTCCTGGGATCAAGTCCATCTGATGACTGATCTTCCAGACTGGTGGTAATCCATCAGGCACGTTATCGGATACAATATCTTGAAACTCATTCAACAAATTTGTAACTTCTACAGGAACATCTTCTACTTCCTCTTTACCAGCTTTTGGAATTAAAGCAAAACATACATGCTCATGCCTCATACCATCTAGAAATTTCCTTCCATCAACAAATGTTATTCTTGTATTACCACATACCTTTTCTTCGGTCTCCTTCAATGGCTTTAGCTTATGTCGCACTCCATCCTTTGTCAGGGAATAGGTATTCGCACGACCATCGTGTACAGCACATCTGTCAAACTGCCACGGTCTACCCAATAACATATGACATGCATCCATAGAGATGATATCACATAGTACCTCATCTTGGTACCCGCCGATCTTGAACTTCACTAGGCATTGTTCATTGACCATGACCTTGTGGTCATCCTGTACCTAGGCAATCCGATATGGATGTGGGTGTTTCTATCTCTTGAGTTTCAACTTTGTCACCATCTCTTCTGACACCAAATTGTCAGTGCTTCCACTATCAATAATCACATCACAACATTTACCTTCACACTTGCACCTGGTGCGAAACAGGCTTCTCCTTTGCTCAGATTCATTCTCACCACTCAACAGGACTCTTCTGTTAATCAACGTTTCTCCTCTTTCAGCATCTTCAGAATTTGATGATCTGGCATCTTCATCTACATGTGCAACTCTGGCCTGGCCTTCATTTCTCCTGTCTGTTCTGCCTTGGTGCTGAGGACATTCAAATGCCCTATGACCTTCTTCTCAACAGTGAAAACATGTTCCACGGAAGCCTCCTCGTCCAGATCCTTGTCCTCTTCCTCTTCCCCTCTGATCTCTATTATTCTGATCCTGGAAGCGATTGGAATTATTTCCACGCTGATTCTGACTGCTACTGGCCTCATCCTTCTTTTTCAGATCTTCATTTCGGCCACCATATGACTGTCCACCAGATCGTCCACCGTGACCTCTTCCATTTTGTCTGCTCTCGAACTTCTTGTTCAGCTTTTCCTCTACTTTTAGGGCAAATTGGTATGCCTCCTCAATACTGTTCATTTGAACCAGATTCAGCTCCTCCTGAATGCTTGGCCTTAACCCATTAAGGTATCGGGAAACTTTCTCCTTATCAGCTTCTGCATGGCCTGTTCTGATGAGAAGTCGATAGAACTCCTCTGTATACTCCTGAACAGATCTTCCTGCTTGCTTCAAACTCTGCATTTTCTTCAGTAGGTCAAGCTCATAATCAACAGGAATGAACTGCCGCTTCAATTTATCCACCATCCGATCCCATCTTGTGATTTTATCTTTCCCTCTTCTATTTCGCTCCAATTGAATTTCTTGCCACCAGATCTTCGCATGACCTTTCAGTCTGGCCTTCGCAAATTCGACTCTATCAGGATCGTCAACATCTTCGTACTCAAAATATTCCTCACATTCATTGATCCAGTCAATCAATTCCTCTGGGTTAAGATTTCCAGAAAATGTAGGAACCTCAATCTTAGGTCTTTTCCCAATCTTGGAAATGGCCCGAAAAAGTCTTTCTTCCTCCTGGTTCACAATTTCAACTTCTCCTGCTTGATATTCTTCTTCGGCTTCATCCTCGCTTTCATCTCTGACATTAAGATTCATTCCTCTGCGAATCTCTTCTTGCAATGCTCGCACTTGTCTCTGTAGCTCTCTAACCTCAGGTGTTACGACACCAGCTCTTCCGCCACGTTCCCTTCGTGGAGGCATTTTCGCGATGCGCGCTGAAACCCTAGCCATGGTCCTGGTGCAAACTGCCTCACAGTCGGCAATCTGTTTACACACTCAAGAACTCCTGCTCTGATACCACTTGATGAAGGGTGCTCCCCTTAATACCACAAACACATAACAGAAATAGAGAAACAACAACAATATGCAAGAACAGAAAATTGGCTTCTTATTATCTCCACAAATGTGGAATTACAAACTTTCAGAATTACAATATGCAAAGCCACATGGGCATTCCCTTACAATATTCTGTAGGACAAAGCCTTGAACTATTACCTAGAACTATTCTGAACTCCTAAGACAATAATACAGCCTTCCTTATATAGGCAATTTCCACCGCCCGAGAAGGTTCCAGAAATTTAGCCCTAAGGGCCGACCAAACTTAGGATTATTTTATTTTTCAATTTATTACATCAAAGTCGGCTCAAAATAAATTTTGAAACCCGAACAGAAATTTTGAAGGAAAATTATTTTCCGCCATTTCAGGTGACCCGACTTCCGAAGATCATAAGTCATCACCAGTTGACCCGATTGACTATTATAACCCCATTTTGGAAATGCCACAAAGCACTCTACAGGCTTGACCTGCGCAAGTGCCCGTCACCCAAATTTTCGACCTCATCCGGGGCCTCTAAAGCCTTCAAAACTGAGTTCAAAATTTCTGTACCCTGCTGCCAATACCGAAAATCTTCAATATCTTCCAATATACACTTGATCTGGCAATGAAACTTTACTGGCAGACTTATATGACCAAAATGAACCTCCAAGAAAGAAATCAAATCATTCTGAGCACATACAAAAATTACCAAAAATAGTAACTTTCCATAAATAGCAGCTCTGCACAAAATAGCCCTTATTGAATACAAAAATAGAAATATTTTTGGGTGATGCAAGATTGCTCTTACACCCAGGATGCTCCTGCATCAACAACTCATACCAATGGAGGTCAAGTTTAAAGTTTACACATGGGAGTAATCTCAAATCCACACATTTGAGCATATTCCATAAGTCGTTGTCTTGTCCAAAACATGTAATTCTTATAATTTTACATCCTGTTTAATGATTTAGTCAAGTGAAAATGACAGCTCCTCGTGTCCATCACAACCCTTGTTAGCAAGATGGTCTGCCAATGCATTGCCTTCCCACAATGTGTGAGAAATGAATACTTCCAGAAAGGAGTCTAATAAATGCCAAATTTGTTGAAAGATGTATGTTAGCCTCCAATTATGTGATTCACGATTGATACATGCATTAATTATTATCAGCGAATCACCTTCTATATGGATATGGTGAAATCCTCTAGTTTTAGCCAATACTAAGCCTGCAAATAAAGCTTGAACCTCTGCCATATTATTTGAACCTTGTGGAAGAAAATAACATTTTAATGCTGGCAGTGAGCCTTGATGTTCACGGATACACACACCTGCTCCTGATTTTCCCAGATTGCCTCTTGAAGAACCATCAAAGTTTATTTTAACAACCCCTTGAGAGGGTAGAATCCACTTGACTGAAGCTCTGTATTGTGCCTTAGTAGATGTGGTTTGCTGACACCAACCAAAAGGCACGTGTATTTTTTTCCATTCACGTAAGATAGAGCTGTCCCAACTTGTCATGACTAAATTATATCTAAGCTTGCTGTGACTAGCATTCATTATTTAAGATATTGTTCTTTCCAAGTCTGAGGTAACTACTTGGATGGGTGAGGATATCCTGTGAAAAATTCTTTTGTTCCGTTCCCACCATATTTCCCACACTACTAACGCAAGTATGCATTTCCAAATAGCAGAGAAAAGGGATGTGGAATAAAGTGTTGGCCATGACTCAAATAAGTCCCATAATTTGGATGGAAGTGGTGTGGAATAATACAATTTCCCAAGGACAAATAACCAGCAGTCCTGTGCAAATGGGCAATTTAGGAATAGATGGTCTGCATCTTCCTTCTGGCTATCATATAGTATGCAATTGAACGGTTGTGTAATGTTTAATCTGTGTAATCGATCACTGGTTAATGCCACGTTCTTTAATGCTATCCAAGCAAAACATTTAGCTTTAGGCAGAGTCAGATGATTCCAGCAGAATGAGTAAGCACGGGATGGTTTTTTATTGGTGTCCCACTGTTGGATAAGTTTGTATATCTTCTTTGATGGTAAAGTTCTCATCTTTCCTCGGAGCCCATATCAGTTTATCCTCCAAGTCTGAGAGGTAGACCATTTTTTCTGAAAAAATATTTTCCAAATGTTGTATTCCCCGAGGAGATAGTGGAAAATCATTAGGGTCTTTCCAAATCACCTTCCTTGAAAATAAGCATATTGCTGAAACATAGTCACACAAGCAAGTACCCCATTCATTTTTGGAGGTAGCAACTGTAATACCCCAAAAATGGGCTATAGGTTCATTAACCTCCTATATCAACACATTGAACGAAATCGACATCAAAGTCCTAACTTAAGGCACATCGGCACATTATCGAATCCTAATTGATTATCATAAATTCTGCATCGGGGAATATTCCTAGCAATATTCCTATTTATTCCAATTATCTTTAATTTAATGATTATTTGGCAATAAATCTTATTTATTCTAAAGTTTGATTAATTGAATATTCTAAATATTTAATTAATTAGATTTAATACTGCCACTTAATTATTTAATTAAATTTATTTATATTTATTCCTAAATTATGTTATTTAATTCTGACAATAAATCATTTATCCTATGACTGATTGATTAAATTCTTATTTAATTAATTAATGTCAATTGTCAAATTTAATAATATAGTTTTGAATAAAAGTTTGATTTTAATAATTGATTAACCCATAAATCAATTGTTTTAATTTTCTAAAAATCAGTTAAGTTGAGGATAAATCACTTTATTTATTTATTTAATTCATAATTATTATGCACATCCAAAAAAATAGTTAAGCTTTAAATCAGAAAATCAATGCAAGTTGTTCTAAAAATAAACTCAACTCTCTTTTGAGTTGAAAGCTGATCTCAACTTCTGATTTAAATCAAAAACGTTGTTTTTGCATGATTTTTGTGAGTTAACTATCTTTAATTCCTTGTTGACTCAAAAATTAACCTGAGTGATTTATGACTTTTCCCATGCACCTCCAAAGCCCTAGATTTCTATAAATTAAAGCCTCAGCTCTTCATTATCAATCGATCCATCCATGAATTACATCCTCATGCTGGCGAATTGGTGATCGAAGAATCCATCTTTGCGAATCCAAGTCACTGTGAGATTTTCATTATTTTGAGCATTCATATCATATCATTGTTAGCTTGCATGTCATATCCATTTTTCATATAAGAATAGATTCATATCAATTTGTTTCATCCTATTGCATAGAAAATCCAAAAATATAGATTAATTTGCATTCATCTCATATCTAGATTCTGCATTCAAATCTTTCATTTAGGTGTCGTCAAGGTCACTGATCTCGGTCCAATCTGAGAATACATCCTCTCATCTACTAGAAGGTAGTAAATCACCTGGTTAGATTAGTTTCCATTTCACTGCACAATTTTGATTTTTTCTAACCTCTAATTTTTTACTGAAGTGTTGTGTCTACAGCTAGGTACAAAATTCACACACACATTTTTGGTGCCCACCCTGGGGCCCTGAAATGGGTTTCCATTCAATTTCTATAAATTTCTATCATCTTCTTGTCATTTTTTTGTTCCAAGCTGTGATTTTTAATTTTTGTCCGTACAATTTTCATATGAGTTTTGTCAGAAACTCATACCATAATGTACCCACTGTCGTACAATAGTTGATTTGATAAAGGATTGTACCAACAGAAACCCATTGTCATTTGGAAGCTCAACTGTCATACAATCAGACACCTAGTGTCGTATGAGTTTCCAGTATGTCATCTGGAAGGTAACCCATTGTCGTACGAGTTTTAGTGCTAGGTTTCAATTATCGTTTCACTTTTTCAGGTAGTTTTCCAGATTTGTTTTCCTAATTTGGATTGACAACTAACATTAACAATTGAAATTTACTGTTTCTGATTGATTTCTACTGATTTTGATTGGGAAAAGCGTGAGAGTTGCTAAAAATAGGTAAAAATCTACTAAGCAGGTTGCAAGGAATTTAGGTAATTTTCTTAGCTGATAACATTTCAATTTGGGCTAAAATGATCATCTCATGTGTTTGGCTTGTGTGACCTTTTATTTCTTTCATATCACAAATTTCATTTTGGGCTCTAAAAAAATGAACATAGATTTGTTTTTCGACATCTTTTTTACACATAGTAAATAGGCCCTATGAACACTATTCATGGTTCTTGAGAGAGTGGGTTTCCAGTGAAACTCTTCTCAATGAAGGAACCCTTGTAGGTAGGGAGGATACTGAGGGTGTCTCACATTCTACTAGATTTGTGTGTCTTCAACTTTTGATTGATACATTCTCTCTTCAGAGAGGTTGATAGATCATAAGTGGTTAACATCATAGATCTTTGTGAGAAAATCTTAGTCTTAGCATGTTGGATTAATCCATCTGCTTTGTTTTGGTTAAAAGTGAAAAGGCTAGAGGATTATGTTCTACTCCCTTTTTGGGTAGTATCAGAAACTCAGATCCTTGAATCTGGAACTAGTCTCCATGTGGTATCTTTTGTGAGTCACCTTTAGAGAGGGTTAACCATAGTGTAAATTCCCTTAATTGGGTCAACCACGTTGACGAAACCTCAAGTGGTAATAGCCATTTTCACCATGGTAGTAGCAACCACTATATAAATGTCCTTGTGGAGGAAATCTTCATAGGTGTGGTCTCTTGTTGGGTTGTCAGATCTCCCTAGTAGCTCTTGATTTATTAATTTCTCAGACTGTGTCAAAACCCTGGTGCACCTGGATTGGATTTCACCCTCTTGAGATCACAAAAGTTACAGAGTCAAACCATTACTAAAAACCCTAGTGAGGCCAAATTTTCATTTTTAGGAATATGTGCGTTATTGCAAAACTTTTTGGAACATACATAATTAGTTCTCCTAGGGATTAGCACAATTCAGTCACTTGATTATTCATGCGTAAGGTTTCTTTTTCCCTTGTTCATTGTTTTCAAGCATGCTTGAAATCACTTGCTTGTTGTTCTACATGCTTGTTTATCTACTTGGTTATTGAAAATGAATGAATATGGTATAATCTTCAAATCTGGGCAGTACAATTTGCAAACAATCCAAAACTTGAAACCCTAAATTTGCAAAATTTGAAGTGAAATTCCTTTCTGGAGTCAAAATTCATTCCCACAAAGTTAGAAAGTCATACGAGTTTTGCCAATTGTCATTTTAGAACTACCGAAGTGTCATACAATGTCAGGTATAGTGTCATACGAGTCTTTCTGCCAGTCAATTCAAGAAAAGTCAAACCCTACTATCAACTATCATGCAATTTTTGCAAAAGTCATACGATTTTACCAACTGTCGTTTCATACTATACCCACTGTCGTATGAGCCTGCAGAAAGTCATTTGGAGAAATTTGAAAAATTGTCAGAAAGTTGTCAAAATTGCTAGATATTCAGCTTTTATAGCCTACTTCTAGAATATGTCGAACAAATCACTGTGTTAGGAATAGAGCAGCAACTACTGAGAATCTAATCATTTTCCTAAAGTGGCCTTTTGAATCCTATTCAGCCTTTTGTTTAATCAATTTGAGTCTTTTTCATCTTGTCTCAAAACCTTGCATAACTATCAATCTTTTATCAATCTTCAAAATGGCTAAGTGTTGAACTCGTGTCCGCTATCTTTTGGGCATCTACCCATACATCCAAGGCACAATATCCTTCACCTAAGTCCAATCTAAGCTTCAATCAATCAAACCTTGACAATGTTGTGTCATCTGATCTTCTTGATTCAATTCATTCTTTAGTTGTCTCCATCTTATTCTTTTGCTTCACCAAAGGTTAATGGTGGAAACTAGAGCTTCCTCACACAAGAAATCAGGAGAAGCATCTCATACCTTACCTTTTACTATATCCAAGATCCAACTCTTGAACAACTCTACAATTCTAGTCTTTACGAAGATGATGGTCTTGGGAACTTTTGATTAAAAACTGGTTACATTCCTCCACCATCAACTCACAAAGGTAATCAACAAACTCCTCCTCGATCTATCCCAAGGAGTCCTAAAAATCCTACCATGTCTCAAGCAGGGACAAACCATGGCTCTCAAAGAGCTCGATCTCAACATGGTGCAAATCAAGAACCCACACTTGAGGAAATTGCCCAATATCAAAATGATGATAACTTCAAAAAAATGATGAAACATTTCTTGAAAGAAGCTAGAGAAGCATACTTTTTACAATTAGCTCATCAAGGAGCTAAACTTCCTCCCAACTTTAATGTTGAAAATATCATTATGCATGAGGAAGAAACTCCACTAATAGCCATGATGAAATAGATGCATGTCATGCAAGTCAAACTTAATAAACTTGAGAAAGAAAAGGAACCCAAGGAGTTCTCCATGGAGGCCCTATGTTCTTTTCCTTTTGACAAAGACTTGTACATGCCGCCATTCCCAAAAAGAGTGGAGATGCCTAAATATGATAAGTATGATGGACACTTTGATCCTCAAGATCATGTCAGAGAATTCTATGCATAATCTATGGAGTTCATGCACGAACCAACCTATCTGATGCGTCTCTTTCCTCGATCTCTAGGGGGAGTAGCCATTCATTGGTTCTCTGGATTTCCTTCCACTATCAAAAATTTTGAGGAGTTGATCAAATTGTTTTATCAACAATACTCCTACAATATTCAACATCCAGTCACCATGATTGATATCTGCAATTTCAAACAATATCCAGGAGAACCATTCCTGACATTTCTCAAGAGATGGAGGAAGAAATTCTTTCTATATGCTAGGCCTATTCCAAAAATTGAGAAACTGTAAATCTTCATCAATAATATTGTCCTAGAGATCAACTACCCTTTACAAATGCAAGATCATACATCTTTTGATAAGATGGTAGACAATGTGATCAAAATTGAAAAAGGACTTGTGAAAAAAAGAGACATCACACTTCAAAAGGACAAGTATGAATTAGGATCCAATTTTAAAGACAAGAACAAAAATTGGAACAAGAATAAAGGCATCATCATAGATGGCATTGTTGATACTATCCATACTCCATCAAAGGCACCATCTTTCAATCTAACCATTGGTACCCAAGCCATCAAAGCTTCCTAACAAAAGGTGTTTGAACCATCTCAAAAGAAGCCAGAATACAAATCTTGGTCCACTGATAATAAACAAAATTTCACTCCTCTTGGAGAATCTTTGGAATCAGCTATGAGAACTTTTTTGGCTAATAACATCATCTCTTTGCTTGAGATCCGACAGTCTGATCCTGACCCTAAACCAAAGTGGTGGAGAGAGAATGAATTCTGCAATTTCCATCAGGGTAAAGGTCACAAAACTAATAACTACTTACGCTTGAAACATACTATTCAAGATCTGATTGATAAGGGAGATATCATGATTTAAAATCATAAGAGAAATAATGATCATACAACATTCATAGAACCATTTCTAAAACATGGTCAAGAAGTTTCATCTTCTCAGCCTAATATGGGGGCAAAGGTCAATTATGCTTACCCTGGAAACAATGTTGTTATCAATATGGTTGAACCCTGTCTCTCTAAGGATTGCAACATCATCACAATTGTGCGAAGAGATAGAGATCATCCTTTAGCTAACGCAGTTACTCGATCACAAGCTTAGGCACATCTAAATGGACAAATCCCAGATTCATCAAATGTCCCTAAGATGCCCTTCAATCTTTCTTCTGCTTCCAAATAGAAGACTGCTTCGAAATCTTCCAATCCTAAAGATATGAGGCTAACATCTTATAGCATTGTTCAACAACTCCAGCACACTAATGCAAAAATATCCATGTTTGAGTTTCTTCAAATATCTCCAACTCATAGAGCTATTCTAGACAAACCTTTGCTCGGATCCAATGTTCCTGACGATCTTGATTTAGACAGGTTCCAGACTATGGTTGGACATCTTACATCTCCACAATATATCTCCTTTTCAAAGGAAGATGACAACTCCTTGAGTCACCCACATAACCAGCCCTTGCACATAGAAGTCTTGATCCAGAACCGTAGAGTCAAACTTGTGTTGATAGATGGGGTCGCTGGCCTAAACATTTGTTCTTACAGCCTGGTCACACAATTGGGATTTTCAGAATTAGCTATTGATCCTAGAAAGAAAATAACTATAAAAGCCTATGATGAACAAGAAAGATCTTCTAAAGGCACCATTATCTTACCTATCAGAGCAGGACCAGTTATCAGGGATACTATATGTCAAGTTCTTGATCTATCTTTGGCTTACAACATTCTTTTAGGGAGACCATGGATACATGAAATGAAAGCTATTCCTTCTACATTCCACCAATGTTTGAAATTTCCTTATGAAGGAGTAGAGGTCACTATTCTAGTAGACATATCCACCACTTGCAATACATTGAAGGAAGGTGCGGATAAACTTGTGCCTAATAACAAAGAATCTTCCATTAAGCCAACAAAAGAAGCATCCACATCTAAAATGGAAGACGTGGCAAAAGAGGTCAATATCAAAGAAAATGGTATGGGAGAATATACTATAGAGCTAGTCTTATCTTTGACATCTCTCCCTATCTCCCCTAAGTCTTACGGACAATCTTTAAAATAGTCTAAACCAAACTCTAAAGAACCTCTTGAGGCATATAAAAGGAATTTCGTAGCAGAACAAGTCTCCAAGCAGGAATTTGAAGAAGATGAAGCTGTGCTTGCATGGCTATACAAGGATGAACCTGAATCTCAAGCTGTCCCAACTAGTGACTCTACAGTATCCAAAATCCCTTCTAAGTCATATGGTCCAGGAGATAAATTGATAGCTAAGATGGGATATCCAGGTAAAGGACCTCTAGGAGTCAGAGGAAAAGGTCTTATAACACCTATTTCACATACTGGTAGGGAAAACAAAGATACTGTTGGCTTAGGCTTTAAAAAGAAACCCTTCCACCTCAAAGGTAATTGTTCTCATGTCATAGAATAGATCGCACTAGGAGAAGCCCTTCTTAAGAAGGAAGAAACTGAACCATCAGATAGTGATTCAGCCAACTCAGAACTTATTCCTTATGAGCATTTTCCTAAAGAAATCAAAGACCTTCTCGAAGCTGAAGATGATCCAATAAAAAGAATCAATGTAGTAGAAACACAAGAACCTATTATAGAGAAAGAGATGGTTGCACCACAAGAATGAACTAATCTCAAAGACAATCAAATAGACAAAGAAGAAGGTGGTAGTTATTCTAAGATAGATTCCCATGAGTATGAATTCAAATCAGAAACTGAGGGTAACCCTTTTTGGGGTATTCACCCTGACTTTACACATGTTCTAAGATTTCCTAGAGGTCCCGAGTCAGAAGATGAATCTAATGACTATGAATGGGGATTCATTCTAGAGGAAGATGAGATTATTATAGAGAAACATGTTGATGTTATTCACCAATATGCACCTAAACCCAACGTAAGTCTAGAGCGAAGTAATGGACTTGATGAGTCTAATCCACCTATGGCTAAATTGGACTCCCACAATGACATTGAGCCTTTTCATGAATTGAATGTCTTAAGTTGTAATATCATCTTTAAACTCAAGCATTGGGTTAGGACCGATGATGACATATCCATATCCGTAAACACTCTTTCCCAATCTTTCACCACTTTGACTATCCAATGCCCTGACCTTCTTGACATAACATCCACCAACTTGAATCAAGGTATTTATACCTTTCCCAATGACTATGCCCTTGCTTGCTACCTCAATGCAATTGAGCCTATGAGGACTTCCATCAATGAACTAAGCATTAGCATGATGGAGTCGGACATCAAGTATCTTATTCAAAAGAATAAAAATAAAAAAGAAAAGGAGTTCTGAGGGTGAAAACCACTTTGTGGTAGTCTTAGAACCTACAAAAGTAAAAATAAAAGATGTATCCAAAGGTGAAAACCTCTTTGAGGCACCTAAGGATGAGATATTTGATGTCCTTTCGAGTCATTTATAGGATAGATCTCCAGTTCTAATTGAGCTCACTCAATCCATCAACTTGGGAACAATAGAAGAACCACAGTTGATTCATGTAGCACAATCTTTATCAGAAGAAGAGAAGCAAAAATTTACAACATTCCTAACAGAAAAGAAGATCAACTTTGCATGGAAATATTCAGATATGCTAGGGTTGGATCCTAATCTTATAATGCATCATTTATCTATAGCTCCAAATGTCAAACCTGTTAAGAAAAAGTTAAGAAAGATGCATCCTCATGTTGCACTCTTAGTAAAAGATGAATTAGAGAAGCTACTAAAAGCTGGATTTATCTGAGTTATTGATTATGTAGAATGGATCTCTAATATTGTACTTGTTTCAAAACTTGATAAATCAATCAGAGTGTGCACTAACTTTAGAGATGTAAACAGAGCATGCCCTAAGGATGATTTTTCATTACCTAACATTGATATGATAGTGGACATGACTGCGGGTTTTGAGATGTATTCCTTAATGGATGGTTTTTCTAGATATAATCAAATCAAAATTGCTCCAAAAGATCAAGATAAAACTACTTTCACATGTGCATGGGGTACCTTCTATTGGAATGTCATGCCATTTGGGCTTAAAAATGCTAATGCTACATATCAAAGAGCTATGACTTCTATTTTTCATGACATGATGCATAGGACTATGGAGGATTATGTTGATGATACCTTAGCAAAATATATGACAAGATCTAAACATCTAAATGACTTAAGGAAAATTATGGATAGAATAGAAAATTTTAGTCTAAGGCCAAACCCTAAAAAGTGTGCTTTCTGTGTCACTTCTGGAAAACTCTTGGGCTACATTGTCTCAAAGAAAGGAATTGAAGTTGATCCTGCTAAGGTTAAGGCTATCATGGAGATGCAACCACAAAAGAACATCAATCAAATGAGGACTTTACAAGGAAGAGTGCAATCTATTAGGCGCTTCATATCTCAGTTGGAAGATATATCACAACCTTTTACAAAAACATTGCATAAAGGTGTGACCTTTGCATGGAATGAAGAATGTGAGAAGAACTTTGACCATATCAAACAATATATATCAAATCCTCCTATCTTGATGTCTCCCATTCAAGGGAATCCATTTATCTTATATGTCTCCACAATAGATACATCACTGGGGGCATTGCTAGCACAACATGATGAGAATAAAAAGGAACGAGCTATATACTATATCAGTAGAACATTGGTTGCATATAAGAAGAACTATTCAATGATTGAGAAATCTTGTCTAGCTGTGATCTTTGCATCATAGAAACTAAGACACTACATGTTAGCTCATACCACACATTTGGTAGCTAAAATTGATCCACTAAAGTACCTACTAAGCAAAGCTGCCCTCACAGGTAGATTAACCAAATAGGTCATGCTCTTAAGTGAATTTGACATTGAATATGTGGAAAGAAAAGCTATAAAAGGACAGGTTATTGCTGATCAATTAGCAGATGCACCTATTATTGATGATACACCCATGAAAATGGAATTTCTAGATTCCTCTATCATGACTCTTTCTTCTAGAGAATGGCAATTATTCTTTCATGGCTCCCACACATAGAATGGATCTAGAGTAGGCATATTGTTCATAACTCCTCAAGGATACTCAATCCCAAAAGCATTCAGATTAAAGTTTCCTCGCAAAAATAATATTACAGAATATGAAGCCCTTCTTAATGGCATGAAACTAGCAATTTAGTGGAGAGTAACAGAGATACACATTCATGGAGACTCTCAACTTGTTATCCATCAAGTCAATGATGTGTACCAAACGAAAGATGAAAAGCTCATCCCTTATAAGAGAATGGTAGATGATCTAAAGAAGTATTTCATATCTATCACATTTGAGAAAATACCTAGAACAAAGAATAAGGTTGCCAATGCAATGGAAAAATTATCTACTTTGTTACAGTAGCCTAAACATGAGCTACGCTATGAGTTCCTGGTGGAAGCACTATCTTATCCTGCATATGACTCCCTTGAAACCCGCATGATTTGCACTATTGTAGGTCATGATTCATCCAGATATAAAAACCTTTTTTCCTATCTCCAAGACCAAATCATTCCCGAAACCTTCAACCGCCATGAAAAGAGATACCTTATCCGTAAGGCCTCCCAATGTGTCATCATTGGTAATGATTTGTACAAACAAGGTCTAGATGATACACTAGTTAGATGTTTAGAATGGGAAGAGTCTCAACGTGCATTAGAGGAAGTCCATGATGGTATTTTTGGGTCACACTCAAATGGTTTAACACTAGCTTGAAAACTTATTAGGGCTGGGTACTATTGGCTGAAAATGGAGAAAGAGGCTATCAAATTTGCTAAGAATTGTCAAAAGTGCCAAGTACATGGTAACCTAATTCATGCTCCAGGGAGAGATCTAATTCCCTTCACTACACAATAGCCTTTTCACCAATGGGCCTTTGATCTTATAGGAGCTATACATCCTCATTCTTCTAATGGACATACCCATATAATCACAACTACAGATTATTTTACAAAATGGGTAGAAGTAGTTCCCTTAACACAAGCAACTGGGAAACAAGTATCTATGTTCATCTTGAATGACATCATACACAGATATGGGATCCCACATTCTATAATCACAGATAATGGGGGACAATTCAAAAACAAGTACCTAGATGATTTATGTGCCAAATTCAAGATTACTCAACATTGGTCATCTATCTACTATCCTCAAGGAAATGGACAAGCACAAGCTTCAAACAAGAATCTATTGAAAATCTTGCACCTTACAGTTAATAAAATAGGAAGAGACTAGCATCTCATGATCAATCCAGCTCTCTAGGCCTACAGAACAAGTATCAGAACACCTACTAGGGCTACTCCATTCTCTTTAGTTTATGGGTCTGAAGCGGTACTGCCTATTGAGGTTGAAATCCCATCACTAAGAATCAGAATGCATGGTCTAGTAACTGATGATGACTACAGAGTGTCTAGGTTACAAGAGCTTGAACTACTAGATGAGCACAGACAAGTAGCATATGATCATCTCAGAGTATATCAGAAGAGAATGTCTAGAGGTTACAACAAGAAAGTCAGACACAGAGAATTTTAGGTTGGTGATCTAGTCTTGAGAGAGAATCCTAAAAATCAATCACATAGAGAACGCAAGGGGAAGTTTGAACCCAACTGGCTGGGTCCCTTTGTTATCACTGCTAATTTTGGCTCTGGTGCCTATCAACTCTCAATGATTGAAGGAGAATAGCTCTGAGAACCAATCAACATTCTCCATCTAAAAAAAATTTATGCCTAAGGCATTCAATGTATGGTAAAATGTCTTGAAAACATCTTAAAAATTGGAAAAAGTCCTGAAAAAATGAACATCTTGGTGAAAACCTAGCAATGGGCACCTTGATGATTCACAAAAAAAAAAAAAAAATCAAATGTACAAAAAAATTGAAAAATATCAAATATACAAAAAAATGAGAAAAAGAAAAAGTGCCTTGGTGAAAACCTAGAAACAGGCACCTTGGAAGCAAAAATAGAATCTCTGCCAAGATGGTGAAAACCTGGCAAATGGGCGCCACTTGTTTCAAAATGCTCCATCTATCAGGACAATCTTCATCTTTCCTAGCTTTCAATCTTGCTTTAGTTTGTACATATCTCCTAGTTTGTTTCCGTGTTCCTATTTTTAATAAGTTGGTCTATACACTAATCAGCTCAAGCGTCTGTATCCTATCAATGTTCAAACTTGGGGGTAATCAAAGTCATATCCTATGGCCTCTAATGTATCTTAGACGTATCATATCCAGTCAGAGTCCTTTGAAGCTACATCCAAGTCAGTCAGTTAGTTTCCTCTCTAGAAAGGATTTTGCATCTACAACAACGCAATCAAACATCAACACAAATTGAAAATAATCTATGCTTTTTACATGCTTTTATCTCCTTGTATGCTTACTGATTCGCATTGAGATTTTTGCATATTATGTCCTTTTGAGCTATTCGATGATGTCCTTTATAGGATTTAGAGAGTGATGACTGGGGGCATAATCTTTTCTTTGTTTTCTTCTTGTATGTGAAAATCTAACAACTTTGAAAATTCTAGATTGAAATGGTGTCCGACTGTAAGAGCCTCTATCTCAAATTGGATGGCCATGCATACCTCGACCATTGATACCCAGAAAATTCAAAGAAGTTTGATCTAACTATTATCTTTTTTGAGTGAGTTCTTTCTCCTATTGTGAAATGTGATCTTACCTAAAGATGTGAATGATAAAGGGTCACTACGGGTAATTCACATTGGATTTAGAATGATCTCTTGACTGCTTGATGTGTTTGTAATGCAAGGTGCATTTAGGTCATCATGATGTTTATATTCTGATGCTTATACAAATTGCTATATCAAAATGGACATGATATTCAGGTCATCCTAGCTTTTGTGCCTTGGTGCTTATATCTAATCCAACATTCCGAAAACAAAATCAATATTCATATGTCCATGGTTGTTTTGACTAGTGGGTGTTGTATTGATTCCTACGCATACAAATCGATATTCATATGTCTGTGGTTTCCTAATTAGTAGACATTATATTGATTTATCCAGTTACCTAAAAATTCAATAATGAGAATGACCGACACATGATCAGTGACTAGGTCCTAGGTCTTAGGTTGCATTCATTCTATATGTCTCTTTGCATTCTGCATGTTTGCATGATCTCACAATGGTTGGCCAAACTTTAATGCTTAAATGATTCTTCAAATCTAACAAGAGCTGAATCTCACACGAAGGTTCCTCCAATGAAACAGCAAGTAGAATCCTTTTTTGAGATCAAAATCAAAATCTAAGATCATTCATATTATTAACTACTTGCATAATCGACCTTCAATCATCACAGAAATTTAGAATTCAACTTAACTGATTATCTTACATCAAACTATCAAAATTTCAACTTGGTCAACTATGGTCAACTCATGGTTTAACCTAGTCAAACTTGGTCTCGAGGACCTCTAAACGATTTAGAACACATTCTCAGATGTGTATAACCACTTCTCAAATCAATTAACATGCTTCTAAACCATTCAACGCTGACTTTTATTGTCAAATTTCAATTTTTAATCCCAAAGGGGGCATGGTATTGCACATCATTCAAAGTTTGTAATCTAAATCTGAAATCATATCTTTATTGATATCATATCTTTCCTCAGTAATCAAGACAACAGCCACATCTAGTTTTTGATTCATCATAAAGACCTTATCGCTTGGGGCAAATCAATCATCACTTGGGGCATATCAGATTAATCGAGATCCATATCAATCTGGTATTCTCTTAATCTTGTAAACTGTATCATTTTTTCGTAACCATCAGTTCATTAGTGTTATTTCATTGGTTCTTCGTAACTGAAGGGTTTAGATGTGATACCAATGTGATTCTTATCGACAATCGGGTCTGGAATCAGTCACTCACTTCTTCGCAATCATAAGGTTCAGAATCAGGCATTTTGACACTTTCTCGTAATCATCAGTTCATCGCTGGTATAGTTAACATTATCTTTGGTCATTCAGGACCTAATATCTTCATATCAATTTCAATCAATTTCAGTTTCATATCACAATTTCAATTTCAAACATCAGTTTCAACATCATACATAGACTATCTTTGAACCACTGCGCTTTGCACAGTAATTCAAAGAGGGGCAAAATGTAAGACCCCAAAAATGGGCCATAGGTTCATTAACCTCCTATATCGACACATCGAATGAAATCAACATCAAAGTCCTAACCTAAGGCACATTGGCACATTATCGAATCCTAATTGATTATCATAAATTCTGCATCGAGGAATATTCCTAGCAATATTCCTATTTATTCTAATTATCTTTAATTTAATGATTATTTGGCGATAAATCTTATTTATCCTAAAGTTTGATTAATTGAATATTCTAAATATTTAATTAATTAGACTTAATACTGCCACTTAATTATTTAATTAGATTTAATTATATTTATTCCTAAATTGTGTTATTTAATTCTGACAATAAATCATTTATCCTATGACCGATTGATTAAATTCTTATTTAATTAATTAATGTCAATTGTCAAATTTAATAATATAGTTTTGAATAAAAGTTTGATTTTAATAATTGATTAACCCATAAATCAATTGTTTTAATTTTCTAAAACTCAGTTAAGTTGAGGATAAATCACTTTATTTATTTATTTAATTCATAATTATTATGCACATCCAAAAAAATAGTTAAGCTTTAAATCAGAAAATCAATTCAAGTTGTTTTAAAAATAAACTCAACTCTCTTTTGAGTTGAAAGCTGATCTCAACTTCTGATTTAAATCAAAAATGTTGTTTTTGCATGATTTTTGTGAGTTAACTATCTTTAATTCCTTGTTGAATCAAAAATCAACCTGAGTGATTTATGGCTTTTCCCATGCACCTCCAAAGCCCTAGATTTTTATAAATTAAAGCCTCAGCTCTTCATTATCAATCGATCCATCCATGAATTGCATCCTCATGCTAGCGAATTGGTGATCGAAGAATCCATCTTTGCAAATCCAAGCTATTGTGAGATTTTCATTATTTTGAGCATTCATATCATATCATTGTTAGCTTGCATGTCATATCCATTTTTCATATAAGAATAGATTCATATCAATTTATTTCATCTTATTGCATAGAAAATCCAAAAATATAGATTAATTTGCATTCATCTCATATCTAGATTCTGCATTCAAATCCTTCGTTTAGGTGTCATCAAGGTCACTGATCTCGGTCCAATCTGAGAGTACATACTCGCATCTACTAGAAGGCAGTAAATCACCTGGTTAGATTAGTTTCCATTTCACTGCATGATTTTGATTTTTGCTAACCTCTAATGTTTTACTAAAGTGTTGTGTCTACAGCTAGGTACAAAATTCACACACACAACAACAATGTTCTCTATATCATCCAGTTTGGACAGGGGTGGTGCACCATTCAATGAGTCATGCCAGAATTTAATTGGCAAGCCATTATTCACTTCCCAAGTGATGAAATTAATTATTATTTCTCTAGGAGAAATCATAAAATCCCAGATAATTGAACCTTTGGGGCGGTCTAACAGAGTGAGAATTCTCACTGGATTGGTGTCATCTAAGTACTTCTTTTGCATTATTTGGCACCAAGTGTTTTGTGGTTTGGTGTACATTTTCCAGATTAATTTTCCCCCAAAAGCCTGATTTCATTTTTGCAGATCATGGATCCCTGCACCACCAAGTTGTTTGACCTGAGCCATGTTCTCGAGAGAGACTAAAGGGATTTTCTTCCCACCATTCATATTACCTGTCCATAAGAATTCTCTCAAAAACTTTTGAATAGTTTTAATTACTAAAGGGGGTGCTTTGAGGACTGATAAATAATAGTTTGGGATTGCCGACAGTACTGTTTTAATAAGTAGTATTCTGCTTGAAAGAGATAGCCATCTTGTTTTCCATGCTACTACTCTAGATTTGATCCTATCGCTGATAGGTGTCCAATAACTAATTTTGTTTACCCCCATAAAGAAAGGAATTCCAAGGTATACAGATGGAAGGAAGTCAACTATGAATCCTAACAAATGGAAAATCCTGTTGGATATAATCTGATTGGTATTAAACAGATATATTTTTTATTTTAGGGGGTTAACTTTTTGGTTTGAGGCTACCATGTAAAGGTCCAACACTTTTTTGATCTGTCTGGCCTCCAAGATGTTGGACACTCCAAAAAGCAAAGTATCATCCACAAAGAGGGAGTGTGTCACTGAAAGGTCTGACTGGTCTATCTGGATTCCTTGACAGCTGCCTAAAGCCTGCTTTTTTTGTATGAGCCTACTGAAAGATTTGACCATGAGGATGAATAGAACTGGTGAAAATGGATTTCCCTACTTGATCCCTTGTGTGGATGAAAAGAAACCAGCAGGCACCCCATTTATCAATACTAAGAATCTAGCACCCGATATGCAGGCTCTAATCCATCTACACTAGCCTTTTGCAAAGCCAAATCTATGCAAGACTTTGAGTAGAAAATCCCAATTTACCCTATCATATGCCTTCATCATGTCTAGCTTGATGATGAAGTGTGATGATTTTCTACAATTAATGGAGTGAAGTGCTTCATGTGCCACTAGAGCCCCTTCCATTGTTTCTCTACCTGGGACAAATCTGCTTTGTGGTTGTGATACAAGGCTTGGAATCAAATGCTGCATTTTGAGATATATAGCCTTTGTGATAATCTTATAAATAGTATTACATAAAGAAATTGGGTAGAATTCTACAAATGATTTGGGTGTCTTGACTTTAGGGATGATGGCTATGTTTGTGGTGTTGAGATACTTTAACATAGATTTACTAGCCCTGGATTCTTCTATTACACCCAACAGATCCCACCCGATCCAATCCCAGCATGATTGGAAGAATAAAGTAGTAAAGCCATCTGGGCTAGGTGCTTTGTCTAGAGGTAAAGAAAAGACTACTTTTTTGAGTTCCTAAATTGTGAATGGTGCCATAAGTTTCAAATTATCAGCTTCTGTAGCTATTGAAGGAATTGCCTCTAGAAGTTCATCCATTGGAGGCTCTACTAAACTGGGTAGAGATGGGGGGCTAGCAGTTTTTGGAAATATCTGACTCCTTCCTCTTGTATGCTTTGAGGCTCAGATAGTAGATTTCCAGTTTCAACATTACTGATAGAGAAAATGTGATTAACATCTATTTTTTGTTTTGCTGAAGCATGGAAATATTTTGTATTCCTGTCCCCATCCCACAACCATAGTTCCCTTGATTTTTGTTTGCAGTATTCCTCTTCTCTGCTACATATTTCTTCCCATTTATGTAGGAGGTTTTTCTAAATGGTATAAGAATCATTGTCCATTCCTTGTTTAATAATCTTGCTGAAGATGGTTTCCAATTTATACTCAACTTCTTCTTTTTCCTTGAAGATGTTTTTGAAGACCATTTCATTCCACTTTTTTATTTTAAGTTTGATATATTTCATTTTGTGAGAAAACTGATGAATTTTAGAACCCTTGGTAAATGGTGCACTAACCCACCACTGTCTGACAAGGGGCAAAAAGGTTGGATGGCGTAGCCACATTCTTTCAAATTTGAAGGATGGCCTATATTGAAGTCCCTGATTAGCTTTGTTAGGACTCACTTGGAGGCATATAGGGAAGTGATCTGATCCTGGCTGGGGTATGATTTCTGATTGAAGTGTAACATTTTCTAGCTTCAAATTATGTTATAGAAGGAATTTGTCCAATCTGACAACTATCTGAGAGAAATTGAACCTTTTATTAGTCCATGTAAATGATCCATTAATTGGTTCTATATCCATAAAATTATAGTCTTCTACAAAATTAGAAATCTTGAATAGTTCTCATTGGTGGACATATTCCTCCACTTTTTTCAGACAATTTTAGGATGGCATTAAAGTCACCACCCATAATGATATGTTGATCTGGATGAAGATGAATCATATGAGTGAGTTCCCTCCACAGTCTCTTCTTATCCAATGTTGACGTGGGGCCGTAGACATTGATCAGTAAATTTTTTTTGTCAAAACACTTCATCTTAATGGCTTGCTAGTTATGTGCCCTTGAATTGATTTGGGATCCCAGAGGATAGCCAAACCCCTTGACACACCAACTACCAGGCTATGGGTTGTGTTCCATTTTGACCACTTCCCAATTGACTTATCAAAGGTCTCTTTTGACATCTTTGTTTCTTGGAGAAGTATAACATCTGCTTTTAGAGAATCCAGCTCTTGCTAGATTCTACTTCTTTTGTCAGAGGCATTTAGGCCTCTGACATTCTATGAGGCTATCTTCATGGCTGACAAGGAGACCCTTGGTTCTCCTCATCAATCTTTTAGAGGGTGTGAATTTCCCATCTAGTGTTGATTGGATACCTGCTGCAATTTCTTCTTTGACTAGATTGCTTTTGGGTTTTCTTCCTCTCTTTTTTGGCATAGCCTTGATCTGTGTATTTTGAGAGGGAGTTTGCTCAATTAATAGAGTTAGGTTGTGATCAAATGGCAATTCAGGTGACTTTGGATCAAATGTGGAAGTTTCTAATGCAATGATGTGATCCTGAACATCATGTTCTTGACTCTATTTTGATTCCACAAATGTGTTATTTTGAATCTAGTCTCTTATATATTTGGTTACGTCCTCATCCAGACTAAAGGTAGACTCCTTAGATATGGTTCCTTGAGTGTACCCAATGTTTTCTATTATATCCATGTCTTTGATTTTCTTGAGTATGTCCTCATCTAGATTGTAGGCAGACTCATCAAATATGGAGCTTTGAATAGTCCCAATGTTGTCTATGTAATCCTTATTATTGGGCTACTAGATCCATCCATTTTGAAGCTCTAGAGTATGATCCTCTCTCTCCCCTAGAGAAAGTTTATGTGTACATGCTAGTGAATAAGTTGGCTTGTTGACAGGTTGATCATGATGAACGTATCTGATAAAATTGTTTGCTTGCTGATCATCTATTGGATTCTGACTAGCTTCTTGAAAAATTACACCGTCCTCTTCCGCTATTTCATATATAATTTTAGTAGCCAATTCTGTAAGTAGCTGCTCTAAAAGTTTCCTATCTCGAAGATTAAATATGGTCTCTTTGTTAAGCACATCATGTGTAATTGGCATCTTAATGGGAGAGTCTCGAAACATGATATGATGAACTAAGTTATCAATATCTTGATTAGGTGGAACTGCAGATTCCCATCCTATTAAAAGGACCTTGCTGAAGTTATTCAGAATCAGAAGTATATATCTCAGTGCAAAAAGGAGGAAGATGGATGCCTTATATGACTGAAAGAAATCTTGTAAAGGCATATCTTGGGTAGGGTTTGATATTTCTACTGAAGGAATTTATGAACCCATGTGCTGAGAACTTTGAAAAGAAGATTGAATTGAACATTGAAGAGGATTTGTACAATGATCCTCACATACCACCAACGTTGAATGAGGTTGTGAGCTACACTAAACTATGAAATTCCCTAGCTGGTGTTGAAATGAAAGAATAGCATCCTCATGCTGAAGAACAATTTCCTGAACCCAATGCCCCCATTTTGATTTTAAGGTAATGTGATTTGGCAGTCCCTTAGCTGAATCAAGAAGAATGCACTCTCTGACCTCTCGATGTGGTTTCTCAAAAGGGATTAGATCATGCTTATCAAAGATTCCAAGTTTATTGGCAATGATCTCTATTATTTCCAAATCTCTGTATTCCAAAGGTAATCAAGGTAATGCAATCCAAATGGGAAAAAATAAAGGAGATCTGCTAGCTAACATTACATTAAGAGTCCATAATGAAGTAAAGAGACCCGAGCCTTTGCAAAACCAACTTTTATACTTATGTGTGACATCCCTCTTTTTAGTAGAGTCAAACTTAGCAAGAAAATAACCCAGCTTGATATTCAACCAAAAAACATCAGACAAGCCTAGCCAGTTCTGAAAGGCCCAACACTTAATATCATCAATTGAAAGATCAGTATTCGAGAACTTGCCTATTAGAGATTTGTCATGAAAATGGTCAATTTGGTCCTAAAACAAGTGTTCTGGCAATATTATAGTGGTCGAAGTGCAGAGACCATTTCCATGTGGGGGGATAGCTGGGTCTAAAGGGATCTATGACTGTTTGACTTGCCAAGCTTGTGTAGATCTTTTTGGATTGAAGGGTGCTTTGCTAAGAACTTGTTGTTGAGCCTCAGGTCTAAACCCAATAGGAATTTGATTAGCATTACTGAGATCAAGTTGATCTGGACTAGGGCCATAAGAATATCAATTAATAGCAGGGGAACCAGGCGGGGTGCCTTAAAAAATGTCAAATATTGGCTTCTTCTAGTTGACTCGCATCCTATCCAACCCCTTCTATCTGGAAAATTGGCCTGCTCTGTTATGACAGGATTAGAAGGAATTTGAAATTTTTTCCCGCCCATTTGCCTTGATGAAAAAACCCTGATCTGAAGAGGTGAGAGCATGTTTGAAGGAGATCACATGCTTCATTGTAGCTTGCCTTGTCAACTCCCCAACCTCAAAGGTAGAAATGTCATTAAATCTGGGGGGGTTGACCATGAGATTAGAGTCATTCCTTTGTGAATGAGATTTACCTTCTTCAACCAGCTTCTGCCCAAGATTGTGATGATGCCCTTCATTTTTTCAGCCAGATGACTTGACATGAAACCTGGGGTTGACAAAAAAAGGCTTCGCCGGTTGAACTGTCACTTTACCTCTAAATATCTTCATGAAGTCATCCACACCAGACTGAGAGATTGAGTCGGCTTTAGGTATATTTTTCTGAACAAAGGGGACAGCCTGGAACCCAGGAGAAATAACTCGATGGTGACTATTCAGCATGACAAAATCATATTTCTGTGCTTGCTGAAAACCCTTATCATGGCCAAACTCCTTAAACTTCTGACCCTACACCTGGGACTGACGACCACTACCAAATGCTCACCAGTCCTGTGCATCGAATCCTTGTTCATGGCAGAACTATTTAAACAACTGATTCTGCGACTACAATTGTTGCCTTCTTCCATATGGCCATCATACCTATCGTGCGCTTGCCATCTCTCCTTTTTATCTATATAAAAGACTTATTCTCATTAAAAAGAAAAATTAAGCTAGGGATGTACTCCCTAGGCAGAATGCAAATGCCCCACTCCACATCCCGCGCATAAATCAAGATACAAAATCTTGGGGGCCTCTCAATTTTTGACGCAGTAGAGAGTAATTTTTTAATGTTACAAATAGGATTTAGATTAATTATATAAATTTAGGACATTTCCATTTCAAATATTACGTTTATTTGATTTATTTGCTTTACAATTACTAATTTTTATTTGATTTCAATATTATAATTAATAATTATAATTTATTTGATTTAAATGTTAGAAATAGGATTTACACTAATTATATTTTGTTTTTGTATAAATTTAGGAGATTTCTATTTACAATATTACCTTTAGAATATTACATTTAGATTTCAATTCCTTATTATATTTGAAAACTTAATTTATTAGTATTTTAATAGTTACTTTGAAATGTTAAAATTACATTCATTTTAATAGGATTTTAATAATTACTTTGAAATATACTTTCATTTTGTTACAAATTTAAATTATTAATTTCAAATATTACATTTTTTTTTCATGTGGATGGCAATGCCGCATATTTGTATAGATGTTTTTAATATGAATGTATAAGGTCTTCTAATGTTACAAATTTGATTTAGAAGTTGATTTAATGAAGTTGATTTTGTTTAATGACATTAATATTATATTTATTTTATTGCTATTTTCATACTTAGTTTAAAATACAACATTTTGTTGCTATTTTACTAAATATGGCAATGCTGCAATATTTAGGTCTCCTATTGTTTAAAATTATATTTAATGAAATTAATGCAATTCATATAATCAATTGTTGTTTAAAATTAGGTTTACATAATTTCGTTTAAAAAATTATATTTTGAAACTCATTTCATGAAATTGAATTTGTTAATTATAATTAATTTATGTTTGTATTATA
This sequence comes from Chamaecyparis obtusa, assembly GCA_027943335.1. NCBI lineage: Eukaryota > Viridiplantae > Streptophyta > Pinopsida > Cupressales > Cupressaceae > Chamaecyparis > Chamaecyparis obtusa. Next base: position 177,556 of record BSBK01004896.1, on the reverse strand, counting down.
TCATTTTCACAATAATTTGAAATGCATTTTTTTCTAATCATAAATTAGGCATACACATGGAGTTTACTGTGGGAATGAAGGTTGAGATTAGCTCTGATGAGGAGGGGTTTGAAGGGGCCTAGTTCAAAGCAACAATTGTAGACATTGTTAACAATAGTGAGGTGCCAAAATATTGTGTCAAATATCATGACTTCATAAATGACAAATGGGCTTGTGAGCCCCTCGTTGAGGAGGTGTATGTAGATTATATGAGACCTATTCCACCTCCCATTACTTTTCCTCGATTTGTACCTCCTGGCTTTGCAGTAGAAGTACTAGACAATGACTGTTGGTGGTCAAGTGTGACCGTCGACAAATTTGTTTCACCACTTAGTCAAGTAGAGTTCTTTGAAGTGTACTTTCCTGACTCTCACACTCTGAAGCCATATTCACGTGCCCACGTACGAGCAGAGAAAGAATGGGTTAGGGGAAGATGGAGGCAAACATATTGGAATTGAAATGTTGACAATTAATGTTTGTATTGAGATCCAAATGGGATCACATATGTTTTTGGATTGATTTCTTGGTATTACAAATAAGATATCACGTGTTCTCATGTTTTCACAAAATGGCCTTTAGACCATTCCAATCATTATTGTATATCAATTATTGTTAAAAAAAAAACATTTTGTTATTCTTCTATAACTTGGCTCTAATTTACTCCATGTATGTCTAATTTTTATGGTGTCTACACTCAAAGTGTTGTTATTGTCTTTTATTTTTCAAAATTTGTATTCTATATGTTTAAATATGTATTTAAATATGATACATAAATTATCACAACTAAATTGCTATGTATTATAAATTAGCATTTTCCTTTCAAATTTATATATATAAAAACATATTAATTGACAAGTAACATTTTTTGTTTCTAATTATTACAATATTTTAACATATGTATAATATAAAATTTTCTTAGGTCACTAACTTAACGTTATTCCATACTAGATATGGTGAGACCGAGGTTGATCTTTGAATCAAAGGAAGCGAGAAGAGAATATCAAAGACAATATAGAAGAGAGTCTCGTAGACGTTAGCAAGAATAATTGATAGAAAGTCAAAGAGAACAACATAGGGTCAGGCGTAATGAAGCTGATAGATAGAGAATTTGTAGAAGAAGGGAAAAAGTAACAATGGAACAATTAGAAACTAAAAACAGAGATGATATAAATGTTTCAATGAACAACCATCAATGAACTTCTATTCAAAGCCTTTAAAATGAAGGGCGTCCAGTGATTCAAGATGATCCTGAACCAAGCCATAGATATAACAATCCGCCTAATGTAAACATTTAGTTAGATGTTGAAAATGAAGACTCTGCATCTATAGAGCGTGTTCTACAAACGCCACAACATGAAAATCAATTAGAATGATATTGATGTCAAAGGTACTATAGAAAACATGCCAAACCCAAATCGTATGCTAGAAACTAAATTTAGAAGATTGCAAATGTAGTTTAGGCATCAAATAGATAGTTTGAAGACTCCTCAAATGTCTCATGTTTGTCAAGAATCATATCTTGCAATGAAATTATATCACCCCTGTGAAGGCCCAATATGAAACAGGTGTAGACAAGAAAGAGGAACTCACATGTTTTCATCTTCAAACAATATGGACCCTGGATCTCAACCAGAAGAGCTTACAAATTTGACTCAGGTTAAAGAGATGTTGATTGCATGTGTCAGTCCTATACTGCAAGTTACACATGCAACTGGTGGTCAGTATAAGTTTAAAGGACACACTATAAGTTTTCCTCAACATGTAGAACAAGTGGCCAAAGTTTTACCACATACAAGTGAACATTTGCCAATTATTATTGTTCGTAGGAGGGATCAAGGTGGTACACATTATAACTTTACTATAAATAGGGATTGTGTGTATAGAGCATTGAAATACAAAGTAGACCATGACAAGTTTTATGCAAATGTTAGAATTGATGAACATGCTCTCAATGACTTGCCTAGAAATACTGATCAAAATGTTTTTAATAGATTGAGGACAGTCCACATGGAATTTGATTATGATGCAAATGAAGTGGTTTTTGTGGGTCTAGTCATGGAGACAAATGAAGGTAATGTAACTCAACACACAATGTCTCTGGCTTCATGACCAACTAATGCTCAAAGAGAAATGGAATTAATCCAAGCATGGGTTAACAGTCCTAAGGTAGTTCCATCTGCATTAATTGAATGACTAGCTATAGGTGCATCACCCATCAATGAATATGTCACATCAAGATTCTTAGATATGGCATTTCCAACATTGTTTCCTGATGGAAGATGTGATTGGTTAGAGCCAAGAATGAGGAGAATTCATCTACATGAATATGTGAAGCATTTGTTGTGATAGAGGGATCATCAGTTTGGTAAACATCCAAGGTTTATGTATTTCATGATGAATATGATAATGAGACATCATGCACAAAATTCATTTGTTGTATTTGTAAAAAGGAGTTTTGAAGACATGCCAATTACCATCAATGAGCTAAGAGAACATATGGAAAATATGCCACATGATAATTTGGTAGATAGGTTGATGAGATTTGGAACACCTCTAAGAGGAACAAGATCATATTGGTGTAAATGTAGAGCAAAATTAATAGATATGCTTCACCAAATTGGGACTCCTACAATTATCTTCACCTTGAGTGCAACAGATATGTAGTGGTTTGATTTGCATGCGCTGATGCTGGGAACAACACCAACTGATCCACGAGAGGCTCAGAAGTGGAGAAGACAGAATGTCATTGACTATCCTCATATAGTTGCACACTATATGCATTTGAGGCATACAATGTTTAGGAAAGAGATACTTGAAAAAGGTATGAAAGTCAATGATTTTTGGTGTAAGTATGAGTGGCGACATAGGGGTTTGCCTCATGTGCACAGATTTTTATGGCTCTAAGGAGAACCAAACATGGACACTATAGATTGGTCAAATGAGGAGGAACACAAAACTGTTGAGAGGTATTTTCATTCCATTATTCATGCAGGGAATCCTAGACATGATCCTCATCAAAGAAATATACAGGTATGTTTTAAGTCATTTAATCATATATATATATATATATATATATATATATATATATATATATATATATATATATATATATATATATATATATATATATATATATATATATATATATATATATATATATATATATATATATATATATATATATATATATATATATATATATATATATATATATATATCTACATAACATGATGCTCACACTATATGTTCATATGTATGAGAAACAAGAAACTATTATAAAATTTTAATATGATATTTTATTCGCAACTATTTGCAAGTTTTCCAACATTTTGGTCAACATCCATGTCTCAAAAATAGTGGACAACTAGCTCAGACGGATATTGACCATGACTACAAAGATATAGTCAACTCTGTCGAATGCCACACAGTCTGTAAGGAGGGTGCATGTTTGCATAAAAAAAGGGGAAGAATGGTTTGTAGGTAATTTTTTCATCAATTAATATAGAATACATTATAATTATATATTAACTATTCCCATAAATTAATCAAAATAGATGCTCACTTCTCTTTCTCTTAGGTACAATGCACCTTGGCCATTGAATTTGGAGGGATCCAAGTTATGTCAGGATACAGAATCAGGTGAAAGAAAATTTGAGCCTGCTAGAAATGATGATAGAGTGAATTCACATAATCGATACATACTACAATTGTGGAGGGAAAATATAGATTGGCAACCCATTCTTTCAAAACATGTGGTTATTAAATACATTGCAAAGTATGCAACAAAAGCTGAGAGGAGTTCATAAACCTATTCTCAAATGTTGATGTGTTTGTCAAACTTGGAAAATGTTGATGATTTAGCTACGTGAGCATATAGAAAGCTACTCATAGAAAGAGTTATGAGAGGGATATTGGAGCCTAGGAAACATGTCATATATTTTTAGAGCTTCCATTGGTTGAGAGTAGCAGAAGGTTTGTTAATCTAAATGTCTCGTGTGAGGTTTTCAAACCTATAGCAGTAAACAATGAGGAAATTGAAGAAGAGCATGCCAAATCTTTTATAGATGGCTATAAAATAAGACCAATTTGTATGGAAGGTATCACCTTAATTGATGTAGCCAGATCTTGGATATACAATCCTAAAAAAAGAGGAGACAACAAATGGGGGCCAAAGAAAAAGATGGCTATTGTTAGAGTTTTCCCTAGGTTTGTATCCATTCATCCATGTGATTCAAGTAAATGGGTGGATTTTTGTTTATCTGAGTTGTTGCTATACAAGCCTTTTCATAACATTGAAAGAGACATTGGTCATGATAATAATACTATAGTAGAAAACTGGGAATCACTCAATTATAATCCTTGGCATGTTCAAAGAGTAGCACCTATAGAAAATGATGATCCTAGCAATTCTTCTGAAGTGGAAGATAATGAAGATGTTCAAGAAAATACCACAGAGCATGAATGGGAAATCATCTTCAGACTACATCATGGTCAACATATGCAGGTTTCTGAGATAGATATGTTAGGAAGAAGAGATGTTGATAGAAATACAAATTGGTGCAGTGAATATCAAGGTGAAGAGAATACTGTTATAGCAATCAACTTCATAGGAGAAATGAAGAAACATGGATGTCTCATGTATGATGACATCCCATAGTGCATCAACTTAACAAGCCTCAGTGAGAAGCAACAGAAGGAAATTGATATTATGATGCAGGGGCATCCAAGGTTAAGGCAAGGGCATTCTGTGTCCTTGGTGAAACTGCATGGAGTGTTGATATTTTGGCTGGTGTTACTTGGTTGTAGCCTTGACTGATAGTCTCGGTCATTGAAGGAAGCTTGGTCATTGAAGGAACTTGGCAATCTCTAGCACTCAGTGAAAGTGTTACTCGGTCATGCTTGTAGTGCTCAGTCGACACTAGTGCTCGATGATGCCTGGCTTGCTTGGTTAATTTATTGTCACTCGGTAGTTCTAGTTTACCGCTTGGAGTTCTATGTGATTTATTGAGCCGACTTGGTGAATTTAATGTTGTTAGCCATTGTTATGGGATGACATGCTGAAATAAATGTTTGTATACATTTCTAAGCTGACTTGTATGGCATTTAATTATTTGTTTTGGGGAGTTAAGGGTTTCATCTTGCCGACTTGTGGTTGATGATTAGTATTTAAGTAGTGCTTGGGTAGATGTTTAATAGACAAAACTTAGCAGATCTGGGATATTAGATGTGAAACTTGAAGCTAGAGTTGGTGAAGTTGTGGAAAAGTTCTTGATGAACTTGCAAATCAGATTGTAATCTGATAGTTATTTGTAGCAGAGCTAGGGGTTTGCATACTTGGAGACAAGGAGATTTCTTGGAGGCTTGCGAGATCAAGTTTAGATCTTCCTTAGGGTTTCCATCATCTTTTGATTATCTTTAGAGCTGAACTAGCTAAGTTTATATTGGATCTGGTTGAGGATCTTGTAGAATTATTTTTTGATTGTAATTGGTCCTAACCCGAAAGGCCTTACAGTCAAGCATGTTAATGAAAATTAGTTTTAAACAATTACTTTGTGTTGCATTGTTTAGTATTCCACTATGTAATTCTATTGGCTGCAAGGTTTGGACTATCCTTCATTGGATCCACCATCCTTGACTCCATCAGGTGGTATCAGAGTGAGAGTTTGATCTTGTTGGAGCAGAAGGTTGACCTAGCAAGGCTGATCTTGCAAAGTTGATCTTGTTGGCGAAGAGATTGTGTGCAATCTAGATTGCAAATTCGAAGCACTGAACTTGTGGAATTGTACCCTAGTTGTTTTCAAGATTGTAGGTTGAGATCTGACTTGTTTACAACTTGGAAATTTTCACAAGGTGGTCAATGAGGGTTTTTTGCAAAGGGTTTATCTTATCTTTAAGGATGTCTCTAAGAAGATTGGACCCTAGATTTATTTCTGATCTTTGTGATACTATTGAATCCCAGATCATAGAGAAAGTGAAATCAGATTTTAGATCTGAGATGGAGTTGATGAAGAATGACATGGTCGCTGAGATCATTAGAACTATTGCTGGTATACCTCAGAATGTTAGTACTGAAGATGGCTATGAAGAAGCTGCTAAAGAATTTGAAACTGCTAGATCTAGTGGTGATGACCGAAGGAGCAGATCTGGTGAAGACAGAACTGCTTGATTACCTAGATCTGTTGCTCGATTTAGTAATTACTGAATGGAAGTTTCTACTTTCTCTAGTACTTTGAAGCCCGATAATCTGATTGATTGGATTGGTAAACTTGAAGATTTCTTTGAGCTCGAAGAAATTGAATATCCTCTTCGGGTGAGATTAGCACAGACAAAGATGAAAGGAAATGTTGCTCTTTCATGGAAAGAACTACAAAGAGATAGACAGGATGAAGGAGAAACAAAGATCAATCGGTGGAGGTTGATGGTGACTAAGTTGAAAGCTAAGTTCATACCTACTGACTATGAGCTTGACTTGTTTAAGAAGTTGCATAATCTAAAATAGAAGGATTTGTCTATTGAAGATTATACCAATGAGTTCTACAAACTTATTATTCAGTCTAGACACCGAGAGCTTGGTAAGGAAAAGGTAGCTCAGTATGTGAATGGTCTGAGATTCAATATTCAGGATGAGCTTGGTATGCTGAAGATTGATTCTGTCGAAGATGCTTATCAGTATGCTCTAAAGGAAGAAGATAAGTTAAAGAGGAAACAACATAGTAACTCCTGAGGGAAAGAAAAGGTTGATCACTCGATGAAGGATAAACTGACTTATGTAGAAGATGAACAGAAACCTGTGGAACTGTTGCCCTAAATTTCCTATTCTACAAATTTGGCCAAAATCTATTTCAAGGTCTTTGTTTTACCCCTACCAAGCATCCCTAAAATTTTCATGGCCTCACATTTTGTTTCTTGGCCTCTGCAATTATTTCAAGCCCTTGGTATGTAGGTTTAAAAAATTCATAAACTAGTCGTTATAGGCCAAAACCCTTGAAAACCCTAGAGCCTCATTCTAATTCCTTGTTACTTTATCAGCAACTTAAGTGACTAAAGGGGCATGTGTGTATTAAGTTTCCTCTTGTTCGCCAGTTCTTTTATTCTTTCCGATGGTCACCTTTTCTTCTTGTGAACTGGTGGTTCCTTATTCTCATGGTCATGAAATTAAATGGCGGTACCCTAAGTTATTCAGTGACTCTATGATTTTCCCTCAGTCGGGCATTCACTTAATGAAACCCTAGGTTCATGCTTGATTCGGTGAATTAGCGAACTCCCTTCATTCGCGTATTCATTCAACATAACCACAGTTCATCAAAGTATTCCATGAATGAAATTGCCTTGTTCGTTGATTCGCCAAGTCAATGTGGGGTTAGTTCTGTAGGCAGTGGTGAGTTTTTGCATCAGACGGTTGTCTTACAATCGGAAGGAATATTCCAGGGTCACGAGGAGATGAGACTGACCGTAGATTTGGTATCAGGGTTTTTCTCTTCAGTCGGCGGTTACTTTTCCTATTCGGTGATTCAGTGAATGCAGTGGTTCACGTAATCTCTTAATTCTGGCGGTTAAGCCCTTGACAGCTAGTGACTCAGTGAGCAGTTAATTTCCCTTCAGTCATGCAATCTCTTATTCTTTTGGTAGTCTCAGATAACCGAGGGTCCCGTTAGTAAAATCTACGGCTGGCGTGTGTTCTCATAGGATTGTGTCAGAGCATTAGCTCATGCGACCACCATTAGATCGGTATCTTAAACAGTGGGTCCGATGTCAGAAAGTTGTAACATGTATCTGAAATGGCACAGTTTGATTGGTTGTTTGGTATGCTACATGGCGGTTGTCAGTGGGCCCATGGGGTCAAGGCTTTCTGAAGAAGATAAAGCATGACCAGATCTTGTGGCTGTCATTATACTAGAGGCTCAAGATGCTCAATCGTTATCGTAGTAGTATAGCGATAGCCGTCGGATGGTGCTTTTCAAGATCGTGGGTCCGGTTTGTCTGGGGCACTAATTTTCTCGCTTCTCATTGGCTGCTGACTTCCATGGTGGTGTTTGACTTACCAGGGGATTTTAAGTAGTTTTCTTAGCGCATCTAGGCCGTTTATCTACGAGGAAAAGTTAGACATTGATAGGCATGTTTTAAAATGACCAGTTAGCCATTGGTTTTCAAAAATTCAAATGTGTTAAGAGGTTTTTGCCAGAATCTGATTTGCAGACTACGGGTGGTGAGGTAGCTTAGGGAATTTATGTCTCTAGGAAACTTAAAATTAAGGAAGATGATGAAAGAGGTCTGGGCGACTATCTTGGGTTGATTCTTGTCCCAAAAAGGTACCAACCAGTGCATTCATGGTGGGACTTTTGTGCAGGAAAGCAGATAAATCTAGGTTGCTTGTCTGCGAGTTGATGCAGTACAATTGTAGAAGAAAATCATCTTTTCTTAAGGGTCATCCATGGTATCAACTCTACCCTCTGGCTTATACAATTGTAAAATTCCCATTGATAATACAAATATTGTAGAGGTATTTTGTGACAATCCTTCTTGTCCCTATGCTTCCTTGTTTGGGTTGTCTCTTATTGGATCAAATTATGTGCATGTCTTCAATGTTATTTTAGGGTTCCTGATCCCTCTTGCTTTCTACAATTTTGTGTGTTACTATGTTTGATTTGATTTAGATGTTCTTGTGGGTATACTTCAGCCCCTTAATAGTCTTGTCTCAATCCTACACCGAGTTGTAGAAGTGAATGTCTATTTGCAGGTCATAAGTTGTGTCTTATTCTCAGGCCCTCTTATGAAATACTTATGCAAGCCTATTCAATAAGTTGTGACCTACTAGACCTAAAATTTTCATTGATTTCATTCCTACATACTGAGATCCAAACCCAACTTTCGGTGCATCACCTAGTAGGTGGTTTTCTTTCAAGTCATTTCCCTTACAAGCATTCCTTCTATCCCTTTCCCTCCAAAAGTTTTACTTTCATGTCTAAAATCAAATTAGGGTGATTATCCAAGAGGAACCAGTCCAGAACCTCGAGGTTTCATCTCAGTTAGCAAAGGTCCCACAACCTAGAGATGATTCCCATGTTATACTGAGTTATCAAGACCAAGAGAGCTTGAGACAAAGGCACAAACTCAATGTATAACAATTCTGGCATGCCCGATGGGACTACAAAAGATCAAGTTCACATTCAAGTTATGCTATCTCTGATATATAGATTGCATGAAATAGGCTTTTAGAAGTCATTCTATCAAATATATCTGGTGACTTCACTAATTTCAAGGATCTAGGCTACCTTGTTCAAAATTTTATGAGAAAGATTGAGACTAGAAGCTCAAAGCCTACCCAATTTTTAGAGTTTCCCACAAGAAGAAGTCATAAAGGCAGGACAACTCAAAGAATATCCCCTACAAGGAGAGTTCAGTCCACACCTCCTGATACTTTAGAAAGGAGACCTTTTCCCTTTCATTCCAGAAGAAGAGGCAGATCTCTAACCAGAGATCTAGAGGAAGATTCAAATCCAGCAATAGATACAACTCATATAGTTGTCAATCTTCAGATTCCAGCACCTACAATGGCAAGATAGTTTGCTTTTGCACCATTCAACCAAGGTAGCCCATTGGCCTTTGCTCAACATCATGATGTGCCCTTGGTGGCACTTAAGAGTATACCTGATTTCACAGGTGAAGGCCAGACAACTACTTTTGAGCACATAAGAGATGCGACTACCATCTGCAGCATACACAACATTACTCAAGAAGATGTGGCCACAAAGTTATTAGCAGTCTCTTTAAAAGGTAAGGCTCTAGAATGGTTTAGAACTCTAACTATTGGTTCTATTACTTCTTGGGATGAGTTAGGGGATGCATTAAGTAAGTATTTTGAGGATAAATCAGATAATTTGTCTCTAGTTAAGCAGTTAACAACTATTAAGAGAGACCCTCAAGAACAAATGACAAATTACAATAGTAGGTTCCTAAAAAAATGGAATAGAATCCCAATCTCAGTGAGACCATCAGTTGACTATACCTTCTTTTACTATTTACAAAGACTAAATGGTTAAATTTATGTCATGATCCAGTCTATGGGTGGTACTTCTCTACCCCAGGCTTTTGACATAGCTGTCAAGGCTGAAAATTGTTTAATCCAAGCGGGCATGATTTCTAGAAGGCCTCTAATGCCCATTTTTCCTAACCTTCAACCCATTGCACCTACCAAAGTACCCCCATTTACCCCTATTCCCACCATATTTGCATCCCAAGCTAGTACTAGTGGTCAAGAGCTGAAGACTAGTTTCTCTCAAGAGTTACAAGAGATAAAGAATAGCCAACAAAGTAGTAAGCAAGAAATAACTAACTTGTTGCAGACCTTGACTAAAGAGGTCAGAAATCTAAAGAAGCAAGGTCAAGGAATCAGACCACCATTTCAAACACAAGGCCAAGGTACTAATCAGAATTATCAGAATCAAGGATAGCCTTATCAACAAAATAGGCCACCATACCAAGGAGGCTATCAAGGACAAAGACAAAGTTTTAATCAAAGACCATTTCAACCATATAACCCTGCACCTCTAAATTCTGCTAATCCAATGAGGGATATGGTTCCTAGTCAAAATAATATGGCTATGGATAATAAATGGTGTTTTCCTTGTAATCAGCCTCATAATCAGGCTACATGTTCAAATGGATGGATGAACCAAGCTCTAATTGTTCAAAATGCCTCACAAGCTCAATCGAAGGTTACATCCAGTGGGTCAGTGCCTCAACAAGAATCACAAGAGAGTGAGATTGCCCTTTTCAATTGGGAGCAACCAGACTTCAATGGAGTCAATGATGAGGCTTCTTCTGTTTCCTTTACAAGAGCAAAAAGAAGAGCTTAAGACATGGAGAGAGCAGATTCCAACTCCAAAGCTACTACATCTGCAGAGCCACTGCAGCAAGCTAATCCCATCACACCTAAGGAGACTCTTGTCATTGCAAGCAAAGAAGGCCAACATTCCAAAGATAAAACAAAGAGTACACACTGTGACACCATTTAATATTGTAGACAACATGAAGAAGGTGAATGTCACCATGTCCATGTGGGAGTCTTTCGCTCTTCTAAGACTGCCTGAAATTTTGAAGATGGCCATGTCAGAAGTAACAACTCCTCAACCTGTAAAAGAAGCTGCAAAGCCAGTGTTGGTTAACACCAATCAAGAAAAGGAGGCTCCAAGTAGCAACTCTAAGGCTAATGCCATTCAAGGTAGAAATTCAAAGCCACCTCCCTTTTATGTATCTTTAATCATTGGAAAATCTTTAGTACATAATTGTATGGTAGATAGTGGAGCTACTAGCACTGTAATGCCCAAGAAAGTAGCTGACCAGTTAGGACTAAAATATGAGCCCTTCCAAAAGAAGGTTACCCAACTTGATGGATCCTCAATCAATACTATAGGTGTGGCTAAGGATACCAGTCTAATCTTGCATGCTAGTCCTAATTTCTCAATCCTCCTTCATTAATATATCATAGATCTCCCTACATTATTTGCTATATGTCTTTCAAGGGAGTTTACAACCAGGATAGGAGGTTATCTATCTTCTGATTGGTCTCACATGTTATTTCATACAAGGTATGGGACCAATGTCACCATTAAGTCAGAACCATTAGCAGCACACCATGTAGAGCCATATGTGTCCAATGTCATCAATGTGAACTACCCTATATTTGATAGTAGTGACTTCCAAACCATTAGTGAAGCAAGCACCAAGATAGAAAGTATCCCTAATATTCTTCTAGATTAAAGAGCTTCAGAGGCCAAAGAAAATCTGATTTGGGATTTTGGTTTGGGAAGTTATTTAATACAAGAAAGTAATGCTATAGAGCCAAGCCTTCTCTGATATACAGATTGCATGAAATAGGCTTTTAGAAGTCATTCTATCAAATATATTTGGTGACTCCACTAATTTCAAGGATCTAGGCTACCTTGTTCAAAATTTTATGAGAGAGATTGAGACTAGAAGCTCAAAGCCTACCCAAATTTTAGAGTTTCCCTCAAGAAGAAGTCATAAAGGCAGGACAACTCAAAGAATATCCCCTACAAGGAGAATTCAGTCCACACCTCCTGATACTTCAGAAAGGAGACCTTTTCCCTTTCATTCTAGGAGAAGAGGCAGATCTCTAACCAGAGATGTAGAGGAAGATTCAAATCCAGCAACAGATACAACTCATATAGTTGTCAATCTTCAGATTCCAGCACCTACAATGGCAAGACAGTTTGCTTTTGCACCATTCAACCAAGGCAGCCCATTGGCCTTTTCTCAACATCATGATGTGCCCTTGGTGGCACTTAACAGTATACCTAATTTCACAGGTCAAGGCCAGACAACTGCTTTTGAGCACATAAGAGATCCGACTACCATCTGCAGCATACACAACATTACTCAAGAAGATGTGGCCACAAAGTTATTAGCAGTCTCTTTAAAAGGTAAGGCTCTAGAATGGTTTAGAACTCTAACTGTTGGTTCTATTACTTCTTGGGATGAGTTAGGGGATGCATTAAGTAAGCATTTTGAGGATAAATTAGATAATTTGTCTCTAGTTGAGCAGTTAACAACTATTAAGAGAGACCCTCAAGAACAAATGACAAATTACAAGAGTAGGTTCCTCAAAACATGGAATAGAATCCCAATCTCAGTGAGACCATCAGCTAACTATACCTTCTTTTACTATTTACAATTCTAAATGGTTAAATTTATGTCATGATCCAGTCTATGGGTGGTACTTCTCTACCCTAGGCTTTTGACATAGCTGTCAGGGCTAAAAATTATTTAATCCAAGCGGGTATGATTTCTAGAAGGCCTCCAATGCCCATTTTTCCTAACCTTCAACCCATTGCACCTGCCCAAGTACCCCCATTTACCCCTATTCCCACCATATTTTCATCCCAAGCTAGTACTAGTGGTCAAGAGCTGAAGACTAGTTTCTCTCAAGAGTTACAAGAGATAAAGAATAGCCAACAAAGTAGTAAGCAAGAAATGACCAACTTGTTGCAGACCTTGACTAAAGAGGTCACAAATCTAAAGAAGCAAGGTCAAGGAATCAGACCACCATTTTAGACACAAGGCCAAGGTCCTAATCAGCAATATCAGAATCAAGGACAGCCTTATCAACAAAATAGGCCACCATACCAAGGAGGCTATCAAGGACAAAGACAAAGTTTTAATCAAAGACCATTTCAACCATATAACCCTGCACCTCTAAATTCTGCTAATCCAATGAGGGATATGGTTCCTAGTCAAAATAATATGGCTATGGATAATGAATGGTGTTTTCCTTCTAATCAGCCTCATAATCAGGCTACATGTTCAAATGGATGGATGAACCAAGCTCTAATTGTTCAAAATGCCTCACAAGCTCAATCGGAGGTTACATCCAGTGGGTCAGTGCCTCAACAAGAGTCACAAGAGAGTGAGACTGCCCTTTTCAATTGGCAGCAACCAGACTTCAATGGAGTCAATGATGAGGTTGCTTTTGTTTCCTTTACAAGAGAAAAAAGAAGAGCTCAAGACATGGAGAGAGCAGATTCCAACTCCAAAGCTACTACATTTGCAGAGCCACTATAGCAAGCTAATCCCATCACACCTAAGGAGACTCTTGTCATTGCAAGCAAAGAAGGCCAACATTCCAAAGAGGTGGAGCCCATCATGCCAAAGATACAACAAAGAGTACACATTGTGACACCATTTAATATTGTAGACAACATGAAGAAGGTGAATGTCACCATGTCCATGTGGGAGTCTTTGGCTCTTCCAGGACAGCTTGAAATTTTGAAGATGGCCATGTCAGAAGTAACAACTCCTCAACCTGTAAACGAAGCTGCAAAGCTAGTGTTGGTTAACACCAATCAAGAAAAGGAGGCTCCAGGTAGCAACTCCAAGGCTAATGCCGTTCAAGGTAGAAATTCAAAGCCACCTCCCTTTTATGTATCTTTAATCATTGGAAAATCTTTAGTACATAATTGTATGGTAGATAGTGGAGCTACTAGCACTGTAATGCCCAAGAAAGTAGCTGACCAGTTAGGACTAAAATATGAGCCCTTCCAAAAGAAGGTTACCCAACTTGATGGATCCTTAATCAATACTATAGGTGTGGCTAAGGATACCAGTCTAATCCTGCATGCTAGTCCTAATTTCTCAATCCTCCTTGATAAATATATCATAGATCTCCCTACATTATTTGCTATATGTCTTTCAAGGGAGTTTACAGCTAGGATAGGAGGTTATCTATCTTCTGATTGGTCTCACATGTTATTTCATACAAGGTATGGGACCAAGGTCACCATTAAGTCAGAACCATTAGCAGCACACCATGTATAGCCATATGTGTCCAATGCCATCAATGTGAACTGCCCTATATTTGATAGTAGTGACTTCCAAACCATTAGTGAAGCAAGCACCAAGATAGAAAGTATCCCTGATATTCTTCTAGATGAAATATCTTCAGAGGCCCAAGAAAATCTGATTTGGGATTTTGGTTTTGGATGTTATTTAATACAAGAAAGTAATGCTATAGAGCCAAGCCTTCTCAAAGAGGATACTGATTCAATGGATCAGAATAATCAAGTTTGGGAACTATTTTTTGATGGAGCTAGAAGTAGACATGGTTCTTGTGGTGATGTTATGCTAGTGTCCCCAAAAGGAGAAAGGTATTATACTACCTTTAGATTCAGTTTCTCCTACACTAGCAACACTACAGAGTATGAAAGTCTAGTCAATGGACTAGAATGGGCTAGAAAAAGAGGGCTTGAGGACTTAAAAGTTTATGGTGATAGTGAGTTAGTTGTCAACCAAATGAGAGGGATAAGTGCAACTAAGAATGACACCATGAAAGCATACAAGCATAGATTTTGGGATGCAATTGAAGATTTCCATGCTTTCAATATTGTTGTCATCCCTAGAAAGTTAAATCAAAATGTAGATAGGTTAGCTGATGTTGGATCCCAATATGACATTCCAAATAGTGTTTCAAGAGAAACATATCAATAGCATATCAAAGTGATTGTCAAACCCTCTATTCCTAATAATGATGTCAATTGGAAGGTGTTTGACAATGATGAACAAATTGTGCAATTCTTGTTTGAAGAAGATGTTTTTTCAGAGCACAATCAAGATAGGCTATCACAAAACTATGGTGATCAAGTGATACAACTCAAGTCTAATAAGATGCCTTGAGATCTTTTTACTTTGGAGACTATCTTCGACAAGGATGATGAAGTCAAGAAAAACAAAGATGGCCTAGTAGTTCAACAAGAACATTGTGTTGAATTAGAATTGGAACCAGGTAAAAGCCTACAATGTGGAAAGGTAAACATTAAATTAGAAAAACAAGCTTATACTTAGTTATTCAGAGAATTCAGTGATGTTTTTGCATGGCAATATAAGGACCTCAAAGGTTTTGATCCTTGCCTTGCTCAACACACTATTGAGTTAGAACCAAATGCCAAACCAGTGAGGCAAAAGAAAAGGCCTGTTAATCCCAAGCTTGAGCCACTTATGCATAAAGAAGTGCTCAAATTGATAGAAAGTGGTATCATCTACCCCAGTAAGCATACTAGTTGGGCTTCCAACCTTGTTCCTGTCAGGAAGAAGAATGGGGAGCTAAGGTTATGTGTTGACTTTAGGGATCTTAACAGGGCCTCATTAAAGGACCGCCATCCACTACCCCCTATGGAACAAATCTTACAATGTGTCTTTGGATCTGAGAGATTTTCATTATTGGATGGCTATTTAGGGTACAATTAGATCTTAGTAAATGAAGAGGATCAATATAAGACTACATTTACAACCAAGTGGGGAACCATGGCTTATCAAAAGATTCCCTTTGGTTTGTCAAATGTAGGTGCTACATTTCAAAAGGCAATGGATATGGCCTTTAAGAGGCTAATGTACAAGTTTGTGTTGGTCTACTTAGATGAAATAACTGTCTATTCAAAGCATGCAATAGATCATATCAAACATTCGAGAAAGATTTTTGAAAGGTGTAGAGAATTTGGGATATCGCTTAATCCCAAGAAATGTGTATTTGCAGTTCATGAAGGAAAACTATTGGGATATGTAGTATCCAGAGAAGGAATTATAGTGGATCTTGAGAGAATTGCAGCTATCTTAGAGCTACCCCTACCACATCATAAGAAAAGTCTCCAATATTTCATAGGAAAGATTAATTTTGTTAGGAGGTTCTTGCCTAACATTGCAGATTTACTCAAGCCTTTGACAACCATTCTAAAGAAGAGTTCAGCTTTTAGTTGGACTAAAGGAGGGAAAACCAATTTCTAGGCTATCAAAGAGGCCTTAACAGAAGCCCCTGCTCTCCTAAACCCAAATTTTAGTAAGGATTTTATCCTTTATGCGTATGGAGGTCATGATGCCATATCTGTAATGTTGACTCAAGAAAATTCAGATGGATTGGAGCAGCCTATTGCTTTCTTTAGCAAAGGTTTAGAAGAGTATGAATAGAGATACTCTTTTGTAGAAAACATGTGCTTGTGGTGGTAAAGAGCCTCAAAAAGTTTAGATATCTATTGACCCATAGCAAGGTACATTTAAAAGTTACTCATCCAAGTGTCAAAGAGTTTTTTCTTTTTAAGGACCTAAATGAGAAAAGAGCTGGTTGGATCACCAAGGTGATGGAATATGACATTGATATTCAAACTACCAAGCTGGTTAGAGGAAGAGGTCTTTGTGAGTATTTGGTAGAGGATGAAAGCGCAAAGAAATCAAAGCAAATGGATGCATCTCTAGTGGTGCATTCTACAGAAGAACAAGCCAAGGCAATGAGTTGGTTGCCTAGCATGATCAATTACTTGAGGACAGGACAATGTCCTGCATGCCTAGATTCAACAAGAAGGAGGTATTATAGATTACAATCTATTCCTTTTATGCTGATTGATGAGGTTCTTTTCAGAAAGGATCACAATGGTGTCCTTTTAAGATGCATAGATTTAGAAAAGGTAGTAGACATCCTATTTGAGTTTCATGATGGACCTTCTGGAGGTCACTTTTCTCCTAGGACTACTACTTTTAAAATCATGAGGGCTGGATACTATTGGCCATCTATCTTTAAGGATAGTCATGATTATGTCAGAAAATGCATCAAGTGTGCCATGTTTGTAGGAAAAGAAAGGCTTGCAGCCTTGCCCCTACAACCAATCAGTTTAGAGCAACCTTTCATGAAGTGGGGTATAGACTTCAATGGTATGATCAATCCCCCATCTAGTGCAGGCCATCAATGGATAATTACTACAACAGATTATTTCACTAGATGGACAGAAGAAAATGCATTGAAAGAAGCCAATGAGAGTGTTGTCCTAAGATTTTATGATAATTTAATTCATAGGTTTGGCACCCCTGATTCCATCATTTCAGATAATGCCTTAGCATTCACAGGCCTCGAAGTCTCAGAGTGGGCAGTCAAGAATGGCATCTATCTGAATACCAATTCAAATTATTACCCCCAAGGAAATGGCTTGGTAGAATCCACAAATAAGAACTTGATTAGGATAATCAAGAAGACCCTGCAAGGTAATCAGAGAGATTGGCATACTAAGTTGAGGTCTGCATTGTGGTTAGATAGAATTACCCCAAAGAAAATCATTGGTAATTCTCCTTATGTGCTAGTATATGGTAGGGAGGCTAAGTTGTCCATTTCAACTCAATTACCAGCTTTGGACTTAGCTACTCAATATGCCATGTTTGATGAAGAGGATCCCTTACATATCAGATATGCTCAATTGATGGAATTGGAAGAACTCAGAGATAAATCCATGAAGGATATGGAATTCCATCAAGTCCAGACAAAGAGGAGCTTTGACAAAAGAGTTAGGATCAGAAATTTCAAAGTTGGAGACATAGTCCTCAAGTGGGATGAGTTCAAGTCTAAGCCTGGCAGACATACAAAGTTTGATTCATTTTGGGGTGGACCATTTGTTATAATAGAGTGCAAGGGAACCAATGCCTTTTAGCTTTCAACTTTGGAAGGAGATGCCTTGCCAATTTTAGTCAATGGATTCCACTTGAAGCCCTGCTTTGAGTTAATCCCTCCCTGTAAATTCTTGTAGATATGTGTTTCTTGTTTTCTTTCCCTTTTTCTAGCCTAGTTTTCCTACTTTCCAAGAAGTGCTCGTGCACAAGTTTTTCTTGCTATTTAGTTTTATCCCTCTATCAAAGTTTTGTGTTCAGAATGACCCCATGCCCAATGGATATGTCAAGGCCACTGGTTTTCCATGTCAAGCAGGCTGACATCCAGCAGAAATCGCCAAAATGTTGCCCTAAATTTCCTATTCTACAAATTTGGCCAAAATCTATTTCAAGGTCTCTATTTTACCCCTACCAAGCATCCCTAAAATTTTCATGGCCTCACATTTTGTTTCCTGGCCTCTGCAATTATTTCAAGCCCCTGGTCTGCAGGTTTAAAAAATTCATAAACTAGCCGTTAAAGGCCAAAACCCTTAAAAACCCTAGAGCCTCATTCTAATTCCTTGTTACTTTATCGACAACTTAAGTGACTAAAGGGGCATGTGCATATTAAGTTTCCTCTTGTTCGCCAGTTCTCTTATTCTTTTCGGTGGTCACCTTTTCTTCTTACGAATTGGCGGTTCCTTATTCTCCTGGTCACGAAATTAAATCGTGGTACCCTAAGTTATTCAGTGACTCCGTGATTTGCCCTCAGTCAAGCATTCTCTTAATGAAACCTTGGGTTCATGCTTGATTCAAAAAATTAGCAAACTCCATTTGTTCGTGTATTCGTTCAACTTAATCACAGTTCATCAAAGTATTCTGCAAATGAAATTACCTCATTCGCTGATTCGCCAGGTCAATATGGGGTTAGTTCTATAGGCAGTGGTGAGTTTCTGCATTGGATGGTTGTCTTACGATTAGAAGGAATATTCCATGGTCACAAGGAGATGAGACTGGCTGTAGATTTGGTATCAAGGTTTTTGTCTTCATTCGGCAGTTACTTTTCCTATTTGGTGATTCAGCGAATGCAGTGGTTCGCGTAATCTCTTAATTTTGGTGGTTAAGCCCTTGATGACTAGCGACTTAGTGAGCAGTTAATTTCCCTTCAGTCACACAATCTCTTATTCTTTCGATGGTCTCAAATAACCGAGGGTCCCAGTTAGTGAAATCTATGGCTGGTGTGTGTTCTCATAGGATTGTGTCATAGCATCAGATCATGTGCTCGCAATTAGATTGGTATCTCAAACAGTGGGTCCGATGTCAGAAAGTTGCAATGTGTATCTGAAATGGCACAGTTTGATTGGTTGTTTGGTATGCTATGTGGCGGTTGTCAGTGGGCCCATGGGGTCAAGGCTTTCTAAAGAAGATAAAGTGTGATCAGATCTTGCGGCTATTGTTATATCAGAGGCTCAAGATGCTCAATCATTATCACAGCGGTATAGCGACAGCCATCCGATGGTGCTTTTCAAGATCATGGGTCCGGTTTGTCTGGGCACTGATTTGCTTGCTTCTCATTGGCCATTGACTTCCACGGTGGTGTTTGACTTGCTGGGGAATTTTAAGTAGTTTTCTCAGTGCATCCGGGCCATTTATCTGCTAGGAAAAGTTAGACATCGATGAACACATTTTAAAATGACCGGTTAGCCATTGGTTTTCAAAAATTCAAATGTGTCTAAGAGGTATTTGCCATAATCTGGTTTGCAGACCGCGGGCGGTGAGGTAGCTCAGGGAATTTATGTCTCTAGGACACTTGCAGTTAAGGGAGATGATGAAAGAGGTTTGGGCAACTGCCTTGGGTCGATTCTTGTCCCAGAAAGGTACCAACCAGTGCATTCATGGTGGGACTTTTGTGTAGGAAAGCAGATAAATCTAGGCTGCTTGTCCGCGAGTTGATGTAGTACAGGATTGGACACTCAATGATGAATATTTGATCGGTTGAGATATTTGTAGGAGATACATTTACAATCAAAAATTACAGACTTAGGGTTTGAATATTTTATGTAAAATCTTGTAACCCTAGTTAGGTCTTTGACTCTTGCCTGCATGCAAGAGTATGTATATATTGTATTTTTGGAGCTTTTGGGTAGAAGAATTGACTTTTTCTGTAAAAAGAGAGGTTCACAATTTTAGAAGAAAATCATCTTTTCTTAAGGGTCATCTGTGGTATCAACTCTACCCTCTAGCTTATACAATTGTAAAATTCCCATTGATAATACAAATATTGCAGAGGTATTTTGTGACAATCCTTCGTGTCCCTATGCTTCCTTGTTTGGGTTGTCTCTTATTGGATCAAAGTATGTGCATGTTTTCAATGTTATTTTAGGGTTCCTGATCCCTCTTGCTTTCTACAATTTTGTGTGTTACTATGTTTGATTTGATTTAGATGTTCTTGTGGGTATACTTCAGCCCCTTAACAGTCTTGTCTCAATCCTACACCGAGTTGTAGAAGTGAATGTCTGTTTGCAGGTCATAAGTTGTGTCTTATTCTCAGGCCCTCTTATGAAATACTTATGCAAGCCTATTAAGTAAGTTGTGACCTACTAGACCTAAACTTTTCATTGATTTCATTCCTACATACTGAAATCCAAACCCTAGTTTCGGTGCATCACCTAGTAGGTAGTTTTCTTTCAAGTCATTTCCCTTACAAGCATTCCTTCTATCCCTTTCCCTCCAAAAGTTTTACTTTCATGTCTAAAAGAAAATTAGGGTGATTATCCAAGAGGAACCAGCCTAGAACCTAGAGGTTTCATCTCAGTTAGAAAAGGTCCCACAACCTAGAGATGATTCCCATGTTATACTGAGTTATCAAGACCAAGAGAGTTTGAGACAAAGGTGCAAACTCAGTGTATAATAGGAACCAAAGAAGAAGACAGGTAGAGTTATTTTTAAAGGTACTTTCTATTATTGTGGAGAGGAAGGACACCCTTCTTTTGAGTGTACACACAAGAAGGTTGATCGATGAACTGCTATGGTGAATGACAACATTCAAAATGAACCTGAATTAGAGAACTTGTTGCTTCGGTGAACATTGCTCGGTACAAAGGATGAACCTTGTTAGAGGAGTAACTTGTTTAGGACCTGATACAAGATTGAAGGTAAACTTTTTGATGTTATTTTTGATAGTGGTAGTACTGATAACCTTGTTGCTGAGGACCTGGTTCAAAAACTTGGTTTGAATAGAATGAAGCATCCTTGTCCTTATAGGCTTGGTTGGTTACAAGATGTTCATGCTTTGGAAGTTAGAGAATAATGCTTCATTGATGTTCAGATTGGCCAGTACAAGAATCTTGTTTTATGTGACATTTTGAAGATGAATAGTTGTGATATATTGCTTGGTAGACCTTGGAAATATGATTGTAGAGCTATTTATGACTGTGTCTGAAATGTGTTTACTATTAAGAAGGATGACAGGAAGTTTTCACTAATGCCTTTGATGGATACAACACTCGGTAGGAGAAGCCTAAGTATTGGTAGCTGAGTTGAGATTGTGGATCCAGAGAAAATGAATGATCAGTATGGAGAACCAACCTGTACATTGTCAAGAAAATACTTGAAGAGACAGAGGAAACTAAAGTGGAAGAGTTTGCAAGTAGAAAAGATGGAGGAATTGTATGTGAAGAACCAGTTCAAGATTTATGTGTTGAATCCTGAAAGATGTTCTTCTGACATATGAACATCTTTTGGAACCTGGGGTGTCTAATGCAGAGGCATCCCTGGTTAAGGCAAGGGCATTCTATGTCCTTTGTGAAACTACATGTAGTGTTGATATTTTGGCTGATGTTACTCGGTTGCAGTCTTGATCGACAGTCTCGGTCATTGAAGGAAGGTCGATCACTAAAGGAACTCGAAAGTCTCTAGTGCTCGCTAAAAGTGTTACTTAGTCATGCCTATGATGTTCAGTCGACACTAATGTAGGGTGATGCCTGGCTTGCTCAATTAATTTACTATCACTCGGTAGTTCTAGTTTACCAACTAGAGTTTTGTGTGATTTGTTGAGCCGACTTAGTGAATTTATTGTTGGTAGCCATTGTTACGGGCTGACATGCTGAATTAAATGTTTGTATACATTTGTAAGCCAACTTGTATGGCATTTAATTATTTATTTTGGGGAGTTAAGGGTTTCATCTTTCTGACTTGTGGCTGATGATTAGTATTTAAGGAGTTCTTGGGTAGATGTTTAACTGACACAACTTAGCAGATCTGGGATATCAAATGAAAAACTTAAAGCTGAAGTTGGTGAAGTTGTGGAAAAGTTCTTGATGAACTTGCAGATCAGATTATAATCTGATAGTTGCTTGTAGTAGAGCTAGGGGTTTGCATACTTGGAGACAAGGAGATTTCTTGGAGGCTTGTGAGCTTAATTTTAGATTTGCCTTAGGGTTTCCATCAGCTTTTAATTATCATCAGAGCTGAACTAGCTGAGTTTATATTGGATCTAGTTGAGGATCTTGTAGAATTGTTTTCTAATTGTAATTGGGCCTAACCCGGAAGGGCTTACAGCCAGGCATGTTAATGAAAATTAGTGTTAAATAATTACTTTGTGTTACATTATTTAGTATTCCACTGTGTAATTCTATTGGCTGCAAGGTTTGGACTATCCTTCATTGGATCCACCATCCTTGACTGCATCATATTATTATGACACACTACCATGGAAATCAGGTCAGGATGCCTTTATTTATGATAATTCAAGGAACAAAAGGAATAGGAAAGTCTTATCTGATTGGTGCAATCAGTCAAATTCTTTAGACTACAGCTTTTCCAAGTCCTTCTCTGCTTCTATTACTTGCACCAACTAGAGTTGCAGCTTTCAATATAGGAGCTTCTACAATTCATTCAAAGTTGAGAATACCAATTAGAGATTTTTCTCAGCTAGAGGGGATGTGACTCACAAGTTTTCAAGAATAAATGGCCCATATCAGGTATATTTTGATTGATGAAATGAGCTTCATTAGTCAAAACTTGCTGGAAAATATAGATTCTCGACTTAGACAAGCCTTACCACAAAGTGCTGACATAAGCTTTGCAGGTATACTTTGATTTTTTCTAATGAGCCTATTTTTGTGCTATAATATTTATCAATATAACTCATCTCTAAATACAATCATGTAATTTTCATAGATAGTCTTCTAATAATTTCTCTTACTTTATTTTAGGTATATCTATTATTTTAGTTAGTGATCTTGGTCAGTTGCCTCCAGTGAATGATAAACTGACATATGCTAGCAACAGGCGGGCAAAGTTACTGTGTAAAGAATTCAAAATAGTGGTTACATTAGATAAAATATTTAGGCAAGATGGAGAAAACATCCACCAAAAAAGATTTCGTCAACTTCTCACAAATGTGAGAGATGCAAGTCCAAACTTAGTTGATTGGAACTTACTTATGATGAGAACCCCTGTGAGGTTAGTTGTTGCAACCAATGATGATTTTGACAAGACAGTGCATTTGTTCTCTACAAATTCCAATGTTCGTAACCATAACTTGAGGATGTTGTATTTTTTGAGGCAACTTGTTGCATGTAGCCTTGCAACTAAGTCAAGGAACAATAATACAATTGAAGATTGCTCGAATGAAGAACTTGATCTAGAGTTATTGTTTAGTAAGGATTTGAGGGTCATCTTAACTACAAATCTATGGATTGAAGCTGGTCTTGTCAATGGATCCTTGGGATATATCTGGAATATTGTGTACAAACCAGGAACTGCCCCACCTGAACCACCTGCTTATGTTACAGTTGAATTTGATAATTATTCTAGATTACCATATGATGACCGTCATCCAAGAATGGTTCTAATATCACCAGTCCAGAGGGGTAGAACCTTTCAGATACCATTGAGGTTGGCATGGGCATTGACAATTCATAAATCTCAGGGACTAACTCTTTCCAGAGCCACAGTTGATATAGGCCCAAGAGAAAGAGCAAGATTGACATTTGTAGCTGTATCTTGTGTAAAGTCTCTAGAAGGCTTGAGAATCATGCCACCATTCACATATGACAGCTATGAAAAAATGAAGACTGGGAAATAACTTTCCAATAGAAAAGTAGAAGAAATTAGACTCAAGTGTCTTGAAAATCAATGATGTATTGTAATGTTGTATTGCTATTAAATATTGCATTATTTATTAATGCAATATTTTGTGTCATTATTGTTTTGAATTATCCTTATGCGATAAATTAGTATATCATATTTCAAATTTGTGTTCTCTTTTGTTCTGAATTATCCTAATGTATATCATGTTTGCAAACCCAACTTCTTCTTAATTTAACTATAAAAAATTCCACAAAATCATATCTACTATTCCACTATAGGTAGCATCTAAAGTTTGAAATGGGAATGCAAAATGGTTATTCTGATTAATTATATATACTGATGTTTGTTTAAACCTTTACAAGATACCATTCCACCTATGCCTGCCTCTGACAGAGAGTCCAGCATCATGGTTACAAGCCCCTCTACTTCGATGGCCTCAAATGATGTTTTTGAGAGTGAATTTGACAAGTGTACGTGAATCATTCAATAGTCATGCGCAACTATAATCAAAGTTGTGGAGAATGCAGCATTATCAGTTGACTATGTTGATGAACTGGATATAAAGTAGATGGAAGATATTTTGAAAGTTTTGCACAAGACATCTGCAAAAGTGGATGCATTTCGATCAATGCTAAAAGAAGTATATCGTGATCATTGTACAAATAAAGGTTTCAATACCAACTTTATTATTGAAGAATATGTGATGTACTTGCATCATTATAGAGAAATGTTATTGATTTAGATCATTCTTATCTTGTCTTTCACACTTCTTAATTATCTAATGGTTGTAGTGGGACTTCTATTTCCCCTTTCATCTTTGTTTGTAACTTTCACGAACAAGATAGTGAACATTTTTTTTTCCTATTCCCGTGATGGTTACCCCTATACTTCCAACGTTTTGCAACATTTTTTGTTCATCTCTGTATTTCTAATATTTATTTGTTCAATGAATGCACCGATTAAATGTGAGGAAATAAATATAGAGGACATCTGATTCATTACTATTTCTAACCTAACCCTAAACAATGTTCAAAAACTATACCAATACCTTTAACTATATTAATTAAATTATTAAAATTTAATCTTCAATAGAAACTAAAATAAAATTGTATCTTAACCCATACCATGACTTTAAATTAACAACAGTGATTACACTAATATGGTAACTATTCAAGTTAGTATTTACCATGTATATACCATTGACCATATGTTAAATTGTAAGATTATATGTGATACTAATGATAATTAACAAAAAAAATTATCCTACCCCTACCCGTAATGCTAACCCTAATCCCTTACCTTAATCTTTACCTTTATTGTGAGAGGTGCATGTCCAAAATTAATAGTACTTGAATAAGGTTAAAATTATAAACTAATTGTAACCCTTCTTGAGGTGAAAGTCAAAAATTATTAGTACTCCTAAGGTGCAAATCCAAAATTAATAGTAACCCTTATAGTAACCGTATACATAACACTACATATGATTTAACCCTAACTATATACGGTACATCCTAATACTGCACACAACCTTAAATTAATCCTTACCCTATCCTACATGTTGAATAGCCTAATTGTATTCCTAAGGTTAAAATTATAATGGTAAACATCATGGTTATATAACCCTTAATATGATACTATTCCTAACTGTAAACATAGAATCCTATCCCTAATCGTAACACTAACCCTAACTCTAATATGTTATCGTTAACATTATAATTACTTATTTATGTCATACTCCTAAGGTGATAATTTAATCCTAATCAAAACCATAATCATGTCATTTACCATTGGTCAAAAACTAACCATGAGGATCATACTAACCCTTAATAGGTTAAACCATTACCTTGTTTGTACCCATAACACTACATATCAACGCCAAATCATATTATTGATTTGACGGTTAACCCTATTTTTCATACTAACTTGCATGAATATTTTTACCGTAATACCAATCATAATGTTAAATATCCTATTAACCCGAACTCTCACCCTATCGATAACCCTAACCCTTCCACTAACTCTTACTCGAACCCTAAGTGATAACACAAAAAGACCTACTAAACCCTAACTCTAACCCTAATACTAATCCAAACTTAACACTGTGCATCCCATCATTAACCCACGATTAACCCTCATGAAATAACTAAATATAATACTAATCATAGATCTTATCGTAACCCTAACCCTAACTGTAACGTACTCTTACTTCAAGCATAAAATCATAATGTTAAATATCCTATTAACCCGAACTCTCACCCTATCAATAACCCTAACCCTACCACTAACTCTTACTTGAACCCTAAGTCATAACACAAAATGACCTACTCAACCCTAACTCTTACCCGATGTCAACTTATTATAATAATTTATCATTTTAAAATAAATATATACTATTTTTTTTATTTAAACCCTAATACTAATCCAAACATAACACTGTGCATCACATCATTAACCCACAATTAACCCTCATGAAATAACTAAATATAATACTAATCATAACTCTAATCGTATAATATATATACTATTTTTTTAAACCCTATTTATCATACTAACCTTAACCAATATTTTAACCCTAATACTAATCCAAACTCTACATTATGCATCTCATCATTAACCCACGATTAACCCTCACCATATTAGTAACCCTAATCCTAATCCCTTACCCTAATATTAAACCTTAATGTTACACTAAATATGATAGTAATCATATTTGTAAACCTAACATCATATCCCTAACCACATCATTAATCTCACCCTATCCCTAACCCTAACCCTAATTACAACTCTTACTCGAACCCTAACTCATAGGGTAAAATGTCCTACTAACCCTAACTCTCACCCTATCCCTAACCCTAATCCCAAGCCTAACTCTTACTTGAACCCTAACTCATACCTTAAAATATCTTACTAACCCTAACTCTCACCCTATCCCTAACCCTAACCGTAATTGTAACTCTTACCCGAACCCTAACTCATAACGTAAAATGTCCTACTAACCCTAACTCTTACCCAGTTTCAAAATATTTTATACTAATCCAAACTCAACATTGTGCATCTCATCATTAACACACGATTAACCCTCACTATATTAGTAAACCTAATCCTAATCCCTTACCCTAATCTTAAACCTTAATGTTACATTAAATATGATAGTAATCATAATTGTAAACCTAACATCATATCCTTAACCACATCATTAATCTCACCCTATCTATAACCCTAAACCTAATTACAACTCTTACCCAAACCCTAACTCATAGGCTAAAATATCCTACTAACCCTAACTCTTATCCTATCCCTAACCCTAAGCCTAAGCCTAACTCTTACTCAAACCCTAACTCATACTGTAAAATATCTTACTAACCCTAACTCTCACCCTATCCCTAACCCTAACCCTAATTGTAACTCTTACCCGAACCCTAACTCATAACGTAAACTGTCCTACTAACCCTAACTCTTACCCAGTTTCAAATTATTTTAATAATTTATAATTTATAACTATATATACAATTTTATTTATTTTACAACATTAAACCTAATTGTTGTCCTAACAATTTGATTTTATTTTATTTTTCTGCCATATACATAAACATTACAATTCCTAAAATATCTACTATGTTACGTTGCGACTATATATATATATATATATATATATAAGCTAGTTATATATATATAATATACTACATACCAATCATCCCATAATTAACATTTCTATCCGGCTTCTCACCCACAGCCTGACGCAATAATCCCTCCCTTTTTATTTATTTTTCACGTCTGCCCCACTCTTGGACGCTCACATTCTTTACTGGTTTATTCTATATACATTATAAAATTGAACAATACTTAATTCAAAGGTTCTCAACATATTTAAATTGGAGAGATGGATGTTGCTGTCAAATTCCACCATATATCATTGTCTATTAGTCTGTACAGAAATCGCTCAATGATATTGTTATAGAAAAGTTACCATGAACAAGCGTATGATTCTATCACTCAACTGTATTGTTAGCAGCTCTGCCATCTAACAATGTATCTTCATTGTTTTCATTATTCTACACACTGGAAAAGTTGTTACCTTTCTGTGCTACCCAGGTGTTCTTTTTCACACGCTACTTCTTTTTCACACATTACATTTCACATGTATCCACTTACGCATTTACCAATGCTCTTTCCCATTTCTCTGCGTAAGACTGCCAGAAAATCTTAAAAAGTCGACGGACATCTCCCCAAGAATAAGCCTGTCGGCTTGATAAGTGTCTGGTAAACGTGAGGTGCCTGTACAAGAACATATTTTATTAGAGGATATTCATTTTATCGGGAGGAAATTTTATTTAGGTTCAAAAGTGCAAATTTTGGCGAATCCAACGTGCTTTGGGCAGAGCTGTTAAAATATTTTCAGAATCCAATGGATTGGAACTGTTGTTGCTTGTTTCTTTCTATTTTTTTCATGGTAAACAATTTTTTAAATAAAAAATTTATTAAATAAGAGAAGACTATTTTTAATTCTTCTGCTTGAATTCATGGCGAATGGAGAATTTGTGGTTTTCATTTCATTGTCTCATTTCCCCCTTCTTTCCAAATTTCGTGATTAATAAAAAATTTGAATGAATTGAGTAAATCCCCTATAAAAGCCTCATTAGAAAACAAAAGAGTCATTGATTCTTTAACCAAAATCCCCATCTAAATCTACCAGAAAACTAAGCAAAATTATATAATAAGTATAACTTTCTTTACTGAAACATAACAATTGTGGCAAGCCATGTTATGAAATGCAGATGTACTTTTCAAATTATGTGTTGTCCAAAATATTTTACTACTTGTGACATCTGGTTATACACTAATTGTTGTTTTCTCTAAGGCAAACATATGGGTAATAATTAACATATATTTTGAAAATATGGTAACTAAATATGAAATTAAATGATGACATTATAATATTTTTGAAAGAAAATATTAATGCTTTTAATCATAAATCTTTTTCTAAACCTTTGCTCTTATATAAGGTTTAGTTTAGGATTATTTTTAAAAGATAAATAAGTCTTTTTGTTTTTGAGAAGAGAACATTGTCTTCTTTGTCACTTTGTTTATAAATTTAATTAATTAATTAATTAATTATAAATCTTATTTATGTATAAATGATAAATAATTAATGATTATTTTATGCTTAAAAAATGTTCTTTTTGTATTTGAATATCGATTAACATATCTTATTATGTTATTGATAATATTTTATGTTTCATCTTCATAGATGGGGAATGCCCCACAGAATTATATCTTACATCTTTAACACTCATTTCTAATAGACATGAAATGATTTTTTATTTGAAAAAAAATAGATTAATTGATATTATGACTCCTAAATCTTTGAAGTCAATCCTTTCACCATTTCATGAATGAGAGTGGCAAGGGAAGTTCAAACTTGAGAAAAGACTTAGTTTGTACATAGAATCTATGTTCTATACCTAGCCTCACTTTTCCATTTTGTGAACTTGGCATCAAAAAAATTGATTTATTAACTTTATGAAAATATGATACATTCTTGATCATTATTTTATTATGATGTTCTATTGAGCGATAAGGTGATTTTGGTTTGTCATTTCTTTTATTTAAAAGAGGAAGAAGATGAGATATGGCTTTTGTGCCATCATTGTTTCATATACTTGGTTAAGTAGCAATTTTGAATTCAGAAATAATAATATGCACAATATTATAGCGAGTCAATTTGAACAAACTATATAATATTAATTGTATAAGCCCTAATATTCATTTTTAAGAAACCGATGCTATAGTTGATAGTCATATAAAGAATTGTGAAAGGGTACTTAATGTCAAAATGAAAAAGGAGGACTAAAGATAAATTTCATTCAAGGTAGAAAAATTTTCAACCTTAAAGCCAAGTTAAGCTACACAAAATATATTTCTACGAAGAAAAACTACAAACAAGCCAAAAAATCTTCATGCTAATCATCATCGTCATACCTGGATTATATGCCTTGGTACCTCCTTTTACATTCCAGTTTATATGGGTTCCAATGATGCTAGTGTGTAGTATTAGTCATAGGCAAATTTTGTGTATAATAATAAAATAATAATCTTTCTTTTACGATTTTAGGATTTAGATTTATGCACTTAATAATTAAATGTAGAAATGAAAGTGTGTTTTTTAATAAAAAAAATTATTCAATAAATAATTAAATAATTAATTGTGATTGTGTGGTATTTACATTGTTTCTAATTTCAAATTTTTTAAATACAAATTTAAACTTCTTTTAATTGTACAAGTTATATGTTTTTAAAGTGTGTTTTGATGTGTGTTTATTACCATATTTTTATGTAGCGCACATAAAATGGTTTGAGATGTCTTTTATATTTACTACATTATTTGTGTCTTAGATGGTTTTCCTTTCATTGCACCTTTTTTGGGGTTTCAAATCTTGTATTTTAATTTTATGTTTTTCATAATAATAATTTTTTTTGGATGTCCAATTATCAAATTTTGAAAATTAAGACCTCTTTACTTTTCAATGTATGGTTGTGTAATAACTTATTTAATGTATATGAACTCTATTTTGTTAAATCGTGACTCATTACAACAATCCTTTAATTTGTTTGCTTCTATATTTTGGAAGATTATATTACTAGCACTCATGTACAACACAATTGATGTAATAAGTCTTATAAGATGGTGGATGATTATGTGTTTTGGTTTAAGTGAAGAATAGTAAAAGTGGGAGCCTTTTGGTTATTAAGTGTCTATTTTGTGAGCCTCTCCTTAAATAGTGAAAATAGCATTTGCATCCTTTAATATAGTCTTTCTTTAATATAGCATATCCTAGATTTTGTAAAGGGTTTTAGAATCATTTTCATGAAGTATGGCTGCCTGCAATAAACTCACCTTGTCATGTTATATTTCTTTCTATTCTATTATTTTTGTATGTTCCATCTTTTTCTTGATTGACTTCCATTTCATCATCCCTTACATTAAGATATTTAAGATATTTATTGTGGTGCCTTTTCAATCTCATAGACTTTTCCCCTGAAAAAACTCCACGGGTTTGGTCTGCCAAGTTCTATCAATTATTCCCTATCTCTCAGGTACCCAACAAGTAAGTCTATGTATTATATAATTCAAGGATATTTTTCTTGATTATAAACTGTTCTATGGATTTTTTTGTTCTAGATTTTGGAGGAATATTGGTCATAATATTTGATATTAGTATTAGTGCTACTTTAAGTTTAATCAGTTGGCCAATCAAGAATGGCTCCATATTGGCCTGTTCATCTTTTCTAAAGATACTGGGAATATTGTGAAATCTTTTGAATTTTGTAATCATGGACTTGGAAAAATTGAATTATTTATGGTGGTTCCAAGCTATGTCAAGGGTGTTAATATTAAGGAATTGTCCAATCTAACACACATCAACGAGTAGATAAAATATTTTTAAAAATGCATCAAAAGTAACCTTCACTTAAGATCATCATTAGTTATTGTAAAATGTTCTACATAATAATGAAAGAATCAATTCAAAATTTTCAAGGTTCATATATTTTGACTCAAGGGTTGAATTAAAAATAGACATATAAAAAACTAGGAAATTAATATATTCATTAAAGCTCTTAAAATGAAAAATCAATTTTGTAGAATTTAGGAGATAGGGTCATCTAACAATAATTTACATTACTATTTGTAATGATATAGAGGAAATTTCTACCAAATATCATTGGAAATGAACCAAATTGAAATTACATGAGAAAATTGTGTGGTCTTCCAAATGTTGAAATTTCAATTGAGTGGCAAGTAATAAAATAGTTGTAACTCAAAACAATCTAAGAGGTCTTGCATGTGGTTCTTCATTTGCATACATGACCACGAAGGAAGTTACAACTATAACATGTGACAAAATGTTCCCTTACTTTATCCTTTTAATAAATGTACACACCCCATTGCAATGCTCCCATTTTGACATAGGTATAGAAGATGTTTACAAAAGATGTAGAATTTGGCTTTATACTTATCAATTGTATTTTCTTGAAAGTTTGTAAAACCTTTTTTAGGAATAGTTCATCTATTCATTTTAAGTTTGAGAAAGTGAAAGACAAATTAGGTAATGGTATAATGCCATAACAAGTGATATTACATTGTCTCAAATTTTCATTAAGAGAATATATTAAAAAATAAGGAAAACTTCATTTTTTTCAAAGACAAGTGGTGATCCAAACCTATGTCTCAAATTTTCATTAAGAGAAGATATTAAAAAATAAGGAAAAATTCATTTTTTTCAAAGACAAGTAGTGATCCAAACCTGTGCAAGGAAGAAAAATTTAATATGTTGCAAAGTTTTGTTGATGTTGATAGTTGCATCTAACACACCCTTATTCAATTTACTTTTTCAAACAAGTATTTTTAACCTGGTGTTTTCCCCTTATGTTTTTTAGGTTGTTAAATATTCTTGAATTCTTATTTCCAAATCCTTTTCAAGAGAGGATTAGAGGATTATTCTTTCACTATATGTTGTCTTAGATAACATTCTAGCATAGAACCAAAATTCATGTTAACATGTCAGGGTGTGTGAGGACTTTGTTCAAATATTGAGAGTCTAGACTTTTGTTGTCTTCTGATCATGAATAAGGTGTTTTTATCTTTGGTTTGAAATATGATATGAGATATAAATATTAATAATTGTGCTCCCAATGATATGCCGCATCTCCAAGCATATTTGATTTTTTTTATATTTGAATTTATATGCTCTTCAACACATTATTATTATCGACATACCCATTGCACCTCCTTTTGGTGCAAGTTCTCTAGTACTAATATCATTTCGAATCGCATGTTGACATCACTATCTAGCACACTTATGAGCACAAAGAAAATTTATGAAAAGGGAGAATAATTTCCATTTTTTTTTTATTTCTTCCTATTTCTTGACTCTATTTGCTAGATTATTTACATGTTGCACATAAAACCTTATCATTCTTGGTGCTCTCCAGTTCAATAATGACTTAAAAGAAAGTTTTGTTGCTCAACAATGAATAGAGAAATCCTTGGTTACTTTGATATCTGGAAACTTCTCTCAAATCAGTTTCCATTAGTGCTCTATATATTTATTTGTTCTTTTCTTACTGAATTTAGTTTATAAACACCATAAATAAAAAGAGTTATAGGTAGCTGGAGTTTATGTCATTTTTTAAAAAAGTTGATGTTCCTGGAAATTGGCATTTGTCGTCTTGTATTTGAAATTAAAAAATTAGCATTCGTAGTCTTGTATTTGGGAAAAATATGGTTATAAAATTTGTGGTCTTGTATTTGAAAAATAAATTAAAAAATTGGCAATAAAATTTGTGGTCTTATATTTGCAAAAAAATAAAAAAATAATATTGTGAGTGTAGTTCCTGGATACAAAAATATTGAAAAGATTTTGAAGTCATGGAAAAAGTCTAAAAAACTCAGCCAATCCATATATGAAGACTCCCTTCTAAAATTAACACTAATATACTTGTTGTGTGCTATAAAAGTGTCATACTTCTGTGAATCATTACATTCAAGAACACTCAACAATGAGGTCTCAAATAGCGATTCACAACTCTCTATTCGTGGAGTGCAGAGGTTGTATTATGAGGCCCTCAGATTGACCTAGTTATGCCCATGCAAGTACACCAAAAAATGAGAGAGTCAAAGATGAATAGCAAGCATGCTAATCTCCATGATCATCAAGTTATTACATGCAAATGAAACTAGTCTAGATGATAACAATGCAAGAAAGTAAACTATTCTATTGAAATGAAAATATTACAAATCCTTGCTAATTATGCTATGTGGATTAAGCTAGAACAATGAAAGGAAACATGAATCTAAACTATTATGTAAATGCAATACTAATATAAATTATGGATTGCCATGAGGCATGAGAGAAGAAGACAAGAAGAAAGAAGTCTCAAATATCCAAGCTCCAAATGCTCAAAAAGCTTCTTCCAAGATTTCTCTCCAAACCTGCAGCATAACAATAGTATGAAAATTCTGGGATCTGAAATGAGAAGGAGAGGGCTCCTTATATAGGAAAATATGGAGGAGAATGCATCCTCAAGAGCAATGTGGGATAAATCCCAAAAAAGGCAAAAAGAAGAAAGAATCAGGAAAAGGATTTTTGTTTTATTTTTATTTGATTTATTTCCTTTTCCATCACAGATTTTGCTTTAAGTGGGGATTTTATTTATTTAAAAGAGGAATTATCTTTTAAATAAATAAGATAAGTTTATTTAATAAAAAGAGGAATATTTAATTAAATAAGATAAAATCATTCAATTAAAAGAGATTTTAATTAAATAAGATTATTTTATTTAAGATATTTCTTTTAATTAAATAAGCCTATTTTATTTATTTAAAGGGGAATTATCTTTTAAATAAATAAGATAAGTTTATTTAATAAAAAGAGGAATATTTAATTAAATAAGATAAAATCATTCAATTAAAAGAGATTTTAATTAAATAAGATTATTTTATTTAAGATATTTCTTTTAATTAAATAAGCCTATTTTATTTATTTAAAAGGGAATATTTCTTTTAATTAAACAAAATTATTGATGAAATGATCAAACCTTAGAAATATTTGAATTATTGATTTAATTGCAATTTGATCAAGGAATTGATTTGAAAATTGCAAAACATTGATTCAGGAAATTGATAAATTGAAGAATTGAAGAAATGGGGCCCAAAGTCTAGGCGACCATTTTAGGGTGCATACATTTGCCCCTCTTTGGGTAATGTGTGATCATTCTGGGAACACATGTAGCCAAAGAATGGAATTGAAATGTGAGATCAATTTGGGATCACAAAACAACACAGATGTGTGTTCGACGAATGGGAACACATCAGGACAAAGATAAGCTGATTGAAAAAGACAAGGCCAACACCCCTATAAATAGGTAATTGTCAAGTCTCAAGCAAGGTTTGATTGATAGGCTTGATAAAGCTAAATCAAGGATTGAAGTTTGATAGGTACTACCCCCTCGTGATCGAAATCGAAATGTGATAGAGGAGAAATAGTAAATTGACAAATTTGATCAAATCAAACTAAAGAAAAGGATCATAGAACCAAGGTAGATCATCATGAAAGGTTATGCCCCAAGGTTGAATTAGAAGAAAAAAAGTGGGGTGAAAGAAAATGGAAGATAGAAGTTTGAAAGAAATGGAAAGAAATGGAGAGAAGAAAGAGAATTTGCCTCAAGAAAGAGGATGCCCCAAAATCAATCAACTATTTAAGATAGAGAATTTCGATTGAGATCATGAAAGAATATAAGGAAATGAAGATCGGAACGTGATCACAGTTGATTAAAAGTCCAAAAGAAAGATGAAGGAAAACCCTCTCAAACTCATAATGCAGCCTATAAATGCAATTTAACATGAAATCTAACAATGCAAGCTACATGAGAATGCAAAGGTGTACTTGCAATAGAGAAACTGTAACATAGGATTTTGTGTTCTTCATTCATTAGAGAATGTTAAAAAACTTATTTTCATCATTGGGCCATTATTAACGGACATCGAAAAATCACACAATCATCACTAGTTACAAGCACAACTATGAAGATATGAATGTGATTTATATCGGATTGGAATGTGGAAAGATTATAACATAAGCATCAGAGACATAAAGGTTCAAGATGACTTCAATGTTAGCTTACCCAATTTAATGTAGCAAAACCACACTCGCATCAAGGCATAGATGCCAGGATGACCACAAGAATGATTGTGCAAAAAAAGTCAAGGATGATGCCTCAAATCTCCTAAGTGTTTCAAGGGAACAACAAGAGACACTCAAGAGGTTCAAGACCAGACCCACAAGCAGTGAGCAAATAAAAACATGCCCCATGCCCCAAGTCCTCTAGCTATGCATCATGGAGAGACTTATTGACAAGGACACTCAACAAAAAACCAATAACAGTCAGCACACAAAGAAAAGATCATAAGATATCTTCAAGCATTAAGTGTGGTGTTTAAAAATTGAAGTGTGTTAACTGATACTAAGTTCTAAGGATAAGGATCAAATTCTTGCAAGTAGGTAAAATCACATGACAAAATTGGGTAAGACCAAACCGATAAGTGTTGAGAAACACTCAAAGCCGGGGTTGTGCTGAAAAACATAGTTGAATCCTAAAGACTGACGCATCCAAGAGACCAAAGCTAACACAAGTATGACCCCTAGACAAAGACAAAGACCAATTCTAAACCAAGGCAACAAGGACAAGGCATGACGGAGAAAGGCTAAGTGCTGAGGATGCATGCTAAGAAATAGGGGTGCAAAGGCCTCAAGTAGCGCCTATTTCTAGGTTTTTACCACTTGGATTTTTTTACAATTTTTTTATTCAGGACTTTTTATAAAAAAAATTTGTATTTTTGCTACCAAGGCGCCTGTTTCTAGATTTTCACCAAGGCGCTTTTTCTATTTTTTTGAATTTTTTGAATTTTTTATTTTTTTGCATTTTTTTTAATATATAATTTTTTTGGAGATACATCAAAGCGCCTATTGCTAGGTTTTCACTAAGATGATTATTTTTTCAGGACATTTATATGCTTTGTAGGATTTTTTCAGCATCATATATGAATTTTTTAGAATTTTTTCAGGATCAATAAATATGTACAAAGGATGCCCCCAGATAGAATAGGCATCATACTCGCAAGAAAGATCACATCATGTAGTCCCAATGTCTAGCAAGGTGGAGAACAAGATGGATTAGCAAGCTGGTGGAAGAGATGGAAGACAAGAGAATGAAGGAGAATGAAGGGAAGAAATCTTCAAACGAAAACTCCTCAAGAGTACCCAAGCTAAGGAAAAATTGTCATGTAAAGCACATTTGGACAAGCAATGAAAGGCGAGCATAGGATAAGTCACCACAGCGTAATGTAAGAGCAAGAAAGGATGTAGTCCAAAGGAGTAGACATGTCAAGAGACTTCATAGCATCGTGTTTTACTCTTCTTCTTTTTTAATTAGATCAAGACCCAAGGGGAAAAGGATAGCGAAAGGCTAGAATGAATGGAGGAAAATGAATATGAAGGCTAGACATGAATGGAATGGAAGAAAGATCATCATAAGATAGCTCACAAGATAGCCAAATATTTGAGTATAGGTCAACATTGCCAAGATCAAAGATGGAATGGATGAAATATGTAGAAGAACTACGCATGATGCCTAATTGTTAGGTTTTCATCACGGTACTTATCCAAGGTGCCACAAGGGAGTGGTTTTCACCATAGGAAAAATTTATTTCTCTTTACTTTTTCTACCAAGGTGCCTGTTTCCAGGTTTCCACCAAGGCACATTTTCAATTTTTTTTGTTTTTTTATTTTTGTTTTCTTTTTGAATTTTTCTTTTTTTTTTGGAAGAAGGCAAGCTTTTAAAATAATGCTCTTTGAAAGGATAAACCATGATATGCCAAGGATTCAAAATGGTATGCTCAAAGATGCTAATAGGGAAAGGAAGATGGAAGAGAAAAATGGAGGATAAGGCTTTATGTAAAGTGAGTGAGGCTGGAGGATAGGATGAATAGGAAAATGAGGAAAAAGGATAGAATATAGAAGGACAATGAATGGAAGGATTGTGAAAAGGTAGATGGATAGGAAGGAAAGATCAACATCGACACACACCTTGAAGGATGGTGAGAGGATGGAAGAAATGTGAATGAAGGAATCCGTGAAGGAATATGGTGAATAGATAGCAGAGGTTGCGGTTTAGGCACATGGAATGGAAAAAAAATTTTGGAAAAAGATGAAGTGGAAGCCTTTGGAAGCTTGAATGTCAATTTAACTTTTTGGTCAACATTAGACTCTTTCAAGAGAGACTTTGGAATCCATATAGCCTTAGGCTTTTCATTTATTTTTGATGATTTAGAGAGAATATCTTCAATGATGGATTTTGGAACCCATACTTGTCTTGTAGTTTTCTTCTTAGATATCTCTTTTGACTTTATGCCTCCATGTCGATTAGAGGAGACATGGTGATCTTCTTTTTTTGATGGATTCTTATATTGCTTCTTTTTCTTGTATTAAACATTCAAGTTACTTCCAAAAGACTTGGGACTTGTGGAAGAAGAATGATATGACTGGTTTAGATGGGTGGGTGGATGAAAAGGATTCAAGGGTATGAATCTATGTTGATCTTGAGGAAACATAGGAGATGGACAGACGTAAGGACCCAAGATGGATGACAAATTAGGAGAGTTAGGAGGGGAAAGTGAAGGGACATAAGGGCCCAAGATGGAAGGAAGATGTGAAGCCCTTAGTATTGGTGGAGGAGGTCCAAGGATGGACGTGGAAAATGCAAAAGGATAATCAATAAGTTCATCATCATCTATATGACAACCAAGGACATCAGCATCTTTAGAGTGAACATTAGGATTTGCAATAGGCTCATTAACATCTTGAATAGGAGAAACTTCTTTGATAGGATTGTTTAAAGCTTGCAAAGACTTAGGAAGAGTAGAAAGTGGAAGTGAACATGGAATGGTAGAACAAAAAGATGAAAGACTTTGATCTTGACAAGGAGCTTTGGATAGCATAAGCACATCATTTTTCTCTTGATTTTCAATAGGCTTAACATTGAAAATAAAAACACCTTTTTCAATAACCTCAATGGAAGTAAGGTCATCTTGATTGTCAATAAGCTCAATGGTGTGAGTAGTAGCTTGATCTTTCTTACGAGAAGACTTAAGACATGGTGGAATAAATGAGGAAGGGTGTAGACGATCAAAAGAACCATGAAGCAGAGGAGAGACATCGTGAAAAGAATTGGATGATGTGGAGGGTTCTTGATCTTGATCTTTCTTTATATTTTTTCCTTTATCATTTTCAGAGTCCTCTTGACATGGAGCCACTTCTAAGGACAAGGAAGCATGTTGGAATTGTATGGAAGACTTTGGAAAAGATGGTGAAGGACTAGCTGAAGTAGGCATTATAGCACATAAAGGCTTAGGCTCTTTAAGTTTAGCATTATTGAAAGTATTTACAGCCAAGTGAAGGTTAGCTTGAGTTTCTTTAAAAGGTAGCCCTTGAGGATAACTATAGGGAACTACATGAAAAGCATTAGGATCTTTTTTGGATGAAGGATTTGTGAAAGATTTGAAAGACTTGGAAGCTTTAGGAAATGTATGCGTATTGGAGGAAGTAGGGGATGGAAGGGAACCATCACAAGACAAAGGTTCAACATTAACATGATCTTGCTTGGGAGTGTAATCTTTATTTTCAGAATGAGAATTCTTAGAGGAGAGATTCTTATAGTATTTACGTTTATAATCAGCGCAGTAAGCTTTCTCTTCCTCAAGTGAAGTAGATGTATCATCTAGGTATTGTTCATAGAAATCATCAAATTCTCTTTCAAAATTAGAATCATATGGATCACCATCATGATCTATCCAATGTGATGACCCATTTCTAGTAAGCACAAGCACACGACTAAGAGGACTCTTAGGAATAGAAGTGTCATAGGTATCACTACATTGTCCATCATCATAGTCATCATAGTCATCAAAGACGAGTGTGTCACTCTTCGTGGGAGAGGTATCACAAGGATTACTATATTGCTCATATTGAGGAGTGAGACTCTTGGGAGAAGTAGAAGAGGAACGAGATCGTGAAGAAGAGGAAAGTGAAGACCTAGTGGAGGAATAAGTATTGGATAATGAGGAATGTGAATAATGTCTAGAAGAGTCATGATGAGACTTAGAAGATGAAGAATGCTCGGAAGAAGAAGGTCGTGACATGATCATGTTAATGATCCTAGCAAAGGCGTCTGATTCATTCAACTTTTCTTTTATTTTTGTCTTAAGTTTATCACCTTTTCCATATCTAGAAGGACTATTGGAAGAATAAAACTCTTCGAATTGAGTAATAAGTTCTAGATCATCTATTGTCAAGAGAGGTTCCATAACAAGATAGTTGGAATTCATGGTTCTGGAAGAGGAGGAATCATGCATGGAACTGAAATAAGAGGTGAATACAAGAAGGTAGACTAGATAGTAAGAGGAAAAGAATCAAGAAGACATGAAGAGTTTAGGAAGAAGAGGAAGAATGGACAT
Organism: Chamaecyparis obtusa; assembly: GCA_027943335.1. Lineage (NCBI taxonomy): Eukaryota > Viridiplantae > Streptophyta > Pinopsida > Cupressales > Cupressaceae > Chamaecyparis > Chamaecyparis obtusa. The sequence continues at coordinate 137,439 of BSBK01004896.1, read as the reverse complement.
GGGAGACTAGGAAGACATGGGAGATGTGGAAGAAAAAAGACCAAGAGTCATTTGTGCAAATTCATACCATTGAAGTTCATTTGAGCAATATGTCATAGCACCTAAGATCCATCCTGGACTGACCAAGGGAGACTGGAAGTGACAAAAATCAGCAAGATAGCAAAAAGACTCTGTGTGACAGTTCTCAGAGTACTGGGGCAATACAATTTTCCAGGGTGATAGTTCTGACAAAGTAATGCGGTAGTTTTCAGGTGACTGGTGCAATAGAATCTAGGCAAGCAGTGCAATACAAAAATAGTAGCGAAGTATCGTACGATAAAACTTGAGACAATATGTGATGAGATTTCAATGTCGCATGATTCTTTGGCCAGCAAGTGTAAAAAAATTAGTTTTGAAGGCAATTTGGGGATTCTGGAACTCAGAAACTCAATTTTTGGTTCATTTTAAAAGATTAACTCGGTAGATTAACAGATTTCTAGCATTTATCAAGCACATAAAATAGCAACCATGGAGTTTCAGCAAGCAAATGTCTTCAAACAATGAACAAGGGGCAAAGAAACCTCGCTCATGAACATGAATAGTGACTTAGTATGCTATTCCTGAAAGATACCACTTGTGTATGTTCTCCAAAATGTTTTTCCAATCACACACAGTCCTAAAAAGAAAAATTTGGCTGAACTATGGTTTTTAATAATGGCTTAACTCTGCAACTTTTACAATTTCAAGAAGGCAAACTCCAATCTAAGCACACTGGGTTTTGACACATTCTGAGAACTTAATCAATCAGAGATGCTAAGGAGATCTGACAGCCCATCAAGAAACTATACCCGTGGAGATTTCTTCCACAAGGACATTTGTATAGCGGTTGTCACTACCATGGCAAAAGTGGCTATTACCACTTGAGGTTCTGTCAACGTGGCTTACCCAATGAAGGGAATGTCCACTATAGTTAACCCTCTCTAAAAGGTGACTCACAACAAGGACCACATGGGGACTTGGCTTAGATCCAAGGGTCTGAGTTTCTGGTACTATCCAAAAAGGGAGTAGAGCATAATCCTCTATCCTTTTCTCTTCACCCAAACATAGAAGACAAATTCATTCCGACACGCTAAGACTAAAAATCTCTTGCCAAGATTCGTAATGTCAATAACTCATGATCTATCAACCTCTCCAGAGAGAGAATGCATCAATCAAAAAGTCAAAGACTACAAATCTAGTAGAATGCAAAGACAGTTCTAGTAACCTCCCTACCTACAAGGGTTCTCTCATTGAGAAGAGTTTCGCTAGAAATCCACTCTCTCAAGAACCACGAATAGTGTTAATAGGGCCTACTTATCTATGTGAAACACTTATGCCAGAAATGAATCTATATTCTTTTTAAAGTCCCAAAATTGAAATGTGCTTTATGAAAGCGATAAATCACCCAAGCCAAACACACGAGAGATTAATTTTATACCCAAAATCCAAATGTTATGGAGATTCAACAAAATACCTCAAGTCCAATGCAACGTGCTTCATAGATTTTTGTTGAGCTTTTGTTTGTGCAAGCAAGCCACGAACTCTCCAACAAGCAAACAAGCAAACAAGCAAACAAGATATGCAATGTATATCCAATTTATGCAAACCATATGATTAGATATGAAAATAAATTGTTAGGATAAATAATAGCCAACAAATAATCCAAATGACAACTCATATCATGCATTGATCAATGAAAAATAAGTGCATACTCATCACAAAATTTTATTTTTTTTGCATTTGACCTAGTCAACAAGATCTGATTTTTTTGATATGATTTCGGCCAAAAAAATGGAAATGAAAAATAGAGACCCATACTAAAAAATAGAGAGATTTTTAAAAATGTAAAAAAAAATTAAAAATCTCTTCATTTGTGCCCTAGAGACCCATTTTACCAAAATAGACCAGTTTTTGTAAATCAATTATTTGAGCTATGATATTGCATCCAAATTCAAAATATAAAGAATGCACCTCTTGTATAATTTGAAGAAATTTTCAAAAATGTAAATTTTTTAAAAAATATGCTAATTTGCACCGAAAATTAATTTTTTATGAAAAATCAAGAAAAAATTGTAAAAAATTAAAAATACTTCATAAAATTCTAATTTTTTTATTGGAGCTTCTCTGATATGTTGCCAACCTGTAAAATAATTTTTAGAGAAAAACACCAAGCCCTTTGGGAGATATGATCAAATCTATGAAAATATAGGGTTTTAGTCTCCAAGCAAATCTGCAGAAGGGGGTTAGCTCCAAAAATAATCAAAACCAACATGTAAAAGTGGGTTGCCCCATGGTGAGTGCCAAAAATGTGTGCTATAAAATTTTCACACTTCTGTGAATCATTACATTCAAGAACACTCAACAATGAGGTCTCAAATAACGATTCACAGCTCTCTATTCGTGGAGTGCAGAGGTTGTATTATGAGGCCCTCATATTGACCTAGTTATGCCCATGAAAGTACACCAAGAAATGAGAGATTCAAAGATGAATAGCAAGCATGCTCATCTCCATGATCATTAGGTTATTGCATGCAAATGAAACTAGTCTAGATGATAACAATGCAAGAAAGTAAACTATTCTATTGAAATAAAAACATTACAAATCCTTGCTAATTATGCTATGTGGATTAAGCTAGAACAATGAAAGGAAACATGAATCTAAACTATTATGTAAATACAATACTAATATAAATTATGGATTTCCATGAGGCATGAGAGAAGAAGACAAGAAGAAAGAAGTCTCAAATATCCAAGCTCCAAATGCTCAAAAAGCTTCTTCCAAGATTTCTTTCCAAACCTGCAGCATAACAATAGTATGAAAATTCTAGGATCTGAAATGAGAAGGAGATGGCTCCTTATATAGGAAAATATGGAGGAGAATGCATCCTCAAGAGCAATGTGGGATAAATCCCAAAAAAGGCAAAAAGAGGAAAGAATCAAGAAAATGATTTTTGTTTTATTTTTATTTGATTTATTTTCCTTTTCCATCATAGATTTTGCTTTAAAGTGAGGATTTTATTTATTTAAGAGAGGAATTATCTTTTAAATAAATGATAAGTTTATTTAATAAAAAGGAGAATATTTAATTAAATAAGATAAAATCATTCAATTGAAAAGGATTTTAATTAAATAAGATTATTTTATTTAAGATATTTCTTTTAATTAAATAAGCCTATTTTATTTATTTAAAAGGGAATTATCTTTTAAATAAATAAGATAAGTTTATTTAATAAAAAGAAGAATATTTAATTAAATAAGATAAAATCATTCAATTAAAAAGGATTTTAATTAAATAAGATTATTTTATTTAAGATATTTCTTTTAATTAAATAAGCCTATTTTATTTATTTAAAAGGGAATATTTCTTTTAATTAAACAAAATTATTGATGAAATGATCAAACCTTAGAAATATTTGAATTATTGATTTAATTACAATTTGATCAAGGAATTGATTTGAAAATTGCAAAACATTGATTCAGAAAATTGATAAATTGAAGAATTGAAGAAATGGGGCCCAAAGTCTAGGCGACCATTTTAGGGTGCATACACTTGTCACTAGCCACCGAAGGTGAAGATGAAAGTTTCAGAAAAGATGAAATATTGTGCCCTTGTGGAGATCAAGTGAAGTAGAGATCATTAAATAGATCTTATTTCAAACTAACACACAGAATTTATAAGTCTTGAATAGCTCTAAATAATAAAGGCCACAATCATTTGAAACAAAGTGAATGGCATTGCAGAATACCAAGATAAGGGAATGTGCATAGGAGCCTTCCTCTGTGTTAGTGATGCTCCCTACAAAATAAGGAGGGAAATACTGAAGGAAATTAAATTAACCGCCAATAGACATGAACAATAACTAAATTAATTCTAATCACCATGTCAAATTTTTTAAAAATAAAATCACCTCATTGCTTCTAACACATTGTTTAGAAGAAATGATTTAGTAAGCCTAGTATTGTACACGCATAAAACCCTATATAAGTTTTGCTTAGACTAAAAACTAGACATGATCACATGTCCCTCTGTGGCTGCTTAAGTGCAATTTATGCTCAATTTTAAGTTGTTGGAGTGTTCTCATGCAATTTGTTAATTATTAGGAAATAATAATTTGGAATCTTTTTCTATTTTTGTGGAGCAACTGTTGCTTAAAAATTGAATATAAGCTTTGAAAAAAAAGGAGACTACAAATAAGCAACAACTACTTATTGAGAAAAGTGACACATGGCTTCACCATTTTTTTTAATCTCCTTTTTATTTTCCTACAATTTTGTCTTTAGATATTATTTGCAAGAAATATGACTAATAATTTAATTTAAAATTAATATTTATGAAGGTTTCTCATAAATAAGTGAATAGAGGTAAAATTGAATCATCCCTATTGAGTGTGTGTAATGATGGATAAATGTGTGGGGGAAATATGAGATCCAGTCCTAAATCCAAATTCCCAAAGGAGAGATCCAATTTGATTAACTCAAAAGGTTAATGCACAATTGAATCAATCTATGGAGAATATGAAAGAGAGAGAAAAATTGTATATTTCCCTGTGGTAGAATGGAAGTGTTTAGAATTTGAAACAATTGAAATGCAAGTACTAACCTCAAATTAGGGTAGTTCTGGAAAATGCCAATTTCTGATGTCTGTGTGTACTTTTGGGCAATTTTGTAATCTATTCTAGACTGGAAATATCGAGATAGAGAAAACTCAGAAATCTTTTTCCAAGATGAGCTCAGGTCGACTTTGACCCTCATAAAAGGTCAAAGGCTAGATTCTTTATTTGAAGGTCAATTCTGACTTTGTTCACAAATCTCAGAAGTTCACCGAAAAGGGTATCCAAATCCTCTCTTAGATCTGAAATCCCGCACCTGTACCTACAAGAAAATGGGGGTTTTTTGTTATTTGTTTGAGGGGTTTGCCTTG
>BSBK01004896.1:115000-127500 GCA_027943335.1 Chamaecyparis obtusa | reverse complement strand
CTTATCATAAATTCTTATATGATCTATCAATGAGGCCCGTGATTTATTTTTCTTTCTGAATGTATATTCTTTTGTTGGATCTCTTAATATAGGAAAGTCACTACATGGAAATGCTTCTACCAAACAGAGATGATTCATTAGTAAATGAGAGTGTATAGTTATTCTCTATCTTCTTAGCTTTTGAGTAATCTCACTGTCCCAATTTGTTTTCCTTGGATTTCCTAGTATCCAAGTCATTCCTTCCAAAGAAATATTTGTACAGCCATAAGGTCCAATGTTCTTGCTTGGAACAATCATGATCCTTGTACTCTCTGCCCTCCCTGTGAGAACAAATTTCATTATGATATAGAGATTCAACTTTGATTTTGCACAGATGAATTTTAAGAAATAAAGACACTGGTATTTATCTAGCACATGTATCCAAAATGTGGAAGCACAGACAAAGCACATGCAATGTTTCTAGCCACCTCCATGCATGTATGAAAACTATTGAATTGAGCACGTGAAATCATGTTTCTAACTTATTTTTCAAAATTTAATAGAAAATATAAAATTATTAGTAAAGATATTAAAAATTAATTAGAAAAAAATAGAATTAAATAGGGTTTTCCATGAACAAAATTTTATTTGATTACAAGATTATTTGGAATCTTCTCCTTCAAAATAAGAGATCTTACATTTCAGGTGGTGAAAAAGGGGCATGGCTAAAAATTACCCCACCAGCTTATCGAACATTTAATTTCAGAGTTTTTTATAAAAATATTTTGAATGGAAAATTAATTTTTTACATTTTTTCTTATGCACAAAGTATGGAAGATAAAAGTATTGTATTCATGAGACAACCAACTTCCCTAAATGTCCCTATTTAAAATTCTATGTTGAATTAGACTACAAAATTCGTGGAGCCACCACCTATAAAATATTCTTAAAAAATTACATTTAGAACATATCATATAAAGGATGACATGGGTTCCAAAAATGCAATTAATTACAAAATGATGACTTGAAAACATTAGTCTCTTTCATAAAGAACTAATAATCGCCGACTTACACATAAGGCAGAGAGGTTTCCTAAAATTTGCAAGGTGATTCATCTCAATTCGATAGGATTCACCTCATTTTATATGTTATTGTGCTCTAATTAATTTATTTATTTTAAGTTCACATTTCATTTTTATTTAAGTCTTAATTCCATTATGTTGTCTTGATCACCCTAGCTTACCAAAGCTATAGTAAAGGTGAGGTGGCACAAGGGTTTATTTGTTCCTTGGGGTTTCACCAATTCTAAGGACCTAATGAATTTTCTTCTCCACACATTGTAATTAAGTAGGTAGGGTGAGTGGACTAACATAAGTTTGGAAAGGTTTACAACTAGTAAGAACGTGTATCATAACTCTCTTTGTAATGCCCCGCTAGGGAACCCAAAAGAAACTAACCTAGAACATGATACTAAGTTTGGTGAATAATTTTTTTTTCTAAATTTTACATACAAGATAAACATTCATGCAAAAGCAATAACCATTTACTCACATAACACACATCATTAACATAGATTACAAATCTAATGGGTCCCATGACGTAGAATTACTTACTACCTTAACTCATTTGATAACATCAACAAAAGATTTCATAAATTAAATTCAACATTTACATCATAATAATTACATTCCAAGAACATCTATGAATTCTAATAAACATACATCCACTGCACATGTCGCAAGGTATGCAGTAATCATTCTAACATCTAAAATACAATATCCAGATTAGGTATCACATGCGATACTCTAGCACAAGATTTACAATAATAGAATATAAGAAAGAACATCAATGAAGAAGTATCATAAGGAATCCAACTGCAAGACACCATCTAGCACCGGCACCAGGACATCGAATCTCAAATGGTAAATAATCACTACCACCCGTCCGTGTGGAACCACAAAGGTCTACCCCATCATGCTAAGGAGATAACATCGGACCCCAAATGGATAGTCAAACCAAAACAAGATACACTACTAGGCAAAGGAAGCATGAATGCTTACTAAATCAAGGTCAACAAATATAGTGATAGGTATGACTCACTAATCCAGAGGCAACTGACCATGTAGGATAACTAGACTATGCATAGGCAGGTGTCATCATGTATGTCTAACCCTTGAGTCTCATCTGGGTAATCTCTCTGGATCCCGACACTCAAGTGACCATACACGGATCAATGACTTCTCATACAGATGAAGCCATTAACTATGCTAGACACACCTCTCAAGGTGGCCAACATCATCTCCATTCCCATCTTAGTCTGTACTAGCACTCAAGCATGGGTGAGGAACTTATCTTATTAGGTTCATTTATTTCCCCTTAATTTATTAAGTTATCACTTGATTACAGATACTTACAATAAGTGATCCTGGCAGCCACTTGTGGGCCCCGACGCTTATTGCAAGCCACCTCCTAACACATATCTAGGTAAACTACCCTAGGCTCATAGATCTCTCCTAGATCAAATCACAGATAAATAGATAGTCACACATCCAGAATCATCATAGAAACCAGGATTGACTACATAAACATATTCACTGAATCACTTAGTACAACATGAGCCTATAAGATCAACTGGAATATAAACAATACACACTCACGCCAAACATAAGAAACAACATGAACACAGAAGACAATTCCCAAGCCTTTGTCTCTCCTAGGTCATCTAGTACCCATGAAACTGACAAACCCAACAAGTAGGAAAGATAGAATCATATTGAATAAAACAGCCAATTTCAGTATAAATGATGTATGTACCAATATCATATAACCTATACATTCAATGCTAAATTAAAAGTTCAATTTGAACACATCATTGCATACACATCAAAGGCAAAACTAAATATTATATATAAACCATTCTTAGGCTTGATGACATGATGATCTCGTAATCAAATCAGTTAATAAAACCTAATCTAATTTGCCAATTGGATTTAATTATACTTTAATAAAAATTCACTAACACAATACCAGTGATAATTAGAATCCATTAACCCAATTATTTTTGCTAAATAGTAATTACTGAAAAGAAATAACTACTAGAAAATTGGATTCCAAATACAAAATTTATTAAAGCTAATAAATAAAAGTATATTAACAAAACTTTAATAAATTAATAATTTTTTTATCTCTAAACAAATTAACTAATTAATCAAATTAACCAACTCTCATTATAACAAAATTTATTAATAACAAATTTATAATTAACAAAACTTAATAAATTAACAAAACTTAATATAATTAACATAACTTAATATAATTATCAAAACTTAATAAAAATATCAAATTTTAACATAACAACAACATTTAATACCAATATCAAAATTTAATATATAACAAAAGTCTTAATTTAAAACAAATAACAAAACTGACAAGTATTTAAAATAGCAGGTAAAGTCACCGCACATCAGGGATAGCGGTGGCCTCCGTGCCATCCGGCAGACCTGCCACCGCACGGCACCCATGGTGCTGCCGGCAGAGCTTGGCACTGTCGATAGTACCATGGTACCGTCGACTATTGCGACTGCCATGGGGGTATGGGGATGGGATCCTGTGCCACCACTCAAATAAACAAAAAAAAAATTTAATTTTTTTTTTTTATAACAATTTTTAACAAATGGAAAGTGACTAACAAGTTTTGAGGAAAAATATTGTTTTTAAATAAAAGATATTTCTGAAAATGGAAATAACAAACAGTGACTCCAATTTTCCAGAAACGGAAATAAAATCCATTTTCCAAGAATTCATGGAAGTTCTTTGCTTTCCCTATAATCTGTCTTTAGAAACTGAATTAGATTTCCTGTAGAATGTTGAATCTCCCAATTATGTCAAATGAATACTCAGCCCTGCAGATCTGAATCAACAATGCAAGCCAAGCCAATTCCAAATTCAAAGCAATCTTTCCACAAAGCTCAACCACACACACACAAAAACTCAAGAACAAAAAAATATCTCCAAAAGCTCTCTCCCAAAAAATCTCCAACAACTTGATTCCTTCCAAATGAATGCAAAATCCCCCTATTAGAGATTCAACTCCACCATTCATGCAAACCCTAGATGACTCACAAAAAGAACTCCTAATCAGACTCTCCCTCTTTTGTTGAGAGAAAATACTAATTAATAATTAAAAATAAATCTAATTGTGCACAACTCAACTTAGTCTCCTAAAGACAAGTTGTCACATTTTCAAACAAGACAAATTCAAATTCAATAAAGCACATGTTAATAATAAAATCTATTATTAAATAATTTAATATTCCTAACATCATTAAATCATGCAATTTAATAATTTAACATCTAAGGAACAATAATAAATTATATTTCACTTAATTAATTAAGTAAAACCATATATCCTAATATTTGGATTTTAATTAATTATTAATCATACAATAACATAGGAAATAAACTTAATATTATTTTCCAATATAATATTAATTTTCATAACTATAGAAAATCACACATTCAAACAGTAATAAATTAGGATCATCAAATAAACATACAAACACAAAGAAGGGATCCACGAACCTTTGTCACCTGACAAATTCGGGTAGGATAGTCAACAGATACTTATCCAATAATTAGGATAAATTGGCTTAGGAAAGGGTTTTGGCTCAACTGTTACCTCCCCTCTTTACCATTGAGATGAGTATTTATGGGCACACTCACTCCTGCCAATTCAAGGAAGACGATGCCCTGTACTTGCAAACCTATCATCACAAATCAAAGCATGTACATACAAAAAATGACAAACAATGGTAGGGTACAGTCAGTCCTGTGGATCTCGACAAAGCAAGTAACTACACCTCCGCCCTCTACCATACAAACACATAAAATAGATACATACAAATGAACACCATACACATGCTAGTATGGGGTAAGTACATCATAATCCAACTGAAACATAAAAACATTGTAACACGATGATATCAACACCTAAACATGACATCACATGACATAATCATAATCATAATCATAATCTAGATCATCAATAATCATTGAAATAATAAAATCTGCACACAACAATGTGGCCTAAAAGAGTATGGCATTGAAAAAATTGAAATCAAACTATGGGGGTACTACACTCTTTGTGATTGTTTTCATCATTGGCAACATCATATCTAGACTATGTTATTACAAGGGCTATATTGAATGCATCATCCAGTGTGGTAATTGTTATGAAATTAACAAGTGTAGAAAATTGTAGAGAAGAGAAAATACACATAACATAGTATTTATGTGGAAAAAACTTGGTAAAATTATACCAAGAAAAAAACCATGGGAACATATCTTTCAATATTATTTCTTAGGAATTATCATAGTTACAACAATGTTCAAAATCGAACCTCCAAACACTACATCAAGTTGCATATAACAATGAAGTTGCAAAGTTCTACTTACAGACCACTTACTAAATTTAGTAAGTATGAATCATACAACTACATGTACAACCACAACTTCATGATGAATCACCCTCATTTGATGAATCAACCGCAACTAGATGATTCTCCATGATGACTCAACCACTACTAGTGGTTCTCCATGATGAGTGCTTCTTCAAGATGACTTCACATTCAAACATTCTCCCACTTGAAGTCAAATTACAAACCTATGAAATTCCTCTACTGAAAGACCATTGCCAATGCTACTCATTTTTAGGTATTCTGCAAACCAAGAGAAGTTCAGCACAAAATTAACTTCTCTCTACCGATAGTCTTCACCATAATATCTATAGGGTTTTAATATCAGTGTGAATTTTGGCCAAATAGATCTATCCTCCTTCCACAACTTCACAAGAAAAGTGATACTGAATATCAATATGGTTTGTTCTGGAATGATATGCTGAATTCCATGTTAAGGATAAGTGCACCAAGATGGTGTACAAAAATGGGGTATAAGTGGCCACTTTTTTTTTCTTCTGAAATCAGGTAAACCTAAACTTTACAGATAAATTTGAGGGTCATGTACTCAAAAATATCTTAATTTTTACTACTCCATCAAATATCTTAATTTTTACCTCTCCTTTACCAATGGCTTCATATGGGTTATCATTTCCCATATAAACCATACCTCCAACACAAGATTGGTAAGTTGAAAACCAGTCTTCGTGAGGAATCATATGAAAGGAGACACCAAAATCAAGAATCCAAACATGAAGTAAAGAGCTTCTTAGATTACTAGCTAATACCTCACTGTCTTCCAATGGTGTTTGAACTTTTGCAATATTTTCTTTAGATGTTGGTATACTAGGATTCTCCTTAGTTTATTTTGGAAACTTGCAATCCTTTTTTACATGTCCATTTTTGCCACAGTTCCAACACCTCACCTTTTTTTGCCCCTTGGATTTGGACCTAGTTTGTCCACACTTAGTATTGGATCTTTCCTAAGTTCTGCCTCTAGCAACTAGGGCTTCATTTGAAGAGGATCCTTGAGATGTCTTCCACCTTGAAACTTCAAAGATTAAAGTAGCTATCCCATCTTCAAAAACCAACTCCCCATTCAGTGCAAAATTATTGAGAGCGTGCCATAACCAATTGATCCCAACTATCGAGAAAGGAAAAAAGTTAAATTGCTTCCTTATCTTCTCCATCAATTTTAACTCCCACTAAAGCTAACTTTATTGTTAGTGTGTCCAAATTGTTGAGGTGGTTTGAGATAGATGAATTGGCATGCATCCTCAGATTATATAGCTTCCTACGTAACAAAATTTTGTTTTCCAATGAATTTGTCACATATAACTTTGCAAGATTATTCCATAAATCTTGAGCAATTCTATTCTCTACAACATTGAACATAATTGAATCTGTTATAGATAACTAGATTTTTTCTCTAGCATTACTATCCATAATATTCTAGTCTAATGTGCTCATATTTGCAAGTTTTGATGTTACCCCTTTAAGAGCTTTATCACATCCATCCTTCACCTACAAAGCTTGAATCTTCAACTTCCAAAGAGCAAAATTTGATCCATCAATATTTTGCACCTCAAATCTGGTAACAAAACCTCCTACCATTGTTCACCTCTAAAAAAAAAAATTCTACACAAATAACCTCGCTCTGATACCAATTGTTATAAAATTAACAAGTGTAGAAAATTGCAGAGAAGAGAAAATACAAATAACATAGTATTTACGTGAAAAAAACTTGGTAAAATTATACCAATTAAAAAACCATGAAAAAATATATTTGAATATTATTTATCAGGAATTTTCACAGTTACAACAATGTTCAGAATCATACCTCTAAACATGAATTTGAGTTTTATATAACAACCAAGTTGCAAATTTCTAATTACAGACCACTTACTAAATTTAGTAAGTATGACTTGTACAATTACATGTACTTAACACTTGTCAAAATTACAATTTTTGGTACGTCATCAAAATGACATACTATTTTTGGTAAGTCACTTGTCCATGATGAATTGACCCCATTGCAAGTGGTTCTCCATGATGACTCAAGCACTTCTAGTGGTTCTCCATAATTATTTCTTCACATTCCAACAGTAACTTCATCAAATGTCTTCATATATGTACTAGAAATGAAGCACTGAGACCCAAAAGTAATGCTCCTTTATCAAAAAATCATTGATAATATTATTTGAGGCTTGAACTCACTTTTGTAAAAGGGAAAACCTATGATAGAATTGAGAAATTCATTCTTAATAATTTAAAATATGGAAAAATATAATTAGGTGGAAGATTGACTTACCATTGAAATGTTGAACCTACATATTTTTTATGAATTGATAAACATCATTACTTTGTGTGTGCTAGTGCCTCCTCCTGACACTCTATTGAACCCTATTCGAGGCATAGTGAAGCAACGGGTTCTTCTTCCTCATTTTATGTTTCTACTTCTCTGTACCCCATGCTCATGTTGCTTGGTATCTTAATACTCCTACCATCTTTACCAAGCAGAATGTCACCTTCGAGGACCAACAACAATGATTCCATTGGACGTAGTCAATTGCCATTTTCTCTCATTGCATTAACTTCTCTAATGATCCCTCCTTCATGCTAGCACTTCGAGCTTCCTCATTGCCTTATCAATGTCCCTCCTTGGTTGACAACAACTACTTTTCTTCCTTGTCTTGTGCATCATCCAAGGTAGTCAGGCTTTCTTCCCACTATTTTCTTGTTGGAAATCCTTTTTCGGTGTCACTTGAGGCTTGACCTATGTCATGTCCTTTTTTTTTTTATGGGTCTGAGTCTTTCCTCGTGAGTGTATCTCCTACTACCTCATATAGCACTTTGCCTCCTTATGCTATCAATCTCTCTCTCGGTCGCGATTGGGATAGAAAGTTGGTCATCAATATTTCCAATATTATTTTTGATTAAAGCAGTAGCAAAAAAAGGGTGCTGACCCAATAGTACAAAAGGCAAACTAAGGAATTAACAGAGAGTTAATCACTGGAAAGAGTGCAACATGTAGCATGAAGCATAGAAGTCTACCTCCATCAAAAATAAAGAAACACCACCACATAATGAGAGTATTGATAAAGTTCAGTTTTAACCAAGCTATGTGCCATGCAGGGCTAAAAACCCAAACCAGAGTATAAAGCATACAGAAATAAACATAATAAAACAAAAAGGGAGGCAAGGAACCAGCAGGACTCTCCAACCTCCTTCTCACAGGATCCCAGAATGCTATTTTCCATTCCATAAGCACTTCGACAGTAGAATATTGACCCACTCCTCATTGAGGAAATTGAGGAGCTCACAGTTGCTTTTGAGAGCTTTTGTATCCTCTGTGGCCTTCTCATTAAGGAGAAAAAGAGTAGTGGCAGAGGTGTGCATAACCTTAAGAGAAAATTTACTCACATCTTTTAACCATTTGTTAGTGGCTTCTAGGTCCTTAGTGAGATTCGAGACTGTGCTTTCCAAGGTATCAACCTAGACCTTAATTTTTCCCATGAAGCTGCTAGCAGAGTGCCCTTTGTTCTCACTGGGGTCCTTCTCGTTCACCTCCTCGATATCCACCTTAGTTTGGGTAGCTCCCTCAAGCTTAATTTCCACCTTGACAGTATCATTGCCCTCTTTGCTAGGGGAGCCAATAGAACCTTCTTCTTGAACAGAAACCTCCTCCTTAGACATGAGCTCTCTAATGGCTCTTTTACCTTGTTCTTTAGCAAGGTGGGTAGAGCGGTAGGTAGAATATTACTCATCCTCTTCTAAGTAATAATGCTAAAGAGATCAAACAAGATTGTATTGTTTCCCTTTAGACGTGCAAAGCATCCAAGATGGAATGTCCCCAAAGCTAAAATCATGGCCTTCAACCAAGTAATTTGCAGCAATGACATTATTATTTCCAAATTCAAGAAGGGCAATGCCAAGGTCACCATGAAAGAACAAGATTACGTTACTAAAATGTGTGACCTTCTCTCAGATAGAAGTAGCTATAAGTCTTGGCTCAAAATCCTTGTTCCAAAATTTTGAAGAATGTTAAGTTTGTTATAGCATGCTCCTCTTTCGATGATGCTACCAAGAAGCATCTCATCCCCTCTAAGGAGGTGACTCCTCACATCTATAGAGTACCAAAAATACACAAAGAGGGAACTCTTTTGAGACCCATTGTTCACACCATGGGCTCTCCCACATACCTTTTGGCTTCTCATCTTTTCAAAATCATTAACTCTCTAGTAGGTAAATTCGATTCCTTTATCAATAATTCCTCTTATTTTATCGAGTTTATCAAGGACTCTAAATTAGACAACATTTACCTCTGGGTGAGTTTTAATGTTATTTCCCTCTTTACCAAGGTGGCTATCCTTGATGTGATTAATATTGTTAGTTGCAAGGTCAATGCATAAATTGTTTCCTTGGTAGAGCTACACTTAAGATCTACTTTGTTTTCTTTCCAAGGCATCATCTACGAGCAAGTGGATGGGGTGGCTATGGGATCTCTTCTCTCTCCTATCATCTAGATAACCTATACATGGAGTATTTTGAAGACCTAGAACTTTTCTTAGGGACCCCTCAAACCAAAGTGGTGGATGACATTAATGTGTGTTGGCCCCATGGCCTTGACACATTGAAAAAATTTTGTTCCCCCTCAATAGAATTAGCTCATGCATTTCCTTTACTAAGGAATTGGATTCTAACAACCAGGTACCATTTCTTGATGTCTTGATCATCAGAAATCCTAATGGTTCCCTTGGTCATTGTGTCTACCGCAAAGCTATGCACACTGACCTTTATCTTCATGCCTTCTCACATCACCACCCACACCAAAAATTTGGTGTTCTTAAAACCTTATCCTTGAGGTCCTATTGCATTTATGATGGTGACAATTTGGACCAAGAGCTAGACCATCTTTGTCATATCTTTAGACTTAATGGGTACACCAATAAGAAAATTGCTAGAGCTCTTAGCCAAGCCAAATCTTGATTCCATTCCAATTCCTCAATTCCTCTTTCTATCGATCTCCCCAATGTTTTCCTTCCTTATATTGAAGGTATCTCCTACAAAATTACCAAAATCCTCTCTAAGAGAGAATTTTGTTGTACCTTCAAGCCCTTCTCCCTTGTGAAGAGTCATCTTCCTCCATTCAAAGACTATAGGGACATTATTTCTCAATCAAGAGTCTACAAAGTAACATGCTCATGTGGGATATTGTATATTGGTGAAACTAGACACTCCTTCGATACTAGAATCAAAGAACATGGAGTTGACATCAACTATGAGCATGCTTTTAAATCTGCCCTTGTCGGCCATTCTACATCTTCTAAAAACCACATTTATTTAGAGAAAACATAAATCCTATGCAAGGAAGATAACTTCTTTAGGAGAAACCTAAAGGAATCCATAGAAATCAGAAAACACCCGACTAATTTCAATCGAGATGAAGGTTGGGACCTGAGTACAGTTTGGCAACCTTTACTCTCCAATATTTGTAATTGTGGTCATCTCCATCCTTGATTGTGTTTCTCTTTGTTGCATCTGTGGGCTTTTCTCCTGATCTAGACCTCGCTATGCTTGTTTTCTTCTCTCTTCCATGTTCTTGCGCCTTCCCCACCTTTAAGCCTTGTGTGTTTCCTCCCTAGTCTCCTTCTTCCTCCCCTCAACTTTTCTTTCATTCCCCCTTGTTTATTCACATCTATGTCGTTCCTTTTGGGTACCTATTTTTATTGTGCCTTTGGTGTTTCTCTTTTGTATTTATTTTCTTATTTCATTTGTTTTTCCTTGTTTTGATTTTTTTCATCTTTTTATTTGTATTAGAGAGGATTTTCTATTTTGTTGTGATGTTGTTGTGTTTATTTTTATTTTATTTCTTGGTATTAAGTTTTTTTTATCTTCGCCTTAGTTGTTGTTTTCGTTATTATTATTATTATTATTATTATTATTATTATTTTCTTTGTATTGATTTTCGTTGATTTTATGATTTTTATTTAATTATGTGCCCCCTTTTTCTTTGTTGTTTTCTTTGTTATTATTTTTTCCTTTAGTTCAGTTTTGGTTTTCTTTTTGAGTTTTTGAATTTTCTTTATTTTATTTTGTGTTAATTTTACGTATTTCTTGTTTTTTTGAGTTTTTTCTTTTGCTATTTATGTTTTTCGAGTCAAACCTCTAATCCTTGACCTTTCCTCATTCCTAGTGCCTCTTGCCCCCGCTTTTCCCTCTTCTTTTTCTAATGGATCTGCATTATGTCTATCTTTATTTCTCTATCATCCCGATGATGGATCATAGAGTGTGATTCAAAACATTGATGCAAAAACTAAATACGCAATCAAATCCAAAAGCATTGCAACTAAAATTTAATGGATTGTGGAAATCTATTGTCATTAAACATTATATATTCATGATCAATATTGAGAACAATCAATAAATCCCTCCAAATTTTGACTTTATTTGAAATTATTTTTCCACTGTTGAGGAAGCCTATTGTGTATATGATGAGGAATATCATCAAGAATCCCTGGCATACATAAAGGGCTACCCATGAATATTAGATTTTCCCAAAACCTAACTCTTTCAAATTTTCTAAATAATTTAGAAAAAAATTATTTTCCCTCCTAGTGACATTTCTATTGATGTCTAAATAAAAACATGCAACACAAGTATGGAATTATCCTTACCTCTCCTAAAAAGTATAACCGGTCTTTTGATTAATTACATTCTAATATCGTGGGAGTTAAGTCATGATTGTGTTGTCTAGTTGAGTGGTCAATATAGTTGTTTGTTCAAAGAACTTCGTGGCGGTTTCCTTATTAAATGTAGATCAAAGTGAGATCTAACTAGACGATAAAGAAATATCAAAAGATAAGGATAATGCAATAGAATGGTGTGAACACTAAGTCCAATATGTATTCAACTGAAAACCTAAAAGATTAATTAACTACAACATTAAGATCATATTAATTTCAATCCATTGAATCAATAGTGCGAGATTCAAATATATTTGTTAATCTTAAATAGTAATTCATTTCTAACTACTCTATTTCACACACATAAAAAAACATATTACCC
>BSBK01004896.1:0-110000 GCA_027943335.1 Chamaecyparis obtusa | reverse complement strand
ATTGGCATGTTTCCCAAAGCAAAATTTGTAAATATTTGACACACAAAATGAGGCAAAAAATTTGCACTCTGGCACACAAATCAAGACCCAAAAAAATGGCACCCAAATCGAGACAAAATCTGTGGTGCCTGACATGGATCCCGATGCGTGCATGCGAATTTGCGAAAAAGAAAATTAAATTTTTTTTGGCAGGCAACGGCCATTTGGCCGTCACATTTAAGCTAGGCAAATGCAATTTTAGCCCCTGGTCATATGGCAACCAAGGGCCCAAAATTTTAGCCCCAAGGGGCTTGCATGTTGTGATGGCCATTTGACCGTCAATTTTAAGCCTATGAAGTGCTGACATCGGCACATCTAGACACCATTTTGGGCCCTCTGGAGCACTCAATGGTTTTTTGCTCATAACTTGAGCATACTGTGTTGAAATCGGGCAAACGAGATATCGTCAGAAAGCTGGTTCTGAGCTCTATCCGGAACTGGAGGTTTGAATTTTTTATTTTATTTTTTTGATGGTGTTTTTTACTGTCAAAGCCAGATGTTCAATTTTGCACTCCAAAAGCTCTATATTGCGCATCCGAACTCCGTTTTGGAAAAATGAGATATCGTTGGAAAGCTTGTTCTAAGAGCTTTCTAGTGCTATGAGTCATTTTAGCAAATTCTTCTCTAGGTATATTTTATTCAGGTTTTTGCATTTTTTCACTCTGGTGGATATCTTGGATGTTACAAGTCCTTGGATCTCTTCCCTTTAGGGGATGACTCTTCTTAGGCTGTTATTATGTTTCAGCAGCCTTTTGTCTTAATTGAGCAATGTATACTTCACTTTTTTAGCATTCTTTTATGCACATGCACTGAGATAAAGTGTCATTTTCTTGCATGCTTGGAATCTTGAACATGTTTGTGCTATTTGTACTCGCACTCCATTATAAATTGCCATGGGGGGTTTGATGTTTACCTTTGTTTTCCATCTACCTTTGTCAAGTGAGTGTTCTTTCCATGACATTAGCCTTAGGGTATCTTTATTTGTGCTTGCGCTTTCTATGCACCTTCGATGTTCTTGGTTCTTCATAATGTAGTTCTTATTGACATGCTTTTCAGTGTACCTATCACCTCTCTCTTGTCAGCATTATGGGGGGGTTCTACTAATCATTCTTTTGCTTCTTTGGTTCGATAGTGTGAGCTATGTATTCAGTATTTGTTCCTATGTACTAGGCGGATGTAGTGGCTGGGTACCTAAGCATTTTGGTGAGATGGATCATTTACCATATAGACACTCTTTCTTTCCTATTTTTAGAGGCACTCTTCCATATTTCATTGATTAGCTCTTCAGGCTTTGGTGTTTTATACCATCTGTATCTTCAAGTTCAATTGTTTGCCTTTGTTTGCCTCATGATTTGAGTAGTGTCATTTGAGGGCACTCATACAGATTACAGTCTTCTCTACCTGGTCATGCTTTATTTCAGTGGAGGATATTCAAATCAGCAATTACTTCTTGACAGAGTTTGCATCTTCTTGCTTCAGTGATGTTCTACATGTTCATTCTTGTTCCTATTTTCTGAAATATTCCTAGTTTTGGAGGCTTCTTCAGTCCTTCAGATTAGTATTTGTCTCTTTTTGGAGTAGATTTTTTTCCATGTGGTTTTCTCTATTTCTCCACTTTATAGAGACTCTCTTTTATACTTGGGTACCTCATCAGGCCATGTTGTCAGGACCCATTTTATGCTTTCAACACTGTAGTTTCCTTTGTTTTTTTCTTGCATTGTTTGTAGTTGCATTGTTGCTCATCTTAAGGGGGGGTGTTAGAGTAAAGTATTAATTATATTAATTAACTTTACTCCCTTCTTAAGATGTCAACTCATTTGCTTTAGTTGTTTATATTTAAACACACATGCACTATTTTTTCTAAACTCATGCACTAGTTGTTTTAAATATAAACTTGCATGCATTAGTCATGTAATAGTTAAACTAATTATTACATGCACCAGGGTTTGCCTTTCAAGGTTTTTGATCTCCTTTATAAGGATGATCCATTGTACATTTAATTCATTCATTATTTTGAGGATATTTTCTTCTTCATATTTTTGAGTCAAACCCTTGCCCTCTTCCTGTCTCTACTTCCTTGTAACAGGTTTTTTGTATGCAGGTGATCTTCAGATTTTGTGGATTTGTATTGCTCAAATCCTACAATTATTATATAAAACTAAGATTATAATTAGTTATTATGATTGTATTAATTTTAATTAATAATTATTTAATTAAAAATTTTAAATAATTATAAAGTAGAAAAAAATCAATTAAAATATTTAAGAAGATAAATTATAGTAATTTTGAAGTTACAAGCATAAAAAATTATCTTGGCTAAATAACAAATATAAAATTATCCAAAAAAAAACAAATATAATATTAATTCATTGATTATTTTTTTTAATTTTACAATTATTATTATATAATTATAAATATTTTAATCAAACATATTATAACCCTACTCTTAATCAATAATATTTTAATATTTTTTTAAAAGATGAAAATCTCAATCCCCAGAAAACATAAATAATATAAAATTTATATAATTTTTTAATTACTTTAATAAATTTCATTTGACCCTACAAACTGTTGAAAGACTATCAAATCAGATTTTCAATATATATTGCGCTTCCTTTCTTTCCTAAATTAGAAGGTGGACATGTGTCATGGGCATTTAATATATAAATACCAAATATTTAAAAAGGAATCCTGCTCGAAAAAATATAACAAGCTAGACGACACTACCATGTAAATATTTGATTTGCAATTTTAAAACTTGTGAGTATTTGTACAATCCTTACAACAGTGCAGAAGAAAATCAATGCTACTTTAGTCAGTTCTTACACTTATCTTTACCCCAAAGGGGTTCCTATTTGAAAGGTGTTTGCCTGGGTTAACCCGATCAACGATTGTCTAACATGTCATACGCATGCAAGATGATTGAACTTATCTCAATCGTCCACGACGTTTGAAAAAACATGCTTTTGTAAAACTTTATAAGTGTGAAATAGCTAAATTTTCCATGTGCATTCACTATAGAGTTGACCATAAAAGCCAATCTCCTCAAAAAAGTGATCCAGAATTCCAATAAATGCTAAGCAAACTTGAACCGCTATCGATAAATGTTACCAACAATCAGTCGCTGATGCGCCATTGCATACTATTTTGACTCCACCAGTCAAACCAAGGCTAATAATCCAAGCTATTTGAACAATCAGGCCTCCAATGTCACCACTTGGATGACAAGGCAAATCATGGTGTCGAATATGTTGTCATTGGGCAGTCAAACCCAAATCAACTGCAACAGCTGGTTCAGTTGATTCCACAAGTAGGGTAGATGAATCCGCAACTAAGACAATTGGATTGTGAGACTCAATTGTCTCAAAAATTTCCTTCTCATCCACAATGAAAGTGGAACGCACATCAACCAAGCATGCCATCTCTGGGATCTACTAAACCATGATTGTATACACCAATAGCTCAAGATATTGTCACAAGATTAATGTGGGAAATGTAAATATTTAAACCAGCAAAGAAGTGGAATTAAACATAACAAAGAAGACAAACAAGATTCAAAGAAGGTAAAACACAAGAGACACAATATTTATTGTAGTTCCACAATATGCCTACGTCCACACTTGAAGTAGGGAATCAGTGTATTAATCCAATCCACAGAATGATACAGTATAGTATTACAATGCATGAATACACACAGTCATTTATAGAGAGCTCCTTGAATACAAAGAGACGAGGGGAAATGAATGATCTTGTGACCGTTGGGCTTCACATCCCAACAATCTCCCCCATGAAGTCCAACCGAAACAACCATGAACTACGGTATCCCCTGCTCATGCTCTGAATCTCAGAGAACAATGAGACCTTGAGAAGATCTCAAGGTTTCCAGACTCTACTCCAGCACACTCCGAATGAGCCTTCTCCAAGTCCGATCATAGTTAAAAATATCATTTCCTCTGATTTTTGCAGGTATGATAGCCACTTTGTGCAGATTCAAAATACATTTCTGCTTCATCAACAAGAAAACACAAAATAGTTTTTCTGGAGTCAAACATCATGGCACATGCCATACTCCTATTCTTCCAGGAACCATTGGTAGTATGAATAATTCCAAAATATATTTCATTGTCCACAAAAGAACTCTCCAATTCGCTCTCCCAAAATACCTGCCTTGCACCCATTTCCTTGAGTATCTCAACAACATCATCCAACTCTATAATAGGATGCTACTCATACATGATATGTAGTTGTCCTAATTTTGTCCCAAGTAGCAATGTCGAAGGTGGAATTGATTCCCAAACACCTTGTTTCTAACTAATGTTTCCATCTGTCTGGATACTATTAACTTTTGGTAATACCTGCATTTTCTATAAAGGACATGCCTTTGATCCCCAAGCTAGCTACATATGAGGGCCAAAATTTTGTTTTTCAACACCTTTTGTTATTGGTAGGGGCACGGGTTGGAGACAAGTCAGCACGCATTGGGGAACAAGCACGGTGTCATGACCAGACTCTTCCCCTATTCTTTCCATCATTCCATTGAAAGGAACACTGCCCGATAGAAGTCACGTGGGAAACAGGGAATTCCTCTGAGAATTATTATCTTCGATGTTACTTATAGGAAAAGACCCCACAATTTGATTGTCACACTCTAAAATCAGAAACGCGTGAATGCTATGTGATACAGGTAGAGACTCTCGCTACCTAGTATGCAAAAAGATGCCTAGCTCTGGGGGCATAGAAGCATAACCGCAGGTAGAAGACATGTCACATGGAGAGGAGAAGTTATGGAAAAAACCTCTTCCATCCATGCTAGTTACCAAGTCCTCCACACTAATGACCAAGCCTTCCATGCCAGTGATGTTGTTGTGATATGTTGACAGGGAATTGTCCAACTTGGACATTTTGTGTTTGTCCTCCCAATCAAAACTTCCACTGCTGTCGATTTATTTCCGCCTGAGGTAGGTAAAGAAAAATATGTCCTGCGCATATTGTCCTGCGCCATCAACATTGCCCTATTTTGGCAAATCAATTATGGGCAGCATATCTGGCAAAAGAGATGGAACCATACTTGTTTCATAGTCAACATCATGACTTGAGCAATGACTAGCATAAGGGGCCCCCGAACTATCAATCGCTCTTCCTTCACCCTTTGATAGGGTGGAATTCAGTCGGCCTGGAGTTGTATTGATTGCAGGTTGTGTGGGAGCGAGATGCCAAACCTCTCGACCTTCTTCTTGGTCGATATACAGGACTCTCTCTTTGACCTCCACCTTCCTTGTCGCCTTGAGCAGCTCACTGCCAATAGAAGAAAGAACCTTTCCATCATACTCCAGCCATTCAAACCTCCTCTTCTTATTCCTTAATGAACTATCCCACTCTTCATTGAACAAATCTAATTTTCTCTTTAACCCAATAGTTAAAGGAATTATTTTAGCTACCCCAAATGACAGGGAAACAAGCGAAATTCTAAACTTCGCACATGGACAATTAATGTCAAGCACAATCGAGGCATCATCGTGCTCAACCTTCACCACTGGGATGCCATCAATTTCCATTTCTTCAATTTGTTGAACATCAGCCTTATTCGCTTGACTGAATAATTTAGGACAGTTCCTTTTAATATGGCCTTCTTCTCTACATTTGTGACATTTATTTTTCAAATCCTCAGAATTGCAGTCTCTAGCCCAATGACCAGGCTCTCCGTAATTAAAACACCTCCCAAGATGAGGGGACAGTGATGAAACCATTTTCTTTTTTCCAGACTTGCCTCTTTCAGGCTTCTCCGATTTCTTGTTAGCACCAGTAGCCAAGTTATCCTCATCTTTCTAGCCATCCCACCAATGTACATGGCGTTTCATTTCAGCCTTCATTTGTACAATATTATTTTGTAACAAATCTAAATAGCCAAGAAACTCTTCAATGACTGAATCAGCTACAACATCTTCTTCCATCTCTACTCAGCCTCACCAGGCTCTGATACCAATTGTAAATATTTAAACCAGCAGAGAAGCGGAATTAAACATAACAAAGATGACAAAGAAGATTCAAAGAAGGTAAAACACAAGAGACATAATATTTATCATGGTTCAGAAATATGCCTACGTCCACACTTGAAGCGGGGAATAAATGTATTAATCCAATCCACAGAATGATACAGTACAGTATTACAATGCATGACCACACACAATCATTTATAGAGAACTCCTTGAATACGAAGAGACGAGGGGAAATGAACAGTCTTGTGACTATTGGGCTTCACACCCCAACATGAAACAAATACGTCCCCACCATTGAATGCGCCTTCTCAAATCGCCACCATTAAAGAAATGGATTAAAAGTGCCAACCATAAAGAAGGTAATGCGGGCCCTCCAAGGCAAATGACCTCCACGCAGGCCAAAGGATAAATGGCGCGTTGTTATTCATGGGCTAAATCCAGATAGTGTCGACCAGCATCGACCATACACATGCCAAGAAATAATGCGCCAACCCAAAAAGAAACTGTGGGGTCACTAGCTATTAAGTGTGCCAAAGATTTGATACACCATGAAACTTCTGCGCAAGCCCCTTCACCATGGATGAAGTCACCAACACATCAAGCGCTGGCAAAAAAAAAACAGACAGGTAAGAGATCACTGGTCTGCCATAATCAGAACGGTCTACATACAAAGACCCAGGCAGCGGTGGTGATGCACAGATTGAGTGTTCAGCTTTGATGTCACAAAGCGGACCGTTGATGAAGACGAGGACAACAAATCTAATGACATTGATTCGATCTTGGAAACGCGAACCACATTGAACATGAAATAGAGGGCAGGATCCTTGCACAAGATATTATTGCGCAAGTTGATGAAGACCAGCAACCCATGCGCCGCCATGGTCCAACTGAGTCCTACATACAATTGTCTACACACCAAATGTATTGAACTGGAATCCCCTCCCGTTGGCTTCAACCAGAGTGTGTGATTGACAGCCAAGGAAGTTTGATCATATGTGCTCTTTAGATCTAGATACGGAGACTAAAGGTACATGCCATGATCAAAACATAGATTAGAAATACACAACATTGATCATCATCACCGTCTTACATATGCTTGGCTATTCTAACAAGGAGATGTAATCATGCTGCTTCCTTTGCCTCTCTGCAACATGAAACCCGCCAGGTATTGCTCAGTCAAACAAGGCAATAAAGCCTCTGCAAAGAGATCAAGAGGACCAAATTTGGTGCAAGCGTCAGCAGAAAATACGATCTCTTGATCGAAATCAACAAAGCAACGACCAAAGAAGAAAATAGACCTTCAAGCCCAAAAAAATGACGCCTCAAATCTACAAGGACTGATGAGAAAGGGGTCGCCAATCACAGATCTCACCTCCTTAGAAATGTCCGATTTACAAAATCGCACTTTCAAGACTTAAATATAGTGACTGAAAGGCAATAAACTAGACATTGCAATGCATAGAAAGAGACTAAAACAATATGACCTGACTAAGGAGTGGACTACTGCCAAACATAACTAGGGATCTCAAGAAATGAACACACTCAAAATAGAAACACTGGAAGGAGCTGAGAGACTGCAGGCTCTGATACCATGTTAGGATAGGTTATCCTATATCTAGGAGCCAGTCTACAGACATCCTTCAGAATAGAGAGAATCAACACAAGAAGATATATTGAAATGATCTAATGAGATGTTGAGGTGTTTACAAAGGTATAGAGGCTTTACTTAAATAGGCAAGAGCAAATAGGTAGAGTGGACAAGGTTGAGACAAGTGTCTTAACCTGGAGGAAGTAGAGTTCTGATAGAACTCTCCAATATCCTTTTAGATGAGTTAGAGTCCAAATAGGACTCAATGATATCCATCTACCTAATAAATGTAATGACCTAAGTAAACTTAATTAAAGAGTAAATAGGTTAAACAATTTACTCCAACATCTAGTACATCACATGCTAGTTCAATAGTTTCCTTATACTAGAATTTTAATGGTAATAGAGGAAGCAATCACTAGTTGAAGGCAATGGTTATCCAACATAATAGATGAGTTGATAGCTTATTTATGTTAATATTTCATAGAACATTAATTATTTATATTTTCAATTATCATAATTAAAAGTTTGTTAGATGACATCATTATTATAGATTCATCGGTGTCTTCTTTATATAATATAAAAACTATATATCATGATCCAATAGTTAAATGGTCATTCTATAACTCTTTGACGCCAATATTGTTTTATATTTTATATTTTTTTATCAGTAAAAGGATATAGATAGTATAATAATTATATAAAGATCAAAATATATTGATACAAAGATATAAAAACAATTATCCAAGTCTGAGAATATTGAGAAAAGCAAAAAATTATAAAAGTCTATATGAACCCGAAGCTAAATTATTAAACATCTACTACAAAAATTCATCTCTCAAAATAAAATGAGTGATCTCAACAATTCAGACAAGTATAAACCAAAATCTTCATCATTTTTTTCCAACTAAAGTGTAAACTTCAAGTAATACCCAACCCAAAAACTAAATGGTATGCTTCATGCTTCTTATCTGGAAGATCTTGATGATGATCCCACAAAAATATTTCACCAGTACCTTGATGCTTGAGATCCTTTCCATGTTTTCCCCTTTGTTATATTATCCCTCTGGTTGAAGACTGTAGATTGTCTAATCTAATCATTGATTCTCCTTATCTCCTTTGGGCTTCTTAATGCTATCTCTTCTTCTATCCAATCTCGGTCTTAGTCTTCAATATCCTAAGGAGGTGGTCCTCACAAGTCAAAATTTTCCAATAAGCTAGCTTCCATGTTACACATTCTTATTTCTCCTTCTTTCTCAAAGACCAAATTTTCTTCTAGGAGGAAATTTGTGATCCAAGATGGCCCTTAAGTATGCCTAAGTTTGTACAAATTCATTAGGAAATCTATCTTATTCCTTATTCTAAATATCCCACCTTTGAAAAGTCTCTAATATTCAATGTCCAAGGGTATCTTTTCGAAAGTTGTCCATTTCTTATAGCTACTTTTGTCTTGGAATTGTTAGATTCTCATTTTATATTTTATATAGCCAAAATAGAATATAAATATATTTTTTTCAAAATAACTGTAAGTATCACATGTTGAAGTGACAATGAATATATTTATATAGTCAAATGGTCACTAATAATGCTCATCATCTTCTGCTAGAAGTGATCCTTTGTTTCAGGTGTGATATAGTTCCACAAAAGGAGTTTCTTGGTCAAATTTGAGGTGCTATGTTGTTTAGGCTAACTGGACTATAAGGTTTTCTTAAGAATTTTCATTAAGGTGCTAAGTAGTTTAGGCTAACTCCTATAAGATTTTCTTAAGATTTTTCATTGTTGAAGTTTAGGGGTAATACAATTCTACATATGGGATTTCTTCACTAAATTTTGAGTGTTGCCTTGCCTAGGTCAAGTCCCAAAATCATTTATTTTAAGATTTTTTAGTTTTGAAGTTGATCTTATTGTGGCATCAACATTTTTATTTTCTATTAAACAATGAATTCTTTCATATACACACCTAAAAGAAATCATGCCCATTTCAAGTTTATCTAGATTGATTGTCTTCTATCAATTTCACACCACATGAATATATGAAGTTTCATTAGATTTATTCACTAACTTGCATAGTCAAATGACTATATATAGTCATGAATTACATAGGCATTATTTTTTGAGCTACATATGGTCTCATACCAAATATAGTCTCATTTTACATAGATACTTTATGCACTCCTATATATGGCCTATTACAAATATACAATCTCATTTAAAAAAATAATATAGTCTGACCTATATATGATTAATAAAATAAAATATATAGTCATTCATTACGGTGGCTTATATTTTGTATAATATAAAATAGCTTTTGTACTAAAATACAGTATAGATAAATAATAAGGTATAAGGAAATAGAGCAGTTTAATATGGTTTACCATTGTAGTTTTTGTAAAGTAATATATACTAAAGAAAAATTTATATGACATGAGAATTATTTGATATAATATCAGTTATATATATTTAAAAAATCTAACTATATCTTAAACACTAGATTTAAAGAGATCTCATCTTGTTCTAACATTTTATCAAACAAAACTCAGGCAGCAATTAATATAGTGCATTAAAGAAAGAGCACTAGTTGTAGATACATAACTCTAGTATCTACCGATTATGCTTAACAAAAATTTGAAGTATATAACATGTTTGAAATCTCAACATCGTAGAGAAGATATGAACTTAAAACTATACTCACTTATAATATGATTTACATAATTTGAATTTCTCTTTTTTCCTTCTATAAATTTGGTTGAAATAAATTTAACCATTCCTTACCCTACATAACTTGCCTTTCATTGAATGCTCATTACACATTTTATTGGAAACTTTTCCAAAAGCCCATGAGGAGTGCAATGAAGAGGAGCTCTTTAAGATTTCATTAAACTCACTTTGAATTCACACTCTTCCACTCACATGGAGCTTGAAAAATTGACTAATTTAAATTTTGAAATATAATTAAAATTATAAGAAAATATTTATTATTTAAAAAAAATCAAACTACCACCATTTTGTAATTATGAAAAGGGAGAGAAATATTACTCCTAACATAACACAATGATGACATGACTAATATCTTTGACATCTATCAGAAGATTAGGATAGTAGTCTACCCTTTATGGTAGATCAAATACCACACACAAAGACAAGATAATCGCAACACTCACAAAAGACCATAAAATCAAATTTTGCATTTTAAGATGGTAACTTGCAATTAGAATTATAAAATGAGAAAAAATAATTTTTGATAGACATGATATCATTAAAAATGGATGCAAACCTAGTGGTTGTGTGTAACTTTTCTCATATGTACGGTATGTTTTGTTTATCTAACTTCATTTGTTGTTTCTTTCCAATGAGGCTTTGCCTTGTTTACTAGGAGTAATCAAAATACCTTAAATCCACCTCATTCATCAGCAAGATAGTTAGTCAATGAACTATATTATAACATAAGTATTTGAATAAACATAATCGAGAATTTCAAGTGTTCAACTCTACATTCTTGTAGCTGAACCTAATTTGTGTTCCAATGATCTAGAATGATGATTTGATATCATAATTTACATTCTTAGATGAAGATCTCATTTCCCCTCATATTAATAAATTGATGACATAATAAAATTACACTATTTTAATATTATTATTTCTCATTCACCTAGGTACACATCACACAAATCATATTTATAAAAATCATAATTATTCTAACACATGAAAAGGAAAATAGTACCTTAAAATATAAAATTAAAATATAACATAATTTAGATTTTTGTTTTATCAATCACATCTACATATAGAAGAATACAAGATACAAATCTCAATAAACATAATATAACATAATTCTGTTATATCTAAATATAACAGAATACACTACAGAAAACACTATAAATATAACATAATTCTGTTATATCTAAATATAACAGAATACACTACAGAAAACACTATAAATATAACATAATTATGTTATATCTAATATAACAGAGTACAGTATAGAAAACACTATAAATATAACAGAATACAGTATAGAAAACACTATAAATATAACAGAATACAGTATAGAAAACACTATAAATATAACAGAATACAAGATAGAAATCACTGTTTTATCACCATCATAATCAGCATCATAACGAAGTCATTTGGAAAAAGAAAGAAAAACAGCAAAGAGAGCCTACTTATAGACTGCGATTATTGAGTAGATGGTTTGCAAAAGTGTGAGCAACAGTCCAACAATTGCCCCGAGCAGAGCTAATGTTCTCCAAGGCGATGCAAAATATTTCTTGATAAACTCTGCCCAAAACTCTGCCCACAGAATCTTCAATTTACTTTTCATGTAGTGCTTGTCCACTTGTTGTTTCATTTGCTGGAAGGGATCCGTCCAACTCAGCAGGACTCCATCGCGTAGAACATTGAAGAGTTTGGCAACGTCTTCACTACTCCCAAGGTAGTTTATGACGACCTCATTCTCTGTGAGCACACCCACGTCTTCCGCGGAGTCGATCAACTCGTCCATCAAACTCACGTAACAACTCACATAATTGATTTCAGATGGCTTGCACACCTCCAGAGCGATCAGATTACGGAAAGTACTTCTGTGTGATCTGTGATAATGATCGGAGGAAGATAAATTGTGCCGCTCTCGGGCTCAAATCTGATCTTCTCGATGCCTCCATTGCATGCCTTAAATTTGATCCCAGAAGTTTCTCAATATGTCTGCACGATAGATGCGTTTCTCGGTGGATTCGTCTTCGTGTTCGGCCTGATCAACATGAGGACATGGTGGAGACCCTGCAATCAGGGGCTGCGACAAACTATGGGGATGTCCCTCTGCTTGCGCCTGTAACATGTCGTCGGGCTTGTTCTGACCATCATCAGAAAATGGTGCAGACACAATTAGGCTGTGGAATAAACCCAGGAGATGATCAGCTTTTTCACATTGATCTGGTTGCGGCTGCCATTTTACCATATCATTATATTGGAAAGGGTATAACTTGATATTTGGACAATTCACCAGACACCAGAAAAGCTTTCCGTCGACATCATTTGAGTGGAGCTCTAATTGAAGTAACTTTCGGAGAACGATCAAGGGGACTTGATTTTCAAGCTTCAAAATGTCGTTCAGTATATCCATTCCAGTACAATTAATCCTATCTCTCTCAAAGATAGGCTCATAGCAATTACTCGCTCCCGCTACGGTGAGTTTGGCGCCACCAAGAGTCCTCAATATTTCCAGAATGAAGCATCCGTCCAAACATAGCATCATGGCGAGGCTCTTTGCTCCGCACTCGATTTTTTCTTCGTAGCTCCCCCTGATTTCGTAGTCCAGCTCCGAGATCTCATCTTCTGCATGAGAAAAGCAACCCATATAAGCTGAATAGTTGTTGCACTTAAACGTCCTCCTTGTCATTCTACGAAAAGCTTTTCCTTTGTGATTGATCATTGCATGAAGCTGTGCATTTCTGTGATGGTAGGGACCCAACGAAACGATTTGAGGAACATACGCTTCTTCTCCTCCTGATTTTTTCAGAAAGCTGGGTACTCTGAAAATAGACACATCCGAGGGCGATCGGTTGAGATCATCATCGGATTTCGGGTCAATTAGAATACTCCATTCTTTTCTGCTAATCCATTCTGGTGATTCTCCACCTTGAGATAATTGTTTCGATTGCTTCTGGCTCTCATCACCGTTGGCAGCAGATCCTGTGATTTGGGACAATGGATTTCCAGACCAATGGCTCTGTTCAATGTCCATCTTCACACTCAGCTAGCGGTGTAGTGGACTTGGGTGGCAGTGTAGCAGACAATGGCATGAGAAATGCGGCAAATTAACAGCTCCGCACAGGCACACTGCAAAAATTGATGGCTCCTAGTCCTGGGTCCATCTGCCCAGAATTGTATATGGAGTGATCAGAATACAACTGTTTTCTTTCTTTTAGTAATTTAAAAGTCCGATCGTGGTACATTCCGAACCTCGCATAGATGTCACCCGCCTATCCTCCCTTGCGGCAGCAATGCCCTCCCATTAGAACACTGACAAAATATGACATTATAATTATGTAGGACGAAGACAATGAAGTATGACGTATTATAGTGATGTAAGAGAAAGACAACGAATTAATATGCTATATGGGCATTTAAAAATGTCAACTACTATTAATTATTAGTTCCTGTCATAGGAAGCATAACTTATGCATCTATTGCCTTTATAATTTATCGACCATGTTTAAAAAAATAGAAACTTGTATATATGTACTATATTTTATAATTTGTATATATCTAAATAACTTAAATAAAATTATGTATCTTTAAGTCACTCTTTTTAAATATTAAACATTTTCGATGTAATAACAAATAATTAATCACGAAGATGACTTTCACATGAATATCATAAATGAGATAGATGTACTTCTTTATTAAGACGTTGACATGTCATACAACCTTAATAAGTACCCACATGAATATGATAAATGAGACTAATATACTTCTTTATTAAGACATTGGCATGCCATACAACCTTAATACTACCCACATGAATATGATAAATGAGACTGATATACTTCTTTATTAAGACATTGACATGCCACACAACCTTAATACTACCCATGATTCCATTCACTTGAGAGACAATAAGTCTTGTACTTTACACATGGGCATATTCATATTATAAACAATAAATCTAATGCTCTATGTAGTTCAATAGTACCATGAATTGAATTCCTTATCATCATCAAGATAATATATGAATGTAGTATCTCACATGCCAACAATAACCACATTATAGTACAATATTGATGACATATTTTAAACTACATTAATTTGAATTCTCTCTTCATTTTAAATAATTAAAAAATGTTAGACATTGTCAATGTTGCCTTCTTCTGCATATGTGTGTTATGGTAAAGTGAGAGGGGTATGAGTGTGAAAATTTATTACATAGTTAAATTGTCACATATGAATCAAGTGGAATCATTTAAAGTCAATTTTCTTTGTGACTATTTCTATTTTCCATGATTATATATTTCAATGCCAATGTCCATGTTGCATACTAATGTTTCATTAAATAATGAAACATTTTTTGAAAAACAATTAATAATGGAAAGCACGTTGACATGAATCTATACTTCACATGAATATAATAATTGATAAGTTATAATTCTTTAATTGATTAGTGCATGTTTTACCTTGTGTGGGTAAGTGCAAGAAGTTGAGTCCACTTAAGGTGGAAGTTTCATACTTAGCCAAATTCATGAAATTATGCTCAATAGAACGGGATCCCACTTAGAACAAATGGGGTCCTATTTAGCTTTACAAGTCAGATCCTATTTCAAAATGAGATCCCATTTCAAAAAATATTATTTTTTTAAGAAAACCTTCCATCGATTCATTTATTCTTTATAATTTTTTAAAAAGGCAAATAGGGTCGTGTTTACTAAATGAGATCTAGTTTCTAAAAAAACAAATTTCAAGCTTTTTTTTAGCGTTAGCTTTTGGTTTGAAAAGAGGTTTGGGTAGCCAAACCATAGCCTTGGACCTAGTTTGACCCCACAACTTGAAGGCCATGTCAATGTCCATACAAAATATGAACTTTAGACATATATTTGAAGATTTTTTCAGAGAAATATTTTGAAAAAATAAAACTCATTATAGATGAGACTATGTAGATTCCAAATATGTTAATTTTTAATTGGATTAATTTATCTATTTTTACATTAATTTATACTAAAATAGGTCCATAAACCTAAAATAACATGTTTTCTTATTATTTTAATAATTTTTTTAATTTTATATTTTTTGAAAAAAAATTACATGGCATCAAACTAGAGACAATTCTATTCAGTTTGAATTTTTTTTTCTTTAGAATGATAAGTTTATGTCAAATTATGCTTTCTATACATGAGGGGTTTTAAAAACAACAGTTACGCTCAATAAAATATTAATTAAAAATAAGATATTCAAAAAAAAATTCAAAAAACTATTATCATTAATCTTGAGTGTGTTACAAATGTTTTCCCAAAAGTATTCAAAAAAATATTTATATTTAGGTCAAATTATGCTTGTCGTACATGGGCATGGTATGGTCTTGAAAAAAGTGACTTTTAAAATATGACTTTTATTAATTCTTATTGAAAATAAATTTGTATCATTTGAGTATTCAAATAAATTACATATTTAGAAACTAGACTTCAAGCACTACAATTCCTATTATTGACTTTTTTCGAGACTCAATATTTAAGTGTTTCAAATGTTTAGGTCAATTGTGATGAAATTCAAACAAATACGGAAATAGTTCCACTTTATTCCAGCCACTTTTTGTGCTCCCCCTTTTTGAGGGCCTTAAACTCCATGGGACAAAATATGACTACTTTATGTGCTCCCCCTTTTTGAGGGCCTTAAACTCCACCATTTTAAAAAATAAAATTAGTAGTTTAGAAACTAGATTTGGAGGACTACAACTTTTATTTTTGTCACATCTTAAAATTTTGAGTCTAACTATCTTTAGTTTCTTGCTGAGGTTCATAAATTGTTGATTTCAGGAAAAAAAAAAAAAGTGGCATCTTATACCCCCTTTTTGGTCCCCCATCTTTGTGAACTTAACTAGGAGGAAGATAGAATGAACTAATGTGATTTAAAATTCCATTCAAATATTCACATTCACGTATGTCATTTAGTATTCTATTAAGAGGGTTCCACCTTCACATGTCCAAGGTTACTTCATTTAATATGTTATGTTTATGCACTTATGTGGCTACTTCTTATGTATTTTTTTTTTTAAATTATTAGTGCATGTTTAACCCTATGTGGGTAAGTGCAAGAAGTTGAGTCCACTTAAGATGGAAGTTTCATACTTAGCCAAATTCATAAAATTATGCTCAATAGAACAAGGTCCCACTTAGAACAAATCAGGTCATGTTTAGCTTTACAAAAGATATCCTATTTCAAAACAAGTCCCATTTCAAAAAAATATTAAGTTTTTAAAGAAACCTTCCATCGACTCATTTATTTGTTATAATTTTAAGAAAAAAGGAAAATAGGGTCATGTTTCCTAAACGAGACCTAGTTTCTAAACAAATGAATTTCAAGCTTGTTTTGGTGTTATCTTTTGGTTTGAAAAGAGGTTTGGGTAGCCAAACCATAGCCTTGGACCTGGTTTGACCCCACAACTTGAAGGTCGTGTTAATGTCCATACAAAATATGAACTTTAGACATATATTTGAAGATGTTTTTAGAGGAATATTTTGAAAACATAAAAACTCATTATAGATGAGACTGTAGATTCCAAATATGTTATTTTTTAAATTTGATTAATTTAGTTATTTTTTAATTAATTTTTATGAAGATAGGTTCATAAACTTAAAATAACATGCTTTCTTATTATTTCAATAACGTTTTTAATTTTATATTTTTTGAAAAAAAAATTACATGACATCAAACTAGAGACAATTCTATTCACTTTGAATTTTTTTATTTAAATTAATAAGTTTAGCTCAAATTATGCTTTCTATACTTGAGGGGTTTTTAAAAAGACAATTATGCTCAATAAAAATTAATTAAAAATAAAATATTCTGAAAAAAATTACAAAAAAATATTATCATTAATCTTGAGTGTGTTACAAATGGATTCAGAAAAATGTTTTTATTTAGGTCAAATTATGGTTTTCGTACATGTGGGCATGGTATGGTTCTATAAAAAGTGACTTGTAAAATGTGATTTTTAGTATTTCCTATTGAAAATAAATTTGTATCATTTGAGTATTGAAATAAATTACATATTTAGAAACTATAATTCAAGTACTAGACAATTCCTATTATTGACATTTTTTAGACTCAATCTTTAAGTGCTTAAAATGTTTAGGTCAATTACGATGAAGTTCAAAAAAATAGGAAAATAGTTCTATTGGTCAAAAAGTGAACTCAACTTCTTGTGTACACCTATGTTCCTAAGGTTCCATGACAAAACATTAAAATATACATTTGAACTAGTCTTAGAAGTTTTAAGATCAAAAGACTTTGAACTGAACATACCTTATTAGGGTGAATCATAATCTAACAATCTCATTTATAATTGAAGTCTATTCATTGGCCTTATAAAGGTCAAGAAAAATACTTAGTTTTATTTACATGTGAGTGGTAATGGATAGATAAAATTATAAAATCACACTTACAATAGAGACCCTATACAAACCTGCCAATTATAAATTCATAGTCCTATTTGCAATGAAAATATAGTACAAATATAACAACAGTCATGATATTATTCACAAGCATATTTTTCTATGAAACTTATTCACAAACAAGTATATGGTCAAAGGTTTATACACGGGGATCTTTACAAAAAGAACTATTCAATAAACTATATATGGCCAAGTGACTATATACAGTCACAAATTTCATAAGGTTCATTTTTGCTAACTCATATATGGTCAAATGACTATATACAATCTTGAATTACATTATCATTATTTTGTTGGCCTGCATACATGGTTTAATACCAAATACAAAGTCTCATTTTACATTAAGACTTTATGCAAGCCTCCATATGGTATATTACAATTACAAAATCTTATTTTATATAAATACTTTATGCAAACCTGTATATTGCTTGTTACAAATACAATCTCATTTCACAGAAGAACTATAGGCCCTGACCTATATATGGTCCATAATATTGCTGGCCATATTTTTGTGTAATATTTGATGTACTTTGTACCCCAAAAAAAGAAGGAATATAGATAAATAATAAGACAAAAAGTAGTTTGATCAAATGATCCACCATTGTATATTATACATAAAGCACATCATACATGACATGAAGAATATAGATAAATAATAAGACATAAAGAAATAGAGTAGTTTGATCAAATGATTTACCATTGTAATTACTATAAAAAAAAATTATACATGAAGCACATCGTATATGGCATGAGAATTACACATGAGAACTATTTGATATGATACCAACTACATTAATAAAAAGAATTGTAGCAATATAGCCTAAACGTTAGAGTCAAAGGAACCCCAATTGACTCCAACATTTTATTAAAAAAAACAAGCCAACAAATAATAAAATGCATTAAAACAAAAAGATTTGTTGTAGATACATAACCCTAGAATATAGTTATTATGCTACACAAATGTAACATAACAACAACATTGTGAAGAAGATATCCAAATATAGTAGAGCACATAGAGAATAGAAATCACTATAAATACAACATAATTCTGTTATATCTAATAAATATAACAGAATACATTGATGCATATCACTACTAATAACCAAGCTTCCTATTTTATCATCATCATCACCACCATCATAACGAAGTCATTTAGAGAAAGAAAAAGGGAAAACCAGCGGAGAACCTACTTATAGTATGCGATTATTGTGTAGATGGTTTGCAGAAGTGTGAGCAACAGTGCAAGAATTGCCCCGACCAGAGCCAAAATTGTCCAAGGGGATGAAAAATATTGCTTGATAAGCTCTGCCGACCAGACCTTGAATTTACGGTTGTACTGCTGATGCACATCTTCTTTTAGTTGCTTGAAGGCATCTATCCTACTCATCGTGACTCCATTGCATAGACCATTGAAGAGTTTGGCAACCTCTGTGTCGCTCCCAAGGCAGTTTGTAAGAATCCCACTCTCTTTAAGCACACCCACATCTTCCAAGTCGATCAACTCGTCCATCAAAGTCACGTAAGAGGTCACATAATTGATTTGATCATCAGATGCTTGCACACCTCGAAAGCGATCAGGTTACGGAAAAGTACTTCTGTGTGGTCCGTGACAGAGATCCGAGGAAGATGAATTGTGCCGCTCTTGTGCTCAAATGTGATCTTTCTGATGCCTGCATCGCATGCCTTAAATTTGATCCCTGCATTTTTTAATTCTCCTGCACGAGGGATGCGTTTCACGGTTTTCGCGGCTTTGTCTGTGTCCTCAGGTTTGGTCTGATCTGGTTGTGGTTGACGATATCCTGCACGAGGGATGTTCTGCTCACCGACATCATCAGAACATGGTGTAGACACAATCAGGCTGTGCAACAAACCCAGGAGATGATGAACTTGTTCATCTGCTGGTTGCGGTTGCCATTTAGACACTTTATAGTCGAAAGGGTAGAACTTGGACCTTGAAGATTCCACTAGCCATCTGAAAAGCTCTCTCTCGACATCATTTGAATTGAGTTCCAATTGAAGCAGGTTTCGGAGAACGATCAAGGGGACTTGATTTTCAAGCTTCAATATGTCATTCAGTATATCGAACCCAGTATAATCAATCCTATTTTTCTCAAAAATGGGTTCATAGCAATTACTTGCTCCCTCTTCGGGCCGGAGTTTGTCGCCACCAAGAGTCCTCAATATTTCCAGGATGAAGCAGCCGTCCAAACATAGCATCCTGGCGAGCTTCTCTTTCTTGCAACCAATTTCTTCTTCGTAGCTCCTCCTGATTTCGTCGTTGAGGTTCAAGATCTCCTTTTCTGCACGAGAGGAGAAATCATTGTTGGGCTTAATAATACTGAACCTGGTCTTCATTCTGCTACGGGCTTTTTCTTTGTGCTTCTCCATTGCCAAAAGCTTTGCATTTCTATGATGGTATGGACCCAACGAAACGATTTTAGGGACATAAGCTCCTCGTTTTGTTGATTCTTTGAGGAAGTTGGGAACTCTGAATATGGAAGTTGGGAACTGACTCTCACCGCCGGAATGCAGAGAGCCAGTTGGCGTTGCCATTCCCATTTCCCTTTCTATGGACTCAGTTGCCATGGAGTCAGTTACCAAATCCAAACCCAATTCCATGGACGGTGTTGCCTCTGTGGCCTGCACTGAGGGAGAATCAGGTTTTGGCCGTTTAGAGGAGAGCCAGGTACCTAATAGATTGACAAACCAAGACCACCAAGCCATAATTCCGACTAAACTCAGAAGAAAACACACAAAGACCAGATTGATGATATAATGCAGAAATATTGAGCCTGGTAAACGACTACTACTTTCCAACCTTACAGAGGCAGACTACACTGCAGTACGCGCTGAAAATAATAGATCTCTGTCGAGATAACATAATCTATGAATTGTGGTTATTCTGTTTTTAATATCAGAAAGGTTATCTTGTATTTGAATTGGAAATAAACTATACACGAGATAGAAACATGAACCGATATTTTAATTAATTGAAAATGATTAAAATAACTGTATTCTGATTTTAAAACTAATTAAAAACGCTTGACTGTTCACCTGCCTTATCGTAAAGTTTGACAGATAACGTCATTCTACCTGCATCATGAGAAAGTATTACACTAGCAATCGCACCTTAGTGTGCAATGGGTACGCCGTAGAGTTATGGAATCTTTTCCTCTCTATGTCTCCCTCTGTATCTCCCTAGATCTCTTTCTATTTTCAGCTCTTGATCTATCTCTTCTGTCTATCTATTTTTCTCCCATTCTCGCACTCCTCTCTCCATCACCCTCTTCCTATACCTTTTAATCTCTGCATCTCCATATTTCTGCTCCCATCTCACCCTCTATATCTATCTCTATCTTGTCATCTCTCTCTCCCTATATATCTACTCCTTTTTACCTCTCTCTATCAATTTCTACCTCTATCTTTATCTTTACATCTCTCATTCTCTAGATTCTTTATATATTCACATCTTCCATCCACACTCCCCCCCCCCCTCTCCTCTCCATATCCTTCTTCTTTTCAATCTCCATCTCCAGACCTCACCCTATCTCTTTATGCCTAAGTTACCGATTCGGGTTTGGGGACGGATTCGGGTACGAGAACCCGGTTCGTGGATTCGTGGATTTTTTTTTTCCCCTATTTTGGGTTCGTGGGGGATACGTGTGTCTATATATATATATATACAAGAAAATAAGAGAAATATACATAATTTCAGAATTTCTAAATCATTTCAATGCTTCATACTATGAATCTAGCTTCATTCATTGATCAATGCTCGTAAACATATGTCATACTCATAAACAAATTAAATACTTGATCATCCATTCACATTGCCATAAAACGAAAATGTAGGTAGCATACTATAGTTCAATAAAGACTAAAGTTTGAAACATGAAATCAGAAATATAGTTTAATATTCATTGTTCATCAATCATCAAATGGATTATTAAAATAATCAGTATCAACGGGGTCTTCAGCGGCTGCGAGTGTAAGATTAAAAAATGTTATTTTTAAAGTTTTGACCCCACCAAAGACCCATAGCGCTGCGGGTCCGTCCGGGTCCGAGCTGGGTCCTTGCATGGTCCACCCGGGTCCGAGCTGGGTCCTTGCGTGGTCCGCCCGGGTCCTCCCAGATCCGCCCGGGTCCGAGCTGGGTCCGGACAGGGTCCGTAATTGGCCCTGTGGGTCCGGCAGGGTCCGTGACACCATGGACCCTGCCGGACCCACAGGGCCAATTACGGACCCTGTCCGGATCCAGCTCGGACCCGCACGCGGATCCGGATCCAGTGCGCACCCGGACCCGGTCCGAGCCTCCAGGGTGCGGACCCTGCAACTTAGCTTTATGCTATTTCTTGCTCTTCCTTCTTCACATCTCCCTCTTTCTATCTCTATATCTTCCCATCTCCCCTCTCTCTCCATATCTCTCTTCTTTGCAATATATCTCTCTTTTCACAGCCATCACAATACATGGTGACCTTTCAATGCTATTGACCAGTTGAGCTTTCATACGCTGACATAGAAGACTCTCACAATCTTAATTCTCCCGATAGCAGAGTATACATAGCAAATGTCTCAAACATAATACAAATGCAATCACAAGTACTCAAATAGCTTAAACATCATACAAAAGTAATCATCGCAGTTATGAAGGAGCTCTCTCAAAGCTACCATAAACATTAACATAGCATTCCTTCATTAAGCCAAGATGAAATCCAAAAACCACCAATCATACCTTTCTCATAAGTCTCGGGGATTTTGGACGAAGAAAATAGGAGCAAAATAAAGAGCAAAAGGGCCTCAGATAAAGTTTAAATATCAAATAAAGCCAAGTTTATTTTTTAAATAGTTCCTCTCAGTATCAATCAAGGTCATTAAAACAATCATGTCTTTTGCAGAAAAACTCTCTTTAAGAAAGGAAATGCAATGAAGAGGCAAATTGAAAAACAATTATATTTTTTTATTTTTACCTCTTATTGGAGCATTGAGCTTCAGATTAATTAAACTGATGAAAAAAAATGCACAACTCCTTGGAGCAAATCGTACAGGAGTCACACCATTGGGATAAACCATTGAAATCTCACATTAATATTGAGTTTACAGTTGTGTTGAAAGAGAACTGTTGACTGGTGAAGTAATTCTGCATTCTTTTGGCAACAAAAAGATATGACTTTGTGGCTGCAATTTGCATATAAGCATAATTAATTCATACCGTTGGGTACCATCCAACATATAAACCATTTCCATTAGAACATGATAATGGTTTCCTTCTGATTGCTAGTTTATGTAGGTACATTACATCATAGGCGCAGATTTTGTACCATTATCTTAGCAGCAATCTAAATCTATAAAAAATTGTACACAACCCTTTAATATCAGGGCCAAAGCTAGGGCATCAATCATTGAGGCACCTTCATTCCTAATCCAGACTTATACTCCCAATTTGGAAGTATTTAAAAGGATATTTTTATCCAAGTTGAACATTTCATATTCTCCCTGGCACTGTAAATTGTGGACGCCATTATTTTAGCCTTCTGTTCATTGCATGTTTATGGGGCTAAACAAGTTCAAGGTTTCATAGCAGACCTGACAAATGTGTCATGATAATCCAAATAGATTTTTAGTGACTTAATGGCAGATTTATTCCAGAATCTAGCAACTCAAAGGACATGCATTCAACCCCAATAGAACTATATGATCAATGATTTTATGCTAAACACTTCCATGTAAATCAAATAATATAAAAAATTTGGGATTTTACAAAGCTATATCTTGCCAACCCGTGAGATTTCATTCTTATGCAATCAAGTGACAAAACCAGCAGGTATGACCAAATAGAACTTTAAAAAAAGCTCAACATTGATTTGTTAAAAAAAAAAGAAACAAAAACTCCTCTCAAACTTGACGAGAAGAAGTAAATATTGAGAAAGAGAAGAATGTTTCAAAAGATCCTGCAAGTATGTTTGAAAGGAAGTTTGACATTATGTTAAGATATGATGGCAATTGTTACATATGAATCAACCAGAAAGCAAAAAAATAATGGAAGAAGTTCCAACGGTCAAAACAGTGAGGCAAGCTCTTTTGGATCCAATAATACTAACAATAAGAAAAAAAGACAAGGAAAGTACCATGGTTGTACCTATTGATAGACATGGACTTCTCCATACTGCTTTCATTCAGAGGGAAGAAGACTTTCCTACTGTGGAGACACAAAGTTCAATACAAGATGATATTGTCGCTTGTTGTCCAGAGACAGGGCACTGATCATTGGGGCAACTTCATTATTGATCCAGACTTGCATTTCCAATTTAGACTAGGATTTCAAGGGATATTTGTATTCAAGTACAATGTTTCATATTCTCCCTTGAGCCACCAATTGTGGGTGTCATAATTTAAGTATGCGGTTCACTGAATGTTCAAGAATCATGGGCATAAAAATATCGAATGTTTCAAAGCATACCTAACAAATGTATCATTATACTCCAAAGAGGATTTGAGCAACACGTGAAGTACATTCAACTATAGAGCTGTATAATCAATGATTTTATGCTGATCATTAGATGTAAATCAAATAGTATAAATTATTCCACCTGGAATATCACAGTAGTATCCCACGTGTATACACTGGTGCAGCCATAATCAAATGAGACAAACTTAACGAAACAACACTTCCATTGGTGCCACTAGATCAAAAAGCAAAAGATTTAATATATAGGTATTCTTGCTTCATACATATTCACTTTTAATAGATCTTCAATCGCGTAAAATATATAAAAGAAAAACTTGTCAAAGATTTTATCATTGAAATTATAATATGTCCATATACATTGAGAACTGACTTACAGGTTCCTAAATGACATCTCTAAATAGATCAAAGAACTTACCATATTGCTTGCCATTATTTTCACTTATTCAGGCTAATACCTTTTATTACAAGCTAAGAGAATTCTTGACTACAAGAAAAAAAAAAAAGTTCCCAATTGCTTTCATGGTTGCTAACTTAAAAATATTGCAATCCAGATGTCGTTGGTTGAGTTACAAGTGTTTTTGCTGGAGGCACTGCAACATTCATGACAAAATCACATTATACCACGAATCCACTGATAGAGAGGTACCATCTCCATGTCCCACGTATACATATACTTGAGAAAAACTACCTTCAATAACATACTGCACTTCCAGATTTTAAAGCTAATACACTAAGCACCCATGTTCTCCCGTGTAAAAAATAAGGGTGAACAGGGCTGTTAAAGAGTTTCTGAACTCAGACAATCAGTGTTAATGAATGAAAAATCCACATACGTAAGTAATAATTATACGCTAACCTATACTATGAACAGAATATCCTATCCCTGTGAAAACCACAATAAGCACTATATCTTCTACAGTCGCAAATACAGAAGAGCGCCTACTAAAATTAGCCACGTTGAGATTAAAACAAATAAAACCAGGGCACCGCCCCATAATTTCACAAGAAGGATGCACCCTCACAATAGAAACTTCATCAAGGAATTGATGAATGCTTCCGAAATGAGACATGCTTCAAATATGCAGTACACTTGATCTCGTTTACTCAAGATGGAGCAAGCGTCGCAGGTTTCTCGGTGCAAACGCTTCCACTCCTCCATTGTTCATATTCACATTGCGATGTCCAATACGCATGGAAAAATCTATCTTGCTCTCCTGGATAACAGATCCAAAAGCAGCCGAATTATTGTCCCCGCCTTTTATCAAATCATTATGCTCCACCGCGTTATTAGGTACTGTCTTGTGCTGCATAAAAAATTGGGCAATGGCAGACAGCTGGGAGGGGGAATTGGCATAAGTAGGACCAGACCAGGCTTGACCAGAAGAAATAGTCAATTCATAAGATAATTCACTCATGCTATCAAGCACCATATCTTTACAGCTTGATGAAGGGCTACCCACAGATGTCAAAGACCTTGTGATTCCAAACACCTAGTTGGAGACCTCACCAAGCTCTGGCCCCATTCTGATAACCAAATTATTTCCCATCATAGCAAGAGGCTTCTCCACAACACAATCCACACCACCATCAGATTTCAAACCAGAAGATCCCATACGACACACTTGTGAAACCCTAGCAACAAAAGCCCTAGCTTTTTTAATCTGCCCTTTTTCAGCAGATCCCCACACTCCATGCATGTGTTGTTTCAATACCTTGTTGTCCACAGAAATAGAAACCCCGTGTCTCCCATCTTCAGCACACTTCACCATCATTTAATTCCCCAACGGAACCCCAGACCCACCATGGCCATTCTCCACAGCAACCAATGTCTTCCCCCTCCCAATCTCCTCCTCATTGGAAATCCTACCAGCAACACTACTCAATAATCTCCCCCCGCTTGAGTATCGTCACATTCTCCATCACAAGATCACTTCCAGGTTTCCCATCAGATTTGCGATTTTTTCTCCCACCAAACAACCCAAAACCCTTACTGTCAAACCCCAACTCACGAGGGCCACAGTTTTCCAAATTCTTAGAAGGGCTAGGGGTAGCTTCCTTGAGAGAATTCCCATTGCCCTTACTCTTACAAGGAGAGGGAAGAATTCCCTTCTTAAAAATATTCAATTTTATTCTACCATTTTCATCATTAGGGCAACAATTATTTTTACTATTGGGAGTATTGTTACCTGAAGATTTTCGCTTAGCCCGCAAAAACTTC
The DNA here is from genome assembly GCA_027943335.1 of Chamaecyparis obtusa. Classification (NCBI taxonomy): domain Eukaryota; kingdom Viridiplantae; phylum Streptophyta; class Pinopsida; order Cupressales; family Cupressaceae; genus Chamaecyparis; species Chamaecyparis obtusa. The sequence continues at coordinate 83,530 of BSBK01004896.1, read as the reverse complement.
TTCCCTCGCGGGTGCCCCTTAGAAGAAGAATCAGCAGCAGTTGATGTATCCGAAGATCTCCCCTATGAGGGAAAAGCCACGGCTGTGGGCATGGCGTGGCAGTGTGCAAGATTCGACCACACAATCTCCGCCAAGTTCTCCTAAAATTGACCAAGCCGAAGAGCTCTGGGACTCGATCCTCCAACTTCTAAACCACCAAAACTGGCTATTGTTTTCCACGCAATCGAAGGCGTGTAAACAAATCATAAGCTCTGTTTCCTCCAAAACTCTGTACAGAAGTTTACGCCTCTAACGTCTCTGAGATCCCGCTGCTAATTTTGTCAAGGATTTGCAGGGTCAATTTCGTGCATCCGTCGCTATCTTACAAAGCAATAAACAGCTGTCAATAGTGGTCATTAATTCCCTTTCTGCAAGATGGATGGCGGAGAAGCTCCCAATGGTAGTCATTGGGCTCTCCACAACTTGCAACCCTTGATCATCCAAAATCAGCTGGGCCTCTCTCAGATGAAAACGCCTATGGCGTAACTAGAAATCGTAACTTAGTGTGCAATGGGTACACCGTAGAATTATGGAATATATGTAGAGAATTTATATCTACCATTATGAACAACCTAACAATCTATACCTTATGTCATTAAATATTCAATTAGCATTTTTTTAAAGCTTCTAAAAACCAACGTGTTGAAAGGATGAGAACACATCTAATTGCTTTCTTACAATTACAAGCAACCGGGATCCTTACCGACAAACGGACTTTTCATTCACGAAAAAATAAAGAACAAAGCGTAAAATACCAAACAAGCAATAATTGTTCAATTTAAATTCCCCCTTATACCTAGTCAAACAAATATATAATCTCTTTCCCTACATGTCTTTGCATGTTGTTACATGTGTCTGCCAAACATCAAGTATTTTTTGCATGCAATGGATAGGTGGAACACAAGGAGAATAGATTAGGAAAAATTCAATTTGCATTCCTAATTTCAAGAATAGATATGATATTAATATTATTAGGCCAGATCATTTTAGTTCTTCAATGATGTTTTATAAATCTCTAGAAGCTTGTAGAAGTTCGTTTACCTGGGGAAGAGCTTCAGGGCATTGTACCTAGTAGGTAATGTATTGAAGGACCATGCAAATTTTAGTTGTTAACTGTGATCTCTGAAGAGTTGGATGAAAGGTCTCTGCTCTGAACAATTTAGGTTTTATTTTCTAATTTGGTTAGTGTTTTGTTCATGTAGTTGTTCTTTTGCATTCACTTTTTTGCTATCGGGTTTTTAGACTGCGCAAATATCCTTAGTGTGCAATGGGCATGCCGAAGAGGTATGAAAGACGAAAGCACTCTCTCTCTCCATCCATCCATATATGTGTGTGTGTGTGTGTGTGTGTGTGTGTGTGTGTGTGTGTATTCGAGGTTAATTACCTTGTAGGGAATTTTGATTGATGGGTCGGATAACTTTACAATTATTAACCTTATGATAGTACATATGTTATGTTGGATTGCCTTGCTTTCATCTCCATTCATTTCTAATAAAACTTATGAATTTATTGACTTCTTATGAATTTATTAGTATTTCATATATTTTTCCATCTTAAATCGTGGTTGCACTATACCATTGTGAATGCCACTATGAAAAATGAATTTGCACATCCTAAATCCTAATACTTACTGTAAGTGTGTTGTTTTCGTTGCCAAGCCATAGAAAACTTTTTTGTGATTCTCGCATATAGTTGAATCTGAGCTAACCCACAAGTAAGTCTAGTGCACTAATGTTGTCTTTGTCACAATCAAGTCACAATGTCTAAAATCCATCCCATCATCCAGAATATAATATGTAAAAACATTGATAGTTGCAATGATGCTACTTTGACTCCATGTTCCCCGATTCTTTCAAACCTAAAAAAATGTGCATGACTCCTTGGCTTAACTCACAAACATTTAAACGTGTACATGTTCAAGCCGTCGTCCAAGGTTAAAAAGAATGTTCATCGTGAAAATATAACAAATGTTTATTACTATTTTCTCATTTTTTTGTGACGACATGTCCTAAGTTTGTGTTGCTTCCATGAAGTACGAGAAATTCATTGTTTTCGATAGTTAAAAAGCAAAATAGGTCTGATTAGATCTGGGTTTAAAAACTTTGCAATGCTTACTGTGAATGTGAAAAGAAGCAAGAATAGGATGGATAAGTTTTGAAATTGCAAATACAAATCATATATAGTTCTCAACAGAGACATTCTAGCAATCACAAAGAATGAAGCAATCCTTTTTATATCCTTTGCTCGCAAAAGCAATAGTAATCTTAAAGGGCAACGACCATCCAGCCATATCAATCGATATGGCTAGATGCCCATCCATGCTATGGCCTCGAACCTCACAAAACATTTGTAACCGTCTGTAACCGTGCAGTGGAAAGTAGTTGTAGTTTTCTCACATCCCAATGCCATGCAGGACAAAGCGAATTTGATGAAAGGATTTATTTGATATTGGTATTTTTGTAATTGTAGGTATTTTTATTTTTTATAAAATATAACAAAAAAAATAGAAACACTAAATGATTTTTTTTTTTTTTAAAACTTTTATAAGATCTTTTTGGTAAATATAATGTGCAAGAGTGAGCTTTTTAAAAAAGTTTGGCATTAGTATTTGAACGATAATATTAAATAAATTGGTAATATCAAACTTAAGCTTTATTTTCTTAGATTTTTTGAAAAATTTATTTCAATTATAATATCAAATTCAATTTAGTAAAAGAAACTTGTTTAAACTTACAACTTACATAATTTCAACCTCAAACTTACATAAAATTTCAACCTCTAAAACTAGATCTCTAATATTTAGTGATCTACGCGGATTATCCATCAACAACAAAATTCCAATGGTGAGTGATGTGTTTTTGGATTTTGTTATACACCTGAATATTTGTAAACGTGGAATATTTCCTCTCTCCTTTTTTGGCCCGAAGAATCATTTTGAATTTTTGAGAGAGACCTTTGCGCACTTTGCATTAAGGAAGAGATGGCAGCAACAGTTGCATCTTCAGCACAGTCTTCACTGGTACATGTCAATGCCAGAAAAAGAGAAGGTGGACATGGAGGGTCTTGTCACAGATTTAAATGGGCATCTTCTTCTTTTTCTTCTTCGTCTTGTTCACTGTCGTTGGGGAGGAAGGCCCATTTTTCGTTGACACGGGCAAAGATATGCAGTCCAGTATGCACAATGGCAGCCCCGCAGCAAAGTGGTGATATGGATATGAATATAAAAGTTAAGAGACCCGCTGAGTTTGGGAGATTTGGGAAATATGGGGGCAAATATGTACCAGAGACACTCATGTATGCTTTGTCTGAATTCGAATCGGCCTTCAATTTACTTGTTCGAATCTACCAACAGCTACTTGCCTCGGGTTGCAGGGTCATATGAGCCTGATCATTCTTACATAGCCCGCTATTTCGGTGCTGATTTATCTCCGCCCCGGGGCCTTGTAGCTGCCTTTGTCTCTGACTCCGTTGCTGGCCCTACTATTCTATGCGGGGAAAGCACAGATTCGCTTTCCTTTACTCTTCTAAAAATTAATTTCTCCTCACACCAATATGCTCAGAACGGAAAATATGTAAGATTCGCCCAACTCAATTCGGCACGCAGCGTAGAACCTCAACAATCTTTCACAACAAATTCGAGGCCCCCTGCGCTTGTCCAACAGAGAACCTCGGTTCTTTGCCCCGGAAACTTTTCTACTACTGCGAGGAGAAGATTCCATTTGGTGTAAATAAATGTTTTCTATATGAAATTAATTATAAAATAAATTTTAGAAATATTATAAAAAATAAATCAACATAAATAAATTAAAATTAATTTTAAAATAATCCTTTCTTAATTTATTAAAATTATAAAATAATGATAATATTTTATTAAATAAAATTAATAATTATAACTTAACAAATTAAAAAAATATTAAAATAATACAATATTTTATAAATCTAAAATAAGTAATTAAATTAAATTAATATATAATATATACTATTATTTTTAATCATTATATTTACTTAAAATTAGGCAACTTTTAAACAACAAACTAAAACGTGTATCTTACCAAGGGGGACATATATACTATTATTTTTAATCATTATATTTACTTAAAATTAGGCAACTTCTAAACAGCAAACTAAAACGTGTATCTTACCAAGGGGGACACTTGGTTTTTTTTTTCAGTCACCTCTTTAAAATTATATTGAAAATATGTGCCTCTACCAGCTTAATAAATTTGCAATGTAATTTTAACTCAATAAATTTCACATGTACTTTAGTTTAAGAAATTCGTCTGTTGCGCGTCGTACAGTAAGTGGAATAGGACGGTATGGAAGGCAGATATGGCTGGATAGCCGTTACCAACAATGCATCAATCAAATTCTCCTATGTTAAAATCAACTAATAAGAAAACTTTTTTTTGTTATTGAAAGCCCATTAGATTTATACAACAGCTTATCCCCTGATTGACATTGAAAACGGATTACCTTGATTCCAGACCTCTCGAAAATGGATGATTAACATCACTTTCTTCCCTCTCCACCCGGCACATTAATCAGGTCAGGCGGATCGATCTATCCGAATACGGGAGGCTCATGTTAGAGCTTTCGACAAACAATCAGTACCGAGCCGGTACCGGAGATAGCCTTGCTTCTTCCCCTCGGCTTCGCCGTTTCTCGTTTCCGATCTGCATGGAGACCCCTCTTTTCCATCATTCCTTCGAACCCCGGATCATAATCCGTACTAACCTGTATCGTGCATTTCATCCCCTCGGGGCCTTACCACAGTTAGAGCCTTAAGGGAGAGGGATTAATGCGGGCGGATATAGAACGTGGGTGCCAAAATCATTTTACAGACAGAAAACTGATGTACGTTTTCCATCTTTCTCCTTCGAAATACATTACAACAAAAGCAACAGTAGCAGAACAAAGATTGTTTCAATAGCTCAACTGATAAAACTTAAAAAAGAGAATCCATTATCTACTGAAAAAGTAGACTGGGTGAAAAAAAGTTTCATCTGTACATCCTGATTACAAAAAAAGTTTCCTTCATGGAGTCTTGGCAAATGCTGAGCACTCTTGAGGCCTCCAAATCAGCGAGGCTCACATACTATTGTTTAGCAGAAGACCAGGCGGCAAAAGGAATCTGTACTGTGAAACCAGACATTGGGCTCGCAGTTTGCATCGTCATAAAAGGCGCTGTCGAATTTTGGAGAATACTTGGTGTAGATGTTCGTGCAACTCAGAGTTTTGGTGCAGCCAGGATTCAGTCTGTAGACCTTCCTCAGAATGACACCCACGCGAATTTGGACATGCAATGGCTTGTCTGTGAGGTTTCGAACCTTGGTCTTTGGGCTTCCAATCCCATTGAAACCCCACAACCAAGACAAGAAAGAGACGTTTGAAAGTACGAATAATAAATGACAAATACTAAATATACCTGTACGATTACTGCAGCGAATGTGACAGTTACTCGGAAAACAACGAACGGTGAGGATCAGTTTGATGGTAGTCATTTATGTCTGCAGCTGTTTCAACTCTTAGATGCAATTTTTTGCTTGAACTCTGTCATAGTGAAATGCTTACGGCATAATTATAACTAGCAATGGCACCTAGGTGTGCAATGGGTACGCCGTATTAATGTTGGAGGAGCTAAGAATGCATTCATTTCTTTGGTGGCAATATTGTATTTAAAATTAGCCAATTTGAATAGAAACATTGTATAAATGTATTGTAATTTGTTTATTTTTACAATAAATGTAAGTTTATGGTTAATTATAATTAATTATAGTCTTACAAGTTGACATATAACTATAGTTATGATTGATTGTGTTGAGCAATTTTAAGATTATATTCAAGCTGCAATGTGCGCAACTACATACATTGACTTGTCAAAACCTATTAAGTATGCGGTGTCCTTTGGGACACATGGATGGCTCCGATGTAGTGCATTTTTTACAATAAGTGTAGAAATAAGCACACTAGATTATCTAAATTTAAAGTTTTGATTATGCTTTTTCATAATAATTTCCTCTTTATATTTTTTCTCTTTTTATCTATCCATTTCCTTATCTTTGTACCCATCTCCTCCATATCTTTTGTACACAACCGTGCTCTTTCCCTTTCTATATTTCCCTCTCTTCCTATTGCAAACATAACATAAATCTATTTGTAAGGAATCATGCTTATCTTCCTAATTGATAGGTTTTTTAAAGTTTTTTTTTGCATCCTTATAAGTGGGTATTTCCACTCTTATCTATGAGAACATTGTGTGAAGAGTATCTTTACATGAGGATTAGCCTAATGTGGCAGATGAATGACATGACACCTACAAAGTCCCTGACAAACTAAGGAAACACATGTTATTTTCACATTGAAAATACATGTAGTTACCCAAAGTGTATATGAGTGCAAAATTTTGGAGTGAATTTGCATACAACAAAGTGGCCTTTGTGACAATGAAGAAATATAGAAAGGTCTTTTCAAGCACGATGCAAATAGATTCATCTACTTTCTTGCAAATGTGGAAACTAGAAAAAAAAAAAAAAAAGCAACTAGAGCATTGCTTCCCCACAAAATCATTGAACAAGAGCTTTAGTGAAAGGGTATCAATAAGATAGCAGAGCTCCAATCGTTTTGAGTGGTGGAAGAGCTTTAGTGAAAGGGTATCAATAAGATAGCAGAGCTCCAATTGTTTTGAGTGGTGGAAGACATGAAGAGGGAAGGGTAGTTGTTTGATAGCTTGGTAGCGCATGAAATGTCAGGCAGCATAAGCGAACTTCCCATGCAAGTTTGCATTGCTATTTATTTTCTTGTTTTGAGAATGAGCACCCAACCCTAGAAAGGGCATGTAGTTTCTTTTGTAAAAGAACCAAAACTACTCCTAGTCAAGGGTAAAATGCTAGTGGAGAAATATGTAAGTTTACCCAAAATATGTAGTGAGACATAAATATTGATTTTCACAAAATACACGTCCACAAGATTCGCACCATGTGCCTGGCATTTTGTTGGGGCCTCCTCAATGTCTGCTTTTGGAAAATATATGGAGGGGTCACATGGTGGGGAAATTTAAAAACCCATCTGGAAAGGCACATTAGTTGGGTACCCCAACAATGCATTGGAATCTATCCTCGTGGATTTTGGTCAAACTGAAGAGTGCGTAGAGATCTCCCTCCTAGACACTTTTATGGACCAGATTGTCTCAGAGATGAACCTGGCCTTGGTTGGAAGGTTCTTTTCATTATGCCCCTCCATTGATATGGTCCATACATGGGATGCTTCGCACTAGAAGCTGAAAGGAAGTGTCATTATCTTTGCAATGTCTGGTGGCTTATTCCTATTTAAGTTTACTGTTCAAGACGACCTGATCTTTACCCTTTCATGCTTGTGGACTTATGGTTAAAACTTCCTAACTTTATCTAAAGGGAAGCTAGGCTTCGACCCATTTGCAGAACTTAACAAGTTGGCACATGTATGGGTTAGAATGTCGGGTCTCCCCCTTGAGTTCTAGGATGAGAAATTGTTCAAATGGGTTGGCAACTCATTTGAGCACTATGTTATAGTTGATGTGCTTACTCGGCCAAATCCAAGTTAGTTTACACCAAATTCTATGTCAATGCTGCTATCAATAAGTCACTTCTGAATTTTGTAACACTAACATCCAAATGGGGAAAGTGGACCCAGGCCTTGGACTATGAGAATGCCACTTTGTATTGTCAAAGATGTGCCAAGAAGGGACATATCGTAGCTGAATGTAAAACTCACCTCTGAAAGGAGCTTAAAATGGAAGATAACTAAAATACTCAATAGCATTAAGCACAATATATGATGGAGTCCAATAAAATCATCCTAATAACGTAATCAATAGTCTTGAATGCAAAATACAATAGATATCATCATAAGGCATCATGTCACATCACTGGCATCATCATGCAGATATGATCAAACTATAAATGATAATATAATCTAACCATCTAAAACAACCAAGATACTAACAACCAAAACAATAAATTGTCATCAATGCATCTCATCATGAAAATAATTACAACATTCTAATAAGAGTATATCTCAGATCAAAATAACATGGAACGAAATGCAAACATGGGAGGCAATATTGAAGTGATCTACCCATTTGCATTTCTTCCATTTTCTTACCTTACATATAATAATCTTATAAGTTATCTACTGAAAATAAATCACCTGTATTTTATCTTTCATACTCACAAAACCATTCCATGTCCAAGAGTCATATGAGAGGAACAACTTGAGTTGGTCAATCACACATCATAAAATTTATGGGTACTTGAAGATGTCAAGTATATATCGGGTTTCTTCTTTAATGGAAGTACTCATTTCTATATGAGGGACATCATTAGGTGTACCTAAGATTTGTTAGATTGTTTGAATTTGTACAACTTCAAAAATTCCTAATTTCACCCCATATCAAAGCTTTATTCACATGTCCCTAAATAATTAAATCCACATCTTGACTAAAACAATTTCATCAACTTATTTGTATTTCTCTTTTGAAATGACATTTTATATATAAGATGTTGGAACCTCCACGGATTTCCATCTCATTTTTTCTTATACTAATGAGTTAAATCTTCTAGCTTTAATTTTAGAAGATTTACTATTAACATCAATAACAAGAGTATCTCATGAATATTATAATGAATATATAATGACCTTGCATTTATCTTCTACATTCATTTCAACAAATCAATTGAGGCTAACTAGCTCGCATGTAAATATTTTATCATCATCATCCATCCTTTGATACTATACCCTCACTCATCCCATATTAGCATTGTAGAGGCTTCTACCATGTCTCCTTACCTTTTATCTAATTTTGTCCTTGTATCCATTAGCTGACTTAACTTAATAATCAACTAGTTTCCATAAAAAGATAGTCCATTTTAGATTCCCATGACTCAAAGTTCTAGCCATTACATTTCTTTTTGTATTTTAATTTCCTTTCCACAATACATAAATACTTTTGTAAAACTCCCACTTAATGAAACCTTTATCATAGACTCAAGATTCTCTCCCAAACAACTTCTTAAACCCTAGCTCTAATAAGAAATGAAGATAAAATGCTAGTAAGTTTGTGTGACAGAAACAAGGTCATTTATAATGCACTTGAGACTATTCTCTAGGAAACCCTATTTAAAAATTAGTATTGTATTAATTCAACCTTACAAAATACAATAAACCTAACCTGCATGCATAAAAAATTATTTAACATTATTACAATATAGTAAATACACAATAATGCATTAAAAATCACTTGTAAAATTCTTTTGATTCTATAAAATACAAAAACGTATAACATAAAACACATATTTGACATTCTAACATAACAAAATTAATAAATGATCAAAGAGAAAACATAGACTTGATCTCATTCTTAGTAGGTAGTTTAGGTAAGTAGTTGATGTAAGGAGTTGGCATGGGTAGTTTAGTAGGTATCTGATTCTTCAATTATTGTAAAGTTATTTCAAATTATATCAAATAATACTTGATCTCTCTCAACTTCTACATGAATATGTTCTCATGGTGAAAGTTTCCAAATGTATTCAAAATCTCTTATAAGATAGTTCCCCTCTCTTGATTTGTTTATACTATTTCATTGATATGTCTTCCCATTTGTAGTTCTATCTCTAAGAATCCAACCCATCTTTGTCTAGGCACAATGTTGCCAATTGTTATTATCACGAGGTTATTTTCTCTATTGTGTATAATGATTGAAACTAATAGTTTATAGCAGATAGAGTTCCAAACCAATACACAATAGAAGCTTTGTTCAAATAGAGTTTGTTCATATGTGGGTAGATTAGAGAAGAGCATGATAAGATTAGACATTTTCTCTATCTAGAGTTATTTAATATGAAGGGGCCAACAATTATTGATTAGAACCAAGCTATTGGGAATCCCCACAATGAAACTACTACACCTTTAATCCTACAGTGTACATGGGAATATGAGCAGTCATGTTGTGGCTACCTTAACTCTTAATTAAGTTATCTAATCATCATTATATTCTTCAAATAATTAAGTTGTCCTAAATTTTATATTTATATATTTATTTCAATTTGTGTGTGGGGTATATATAGGAGATAGTGGTTAGTTAATTATCATCATATAAAAAATTGTATTCTTATCAAAGACAATTGAAGGCAGTCCTCTCAAAATGAGTTAAGAGGTTGCTCCCTCAAAATGTAATATTATTATCAAGTATTTGTAACACATTTTCAATTATACAAATTATTTTATCATTAAAACATGAACTATTAACCAAAAGCAAGTTTACTAACAAAATAATCAGCTCCGAGTTTCAGGTACCCATCAAAACCTGTTTTACTTAATCAAAAAACAAAATAATCAGCTTTACAAACTAAAGAAAACAATGTCATTTTATATTAGTTACATAACTGGCTTCAACAGTAAACTTTAAAAATGATTTACAACTAATTATATATACTTGGAAGCGAGATATAGCCAAACACATAAACTATATATTAAAACAAACAACACTTGTATATAAAATAAAATGAAGAAATCTTTTTTGGTTCCCCAAATCAATAAGGCACAATTGCCTGACAAATCTAGATTGTAAAATTTTACAGCATTAAAACTTTCAAGTCATAGGTGTGCAATTCCCTTCGAACTATTCACAGGGTGTAGCATTTTGGCTAACAATTTCAGCCTTAAAAATGTGCAATACATTAAGGAATTTTTTCAAACTTGACTCTAACATAAATCTGTAAAAAGTTTGATAGACAAATGTTTGTCTATTCATCATTGATTGTGGCTACAACAACTGTAGAAACCATGGTGTTGATTCCACAGACATTGTATCCTCTGCACAATTTGTAGTAACCCTGTTCACCCCAGTTAGGACCCCATGAATTCTTGATGATCTAGTATGCTTTCTCCTTCATTCTACTAGGGGCATAACCTGCTTGGCCATATCCTACAAGCAATACTCTATGATCTAGATTTCTTTTGCTACAAACATAGGGGCAGGACACCCCTCCTACATAAGTTTGCATGTAAGCAGCATTGATACCCACTGCATCAATCAAAAGGATTTATCAGCACAGAGTATGACTCACCTTTGTAGTTATAAAAGAAGGAAGTAGGCTTGTTAGTTCTCACCTGCTAATGGACCATTCTTGACCAAATTGGCTGCAATTTGATCTTCATCAATGGAGACAGTACTAAAGTTAGCAACCTTGGCTACAACTTTGGTTTTGTCAAACTTGCAGGTCCCATTGACTCCAGTGTATGGATAGTCTTCTACTGTTTGTAGCCCATCAGCTTTCATGGCATATTCATAGGCAGTTGTCATAAGCCCACCATTGCAACCTGAGTCACACTCATCTGGTTCTGAAGGATCACACTGCCAACCCCAAAAGGAAAAATCTAAATTAACTACCACTGTCTGTTTTAAAGATAAAAGTCTGAAATTATCAAGCTTTTATGAATCAATATCTGGTTCTGAAGGATCACACTACCAACCCCCAAAAGAAAATCTAGATCAACTACAACAATCTATTTTAAAGATAATAGTCTGAATTCATCATGTTTTATGAATCAATCTTTAACCAACCCAAAATTTATATCTCGGAGCCAATGCTCATACATTTAAGTCCACATCAAAAACCTAATACATGACAAACTAGCTTTTACTTGCACCTTGCAATGTACCATGGGATAAGCAAATTTCATTAAAAAATATATCAACTACTTTACAAGAGAAACATACCTCGTGGTCACAATCAACAAGTTGTTGTTCAGTGAGGCTAACCAACTTTCCAGTATTCAAGAAATTGGCTCCTATTGTGCTAAATGTCCAGCAAGATCCACAGCTACCCTGCACAAATTATATCAAGATCTTCTCAATAACCTTACATCACAGGTGTACATGTATAAGGGAGAGACAGGAAGCCCCTTTTGGTTAATATCTTTTGATACAAATTCACTTGAAATGTTTGGCAACTATAATACAAATTGATTGCAGAGCAATCTAATTCAGATTCAAGGTAAAATCAATGAACCATCAAAAGATCCTATTTAGCAATAAACCCAACATGCCACTTATTCAGAATTATCTAAACAGGGATGATTGGTAATCTCTCATGCTACTTTTTCATTGTTAATCTATCAGGGAAATTAAAAAAAGGGGCAAAAGTTTGTTGAAAAAAATACATTGAATCAATAAAAGGGGGGCAAAAGATTGTTTGAGAAAATACTTGATTTTTGACAGGAGTGACAGCTACATGCTCTCTCCAATCGAAGTCCTCAGGTAAATCATTAGTGGGCAGAACAAGGGTAGGGGAGTTAATGGAGGGGGGTCTCCTGAGACCCAGATAATGGTGACGAAATTCCTCCTATGTTAAATCTGAAAACTTGGTAATACCATGAACAGCCGAACGATCTAATTTCTGATGGCGCATAGCCTTTCTTAGAGTGTACTTGAATATGGAGAGGCGGTAAGCATGCTCTTCCTCCCCTGAATATTTCTTACTGAATTTCTTCATAAAATGGGCAAAATGGGTCTCTGCATTGAACAACCCTCTTTCAAATTCATGGTCTGTTACCAGGCTGACCTTGTGCAATAACATCACGGCCCCGTGACCTTACAGAACAGACTTAATCTAGTTTGAGCATTATATAACAAGCAGAGCCGTTTTGCAAGAAAATTATTTTTCTAGCTGAATTCATTGAATAAATTTTGGTCATATTATCAAAATCTGTAATACCCAGCTCGAATGCAGTTTATTTTAAGATCCATTATTGAATTAATTTGCAGGTTTGGTCTTCCTGAGAAATCAATTCCAAAGGAGGCTACATATCAGATCATCAGTGATGACGGCTCTCTACTGAATGGCGGAGAGCTTTTCAAAGCCATATTGAGCCTTGCGTGCTTTCGCTGTCTGGTACACCAATACGATCGAAATCCCCACAATAATTATGAAGGGCGAAGACAGACTAAATTAATATGATTTGAAATATTGGCTTTCACAAGACGGAATGAATTAATGCAATTTGAAACATTACAATATTGACTGACATTCACATATGTCATTTAGTATTCTATTGAAAGGTTTCTACCTCCGCCCTTCCACGGTCCACTTGCCTGGATTGTGATATACTTATATTTTGTAAAAGAAAAAGGAAAGAGAATAAAAATAATAAAAATATAGTAAATTCAAATTGATGTTTTTTCTAAATTAGTTTTAAAGCTTTCACATTCAATATTTATTAAGCCTTCAAGTTAGGGGACTCAACTATTAGTTTTGCTTTCTTTTTTGAAATAATTTACATTATATCAATATGGGTTTTTATTTTTCAGGTTTCCTTAATTTACAACTATCTATAAATAAGATAGATAAGATTCTTTATACGCTGGAGAGGACTTTGGCATGTGTCTAATACTCCATATGGATATGATAAATGCGATAGATAAGATTCTTTATAAGTTGTTCATATGTAACATAACACTAGTACATCTCATTGTTCATTTCACATGATAAATAAAAATTTTGATACTTAAATGGGTCCATTCATATTGTCAACAATAAATATAGCACCACAAATGGTCAAATATGTCAACAACTTTCACATGGGTGTGAATATAGTATTCTACATTGTAATACCCTTCCCCTTGGAAACTTCCTAGTTTTTCTTGTTGCAACTTATTGAAATTTTCCTTATTTATTGTTAAAACTAATAATTTAATCTCTCTTATTTTTGAACTTTGGTGGCTAGACTGAATTTTCTTTGCTATTTTTGATAGTTGGTCTTGTGTTGTATTGTGTTTCCTTACCAAGAATGCACAAGGCAGACTTTGTGAGTGTATGTGAGGAAGTTGTGAAGGGGGGCTATGAGTCCATGTGGCATGTCAATCCCTATCGTTGTGATTTGTTGTCTTGATGTTGTGTTTTGTCATGTTTTAGCAGAATGCATATCTTGTTTGTTCATTCTTGCATATCATAGTTAGAATTCATTACACCTGGATTAACGTAAGAAGTGTTATATCTCTAGAATAATAATTTATATTATGTTATCAAAGTTGTAGGGATAAATAACGTCATTCCACCTACATCATGAGAAAGTATTACATCATAATTATGAAGGACAAAGATATAATAAATTAATATGATTTGAAATATCCTCATTCACATAATCTGAAGATGAAATGAATTAGTGTGATTTGAAACATTGACAATTCACAATATTGACTGACATTCGCATATGTCATTTAGTATTCTACTGAAAGGGTTCTACCTCCGCCCTTCCACGGTCCACCTGGCTAGATTGTGATATACTTATATTTTGTAAAAGAAAAAGGGAAGATAATAAAAATAACAAAAATATATTAAATTCAAATTGATGTTTTTTCTAAACTATTTTTAAAGATTTCACATTCAATATTTATTAAGCCCTCAAGTTAGGGGACTCAACTACTAGTCTTGCTTTCTTTTTTGAAATTATTTACATTAAATTGATATGGGTTTTTATTTTTTCAAGTTTCCTTAATTTACAACTATCTATAATAGTGTCATATTGGTGTAGGTAAAATATAATGTCATTCTTCTTGTGATTGTTTTCATTTTTTATGATTACATACTTCATTTTAAATGTCTATGTTTACAACTATTATTGCTATATATATATATATATATATATATATATATATACATATACATATACATATACATATACATATATATATATATATATGTATGTATGTATGTATGTATGTATGTATGTATGTATGTATGTATATGTATATGTATATGTATATGTATATGTATATGTATATGTATATTCTAATAAACATTAATCATGGGGTGGCTACAAGAAGTTGAGTCCCACTTTTGGGCAAAAAGTGGAAGTGTTTTCCCTTTTTTCCAAATTTCCTGTCAATTGATGTCTAAATTTGAGGCACTTAGAGATTGAATCTCAAAAAAATTTAGTAATAGAAAATGTAGTTCTCAGAGTCTACTTTTCAAATATATAATTTATTTAAATACCCACATGGTATAAATTCTATTTTAGTAGGAATGTTTAAAAACTATGTTTTCAAAATGCATGTTTCAGGACCATACCATGGTCATGTACGAACACCATATTTTGACTTAAATAAATAAATTTTTGCAAATCCTTTTGGGGAAATATACCTAAGACACCAAATATTGGTCAACATATTTTTTCTTATTTTTTTATTGAATATATTTTTTTAATTAATTTTTAATTGACTATAAAATACTTTTTCAAAACCTCTGGTGTACAGACACCATAATTTGATGAGAATTTCATATTTTTTCAAAATTCTTTTTTTTTATCTTGAAAAGAATTGTATCTAGATTGGTTTCATATAATTTATTTTCCAAAAAACCTAAAAACAAAAAAGTTATTAACATTTTAGTGAACCTCGCTATTTTATGTTTAAGTACCACTTTTAACTAATAAATAATGCAAAAATAGTAAAAATAATCACATCACTATGAAATTTACATTTTTGAAATCAGGACAGTGAGAACTCTAATGGGTTTTTTTTTCATAAAATGATACGATCAGAAATGCCCTCAAAAAATTATGGCAAGGCAAAAATCTAGCATTCCAATGCCTTAACCAAATTTTTGGAGGTCAAGGCATAGGCTTGGTTCTACCAAGCCTAAACCAAACCGACTTTGGAATGAAATTCGAAGTGGATGTGTGCTTCCCGATCATGTCTTAAGAAACAGGCACCTTTTTTTAAAAAAAAAAATCAAAGTGTTAAAATGCATTTTTAATTCTAAAAAAAAAAAATTGAAGCAGGCACCCGTTTTGAAAAAAAAAAGGCACCCATTTTTTGAATTTAGGATCGTGTGCTCGAACCTAAAATGAGCGCCCATTTTTTGAAGACGGACACCCGTTTCCAGTGACATCTCTCATTTCTACAAAACTTCCACAGAATTGGTACCCAACTTTGTGCATTGACCCCATGGAGAGGACTTTTACATGCACCTAATACTCCACATGGATATGACAAATGAGATAGATAAGATTCGTTATAAGGTGTTCATTTGTAACATAACACTAGTACATCTCATTGTCCATTTTACATGATAAATGCAAAGTTTGATACTTAAATGGGTCCATTCATATTGTCAACAATAAATATAGCACCACAAATGGTCTAATATGTCAACAACAATCACATGGGTGTGAATATAGTATTCTACATTGTCTAATACTTAATAGTAATTGGATGGGTTGGATTTGATTCCTTGTCACTTTAACATGTCATATGAATATAATAATCACATGCCAAAAATTACCACCTTATAGTGTAATAGTGATGGTAATAGAGAAAGAAATAACTTTATACATGGATACAAATTTCAACATTTTAAATCACATTGATTAATAATGGGTAAAAGCACAATAAGTTGTCACCCTTTTACAAAGGAAGAGGCTAACAACCCAAAAATGAAAAACTTCAAGGGCATATAAGTCACATTTTTGTTGAGAATTTGAAGATAATATAAGCTGAGGAAATGTGTAAAATAGGATGAATTTTATGCCTATAATTTTTAAAAATTAATTTGAGAAAAAATTAATATGTTTTTTTTAATTTTTTAGGTCTATTTTTTACATCCTGAAAAATACTACAAATCAGGGAGTTTACTTCCTGTCAAATCATTATAAGTAAAACATTGTTTTTCCCTCCAATTTCAGAATAGGTTTTAGATGACATGTATATCTAGTGCATGAAAAAAGAAAGAAGTGTTTTTGATTTATAGTTTACCCATTATAAGTATTCAAAGTTGAAGTTACCTAAAATCAATAGTTTTTGTCTCCCGTCACATTTCCCCTATCAAAACTATACCAAAAACCAAATAAATTACATATTCTTGAGGAGGACTCTCTCCTCTAGTGTCGTATATAATTTTAAATTTTTTTTGAATTGATTTAGCACTTTTTTATATTTTCTGAATCAACATCTTCTCAAACTTTAATATACCTACATGTAGTTTTTAGCAATTTTGTTTAACATTTTGTAGTTGAAATAATATGAAATTTAAATGTTTAGAATCTTACTTTCGAGATCTAAAAAATGGTACTTTTAGTTTTTTAACATTTTCTATTTTGATAGGAGAAAGGAACAACAGAAGTGCAAAATTCTAGTTTTTTTGTGTTTTTGGAAGTTTGGCTGCCAACATGGCATGCCACCCAGGTAGACTCGGCCAAGTCCGACTCAGCTTAATCTGACTTAGCTGAGTCCTACTAGGGCAAGTACCCTTAGGGTTCGGCCCCTCGCGAATAGCCAAATAATGTGTAAATGAGAGGCCTGGGATGTTTTTTGATATTTAAAATATCATATAGACTTGGTCGAGTCCTACTCAGTCGAGTACCACTCGGCCCAATCTACTAGGCCACGTCGATGCTATTTTGTGTTGCATGGCACCTACGTGTACTTGGTCATGTTAGACTCGACCAAGTCTAACAGGGTCGAGTGATTTGAGTTAGCCTAAAAGGTGACACTCAATTGTGCTTTTACCCTTATGTTTTCATCCTACATAGTCAAAATATTTTAGAATTTTTCAATATTATAGATGAGAGGATGTCTCCTTTCTCTATCAAAATTTTAATCCATGCTACTATAGTTAAATGGTAAGGTTTTTTATTAGATAAGTTTTCAAAAGGGATCCAATCCCATAGAATATAAAGTTGGCTTGAAAATAGGTCCACCTTTCTTGATGGCATGAAGGTTTCAGGTAGAAAAACTGCATACTTGATTTGATCAATGCTAGACTAAAAATGGGAAGGAAAGGACCATTTCTTCTTTTTTTACTGAATGAAAATAAAAAGTAGTTTTACAATACATTGATTTGTGGTGTAATGTCAAAAACAATTCATGTACATATTAAAATATTAAAGTGATTTTTCCTTGAATTAATGGTTGCAATCATAATATTTATTAAGCTCCAAGTCACAAGTCTCAACTACTATTCTTTTTCCTATCTTTAAATTATTTTTCATATTGACTGATTTTTTTTTTATGTAATAGCTAGACCAAAAATTATATTAACCAAATCTAATCAAAGTACTTATAAAAGGACTGGGAGGAAAGCCAAAAAATTCAACTCTCAATCAACAAAAGAAGTTTAACAAGCACAAAGCCCTATAAACACAAGTTCAAATGGGCATAGCCTAGAAACAACATATAAGAAAATCCCTCAAGCCGCCAAATAAGTGGCAAATGGAGGTGATGGGTTTGGATCATCTTTCTTTTCTCCCAAATTTTATTTCATTCTTTAAATATTTGTAACTCTGGCAATTTACCATCTTTCTTACATCAATATTTTCATTTTTCAAAGGAAAAAGAGACAAATCAGCACATGTTTGACATATTCCTTTTATGCAATTTATTTGTCCAGCCACATCATCTCTTTTGTCACATAAAATGGATGAGATGAACTCACTTCGTCTAGTAGGAGGAGCATTTTCAAAACCATAAGTGTCTTCTAAAAACTTTCAAAAAACCTGATAGTGGAGATCACATTCAATATGATAACGACAACAAGTTTAAAACACTTTTTTTGTCCTGATATAATATGGATTCAATCTTTCAAACAATGTTTGCCCAATCTTTATATTAGGATTTGAACTACAAGATGACACATACATTTCATGTTGTGTTGTGTCCAACCAATGTTTCATATAGATTAACTTAAATTCTATGTATGATAATGTATCTTTACTATTTGATGAAGGAAGTGTATTATCATTCCAAGATAATGTGACCAAATTCTTGATTCCTCCATCAATCCTATCAAAACAAGGAGCTCTACACATGATTTCCCAATTGCCTTCCAAAGTTCTATCATCCAAAAGTATTCTCCTATTAACATATCGTGATATTGTTTTCCTACTAAAACTAATCCGAGATGGAACTGAAGATATCTGTCTTTTTCAAAGCATAGTGTTACCTACAATGGATGTCAACATAACTTTTCTTGTAATGGTCTTATCTTTAGTTCGATATTGCTTCCCTACCTAGTTCAAACCTTTCCTAAGATTTTCAATCATATCAATTTGCATGTCAACAACTTTTCTCTTCTTTGATGTTGTGTCTATACCCAATAATTTTAATGCCCCTTCCAACTTTTGTTTATCAGTACAACTGAAAGCAATTGGGCTTGTTCAAGTGTTTCAAAATTATCAAATTTAGCCAATATTTATCTTGCTATCACATTCATTGATCTCTTATTAGCAAGACTTAAGGGTTGAACATTAGCAAGTGATCTCAAATTCTCCACATCCATTGTAAGTAAATGATCTAAGTTTCTATAATTAATATTTATCTTTACAGTTTGAGCTAGAATTAAAAGTTCATCCATACCAGTAGGAGCACATGATCTTGACCCTTCTCCAACATCAATTTCTTGAGCTTCCGTAGGGAGTGATCCTGACCCTTCTTCAATGTGCAATTCTTCAACTTGACTTGACCCTCCTACTTCAGCTTGTCCTTCACCTTCTTTAGTTTTATGATAATATGTCAATGCAGGTTCACGATTTCTTTGTTTAGTACTAGGTGACCTTTTTTAGTAGATTTACTTTGTCTTCCCTTCATGTTCCCCATTTCTTCTCTCCAAAAAATTTCTTCCACAAGATCGCCAATAAAAATTCTCTTCTTAAAAAAATACTTTGATCTAATATTTCTCCTCTCCAAAATTATGCCTTTAAAAAAAATAAAAATAGTGATCCTCCTCCAAAAAATGCCTTTGTAAAAATTGATCAATAATAGAAAAAGAGAATTAATTTATTGCAATTCAGTGGAAAATAGAAAGAAAATTTTTTAGTTTTATAACATTCTAAATTTTTTTACAAAACAAATTCATAACTAGCCGACCTAATTTGCTCGAAGTAGGCTGGAAAAAATTCTGACGGGGTGTTTCTCCCCTGGAATTTTCACATGACGTTCTTCGAGCGAAGACCCTTCGCATGAATCCCCCCAAGTTTCTTTGAGCAAAGGGAGTCTTTGCTTGAAGACCCCTAAATTAAAATTTTTCCCTCAGAAAAAAAGTAAACTACAAAAAAATGGCCTTTCAATGCCTAGGACAAGGACCAAACAAGATGGTTTTTTCAAACATACGATGTCAAATGATGCTATTTGGAACAAGATTTCTAATGAATATAATTTTAACACATATTGAGTTCATTATCACTTTTAAATATTACTTTAACTAAACATAGGTCGTTTGGTCATTCAACAACCTGTCTCTTCAAGACTTCAGGAAAAATAGTAAATTATAAAAAAAAATTATGAAAAATATGTAGGAAAAGAGTATTTGTGTTACCTTTCTATAAAAATAAAAATAAAAAATGAATTTCAATATACAGAGATCAAGTTAGAGTGAACCAAGTGACCTTATGTCTAAATTAAAGTTACTCTCAATTCATAACTTAATAAACTATGAAATATTGACCCAAAATGAATAAAACCAATTGCATCCTTTAGATATTGAAGTTACAAATATAATCTCGAAAGAATTTCATTGTTATCATATTTTAAAAAAAAAGTTATGCTGATCCAAGTGACAGTAACTCCTTAAAAATACAATTTTTTCACGCAAACCACTTTTTGAAGAAGGAAAAATGAATTTTAATAAATTTTATTTTTTAAAAAAATATATTTAGAAACTAGAAAGAAATTTCTTAAAGACTCTAGTTTACATATCATCTTCAAATTCCTAATAGTTTTTCGGCAACAGGTGTTCGAAAGTGAAGTTTTTTCTCAGAATATTGATCTATGTGTCAAAGTTGACCAAAAAGTGGAACACACTATTGTGGGACCACCCATATATATATATATATATGGAGAGAGAGAGAGAGAGAGAGAGGGGGGGGGAGGGAGAGGGAGAGATCTAAAGATATATATATATATATATATATAGAGAGAGAGAGAGAGAGATTATCAAATAATATATATTGTTATAATATTGTAACAATATTATTGTAATATATTATAGATAATATAATATAATATAATATAATATATTATATTAAATTATATTATATTATATTATCTATAATATAATATAATATATAAGGTTGGTAACTTGTTCAAATTTTTACATCAAGTTTCCTTACCCTATTTTTTAAAAATTCCGTTGTCACTTAAGGCCATAGTTTGACATACCATGGTCCTTCACACACCCTCCTATCTACTAGAAGACTCTTCCTTATAGGTCCTCATTTTATAAGATATGAGGGAACCATATAAGTCATCCATAGAATACTCATTTATATCCCTTGCTTCTTCTATTGCAGATTTTTTGGAATCATACTTAGATAATATAATATAATATATAAGGTTGGTAACTTGTTCAAATTTTTACATCAAGTTTCCTTACCCTATTTTTTTAAAATTTCATTGTCACTTAAGGCCATAGTTTGACATACCATGGTCCTTCACACACCCTCCTATCTACTAGAAGACTCTTCCTTATAGGTCCTCATTTTATAAGATATGAGGGCACCATATAAGTCATCCATAGAGTACTCATTTATATTCCTTGCTTCTTCTATTGCAGATTTTTTGGAATCATACTTAGATGGCAGTGATCTTAGGACCTTTTTTACATCTTTATCCTCTACCTCTTCTCCTAGACCAAAGATAGCATTGACAATTTCATCAACCTTAAGAAGGTAATCTACTATCTTCTCTTCCTCACTCATTTTCAACCCTTCAAACTTTGCTATTAGATTTTGTATTTTTGTATGCTTCACTCTATCATTACCATAATAGATATTATTCAATTTATTATAGACTTCTAGTGAAGACTTATAGTGCATAATTTTACAAAAATATATTTAGACAGTCTGCAATGCTTTGTAGTAGTATTAGTTTCATATTATTTTTTGCCAATAGAATCAGTAGGTATAGTAGTAGGAACACTATAACTATTGTCAACTAAACTCCACACATCAACTCCTAGAGAAACCAAGTAGGTTTTCATTCTAACCTTTTAAAAGGCATATTTATTGCCAAATAACAAAGGTTCTTTTGCAACTGAAGATCATTCTTGTGCCACAAATACATGTATTCCCTACTAAGATCAACCTTAGCCTATTAAACCTCGACAAGAAAATTGAATACTATGCTACTACTTGTTGGAATACTCTAGACTACTGAGGGTGGGGGGTGAATTAGTGGTCAATAAAATTTAATTCAAAAACCTATAAGCACTTAAACACAATGGAATTAATACATACATCAGTCTATAATTAATGAAACAACAACACCATGGCATATACCAATTTTCATAGAACACAAGAATCATACATCCACAACTCATGACAAAGGTGTTTGAGTGGAAAACTCTTGAAAGGTAAAAAAAACCACTATGAAAAATAAACTTTATTAAGCCTCATTGGCCATGAATCTCACTGATTACAATGTTACGCCTCATTAGCAATAGGAGCACCTTCCCACTAAAGATCCACAAACCTCCTTTACACCAATATTAAACCAAAACAATACAATGGATTACATTGGTTTCAATACAAATCATTGGTTTATCTTCTCATGAACTGGGCATCAATAATCTTCTTCTATCTCTAAAAGTATATGTAGAATAGAGAGCATAAAATCAATCTTTCAAAATCTTATTTCATAAACCTCTCCTCAAACAAGGTTTCTTGTTCTTAATCATTAAAACCCTGATCACAACTTCTTATCTATGTATCAGTAAAAACATGACATTGTTACTCTATGTTTAGTCTCACTAAAATTCTACAGATTGTATATAGATATTCCATCATTTAATTCTCAATACTTCAATAAATCATCAAGAAAACTTCTTCATTTTTAAATCTTCAAAAACCCTTTGATCAATTAGAAAAATATGTTACTTATCGAACTAAATTGGTAACCACCCATCAAATTCATGTCACCAAAACTAGTTGTTGGTGTTTGAAAACTGATCTTCAATCCCACATCTATTAAGGATCGAATATCAACCTTAGACATACATTAGAGATCACTAAATAATGATTTATTTCATTATCATTTGATATTATGTATTTAAATTTCACGATCATTAAAGTAGGTTTTTATTCTAGGGTATGTGCATGATCATGGTATACCAAACTATGACCTTAAGTGGCAATGAAAAATCAAAAAATCAAGGTTAGTCAACTTGACGTAAAAATTTGTAAGAATAGAATCTGTAGGAAATTGAATGTAGTTTCTAAACTACTAGCCCTTTTCTAAAAAAAATTTATCTAATTGTTCAAAATTTTAGATTTCAATGCAGTAGTACAAAAATTTCACGAAAAAGATAAAAAGTGTGTGTATGTCTGACCACCTTAATCACAATCAAATGATGATATATTTTCACAAGATTCTAGATATAAGTAGTAGACTCATTCACAGATGTGAAGCATATTTTTTAGTAATTTTTTGCCAAATAAATAATTAATTATGATTTTTCTGCTACAACTTTTTCAGAATAAAAAAATCTCATGTCTAACCACCTTACTAATTCTAAACTTTACAAAATTGAAGAGAGAGAGAGAGGGGGGGAAGGGGAGAGAGAGAGAGAGAGAGAGAGAGAGAGAGAGAGAGAGAGAGAGAGAGAGAGAGAGAGAGAGAGAGAGAGAGAGAGAGAGAGAGAGAGAGAGAAGGGGAAGGGGAGAGAGTAGGAGAGAGAAAGATGTAGAGAGAGAGAAGGGGAGAGAGAGAGAGAGAGAGAGAGATTTTGGCAGGAAATATTGGATATCTTATAATATTGGATATCTGATTATATTTACTGGTGAAAAGTAAAAATAATATCTTCTAGGTCCCTCTAGAGAGGCACATTTTTTTGCAGAGTTATGAGAGTCGAGATGCAGCGAATCACGTTTTGTCTCTAGAGAAGACAAAAATCCACTTTTTGGTTGGATTTTCTCTATTACCAAAGGTTTTTGCATCACCTTTTTGGTCTAATTATGGGGAGTAGTAGTCGTCGAAAGCATAAATGGAAGAGGAGACTCACAAATGAAGATATTGAAGTGTATAGAGAAATGGATAGGGTTGCCCATCGGAACAAGAGACAAGGTATGTTAAATATTAATGAAGATGTCAGCATAGGCCCACCTTTGAATGTGTTTTCAAGTGAAGAACATAAATTTGAAATGATTTATGACAATAATATTGAAAATGAGAATGTAGGGATTGAAGATGAAAATGTAGGTTTTGAAAATGAACATGTAGATGTGGACAATGGAAATGTGGACATTGTCAATGACAATCCATCGATTGAATACGAAGGAATTGACAATGATAATGGTACACAAATGATAATGGTACACAAGAACCAAATCAACGTAACACATCTCCAAATTATATGAGAAATGAAGTCCCTTCGAAGGAAGAAAGACAAACTTCAAAATTAAGACCTTCAAGAACAACTAAAAGGTTACTTGAAATTAATGAGATTAACATAATGAGCAATTTCGATAGCAAGAGATCAGAAAGAACCGTTCGGTTGTGGGTTTCAAAACTTTTTGATCAATTTTGTAGCCACAAGACGTTGGTTGAGCAATGTCAAATGTTTGTGCAATTGTTAAAGATGCAGAAGATGAAACATATACTAGTCAAATTGAAGATTAGTGTGAACAAGAAAAAGGAGAGGAATGTTATTATTGTGAGAAATATTTTTAGTGATCTCAATTCCATTGGGAAGACTACAAAGTAAAAAGATAAGAGATCCGCTAGTAGGGTTATTACAACCTCCTTAGTAATTCATCATTTGAGAAATGCTCATTTGATGAGACAAACTTTTGTTGACTTGAATCTAAATCATAAAACTTTGGATAGAGAACTTTCAAGAAGAGAAATACTTGATGATCCTCTTCAAAATGATACATGGGCTTATGGTGGGAGACTTTCATGTTGTGATAAGAAGCTTACCGATGCTGTGAAGGATCAAATTCAACTATTTTGGCAATCTAACTCAAGGGTGTCACCAAATGTGAAGGATGTCTTGAAGTTGAGAATTGGCATTCGAGACCGCACCCCACATCCCAAACATTATTTGGAGGTGAGTCAAACAATGTTGTTCAAAAAAAATTGTGAGACACATCCAACATTGCAAATATCACAAAGAGATTTTGAAGCCCTGAAGCCTTTTTTTGTGTGCCTCTTAAGATTTGAAATACTTGTTGTTGCAAATATCATGTGGAGTTTTCAATGCACCATGAATTGTTATGATCCATTCATTCTACTTAGCATACTAGTGAAATGTTGGAGGAGTGTGGTGCAAGTGCTCTTCCAAAATCATCAAGAGACTTGCTAGATCATTTTTTATGTCCTAGAGATGATAGATGTTTCTTTTATAGAAAAGATTGCTTAAATGACAAGTGCTCAGAGTGTGGTGGGCTAGTGAAGTTTGTTGAATGTTTTCATGAGGGCTGCGAACATGATTTTGGAAAGACAATTGTCCACAAAAAGGTATATGAAACCATTAAATATACATTAAAAAGTTGAGGTGAAGGCTCTAGATGTGAGTTGGTTACAAAAGAATACAATGTAGCTGATTTTATTTCAGATTTCAGGAAGAATATTTTTTACAGGTATGCAAGGCATAGTCACAGGTCTCAGTGGTTGGATCAACAATTCAAGATGTGTAAGGACACTTTCTTGATTGGCACTATTATATTAGTTGTTGACTTTGCAGAGAACTATACATTGCAACCCCAAAATGAGTTGCAAGCTCAATATTACAATTTTATTTAGGTTGCTATTTTTGTGCACATAACATATAGACATTTCATTGATAGTATAGAAGATGATCGGAAGATAATCAGAGAGTACCATTTTTATATGAGCAATGATAGATCACACTCATTCGAGTTTGTCCAAAATTTCTTTGAGAATTATTTTGAGTGGGTGCAGGAAAATAATATTGCTATGGATAGACATCTCATTTGGTCAGATAACTGCACAAGTCAATTAAAAAATGCTCATATGTTTTATTGGTTATGTAGAATGCATGTAGAGAGAGGTGTACCTCATATTTGGAGTTTTTTTAGGCTGGTCGTGGAAAAGGGGAGCATGATGGAGCAGGTGCATGCGTAAAGAGAGCTCTAGTTAAGGAGCAACTAAGGATTTCAGGTGCAAAAATCATTGATGCTTGTTCTATTGTTGATTGGTGTACTTTAGCATTGTCATAGGGGGGACTCTTGATTCAGCGGTGCACAGATTCTTTTGGTTGGTTGAGTTGGGCATAATAGGAGATAGGTTGGATTGTCAAATTGTGAAAGATTCTTCAAAAATGCATTCATTTCAAAGCTTGAATGCTAGTACATGGACCATTTGGATATGAGAGTTGGCTTGTTATTGTCTGAGTTGTATTCAGTGTGATTGGGATCAGTGTGAGTCAAGTGAGTGGGTTGATACATGGGTTACACATTATCTTACTCCTTTATCTCTCACAGTCTCTGTAATAAATGATGACATGGATTATTCACTTGACTACAATCATCTTTTAGATCTTCTACAACTAGGACATATTTTTGCATTGGTTGCACCACAAGGGAATGATGAGAGATCGGATTACTGGTTAGCATGTTGTGTAAGATAAAATCAAAAACTTGCACAACCGATGACAGATGATGATATGTTCACATATCTAACAGGATCACATGTTGTTGTGGGAACATGGTTGCGCACATATATGATTAGAAATAATGGCATTCCTGCGTTTGAAGACTATGAGAAGCACAAAACCATTCTCATGTATTCACACCTTGTTATAGCAGCCAATGTTAAGTTGTTGAAACATAAAGGAAAACTAAAGACAAAGGAACTTTGGACTATTAGTACTGCTAATCATGAAGCAATATTGAATACCCTCAAGCAGAGAGATGACCCTTTAGACACACTTCAGTAGGTAAGTTCGACTCAAGTTGCAAGGTTTTCCATGTTTATTATGATTACGTTCAATAAATTAATTGTAGTTTTTTGCTTTATTTGTTTGAGCCAATAAACTTGGTTTTGTATGTGGATTGTAAATGCAGTTGGATACATATATGATAGATATAGAAGATCGAGGTGTGCATTTGATTAGCCCATCTTTTATGACAGTAAAATTCACTATGCATTGTCTAGTCATGTTCTTTGGTTCATTTAGTTACTTATACATGTTCATAATCATTTTCTCAACCTATATAAACTTCTTATATTCTCTATTAACTTTTCTTTTGCCTTCCAAATGCAGGGATTGGAGTGAAAAGGACACTTATTTTTTTTATATAGTTGTGTAATTTACATATTTAGATGTCAAATTTTGTATATAAAAAAACAATCGAATGTAATGTGCATAGTTAGATGCCAAATTTTGTATATAAAAAATTTGATGCAAAATTTGAAATATAAAAGAGCCCATGGGGTTGATTTGCAAATATTAAGAGCTCACATTTGTATCGTCTTAATGCCATGTAAAGTGCAAAAAATGTGTTTTCTTACTATGAATGTTGTATCCTTATATAATTTGTATCATCTTAATTTTGTATCCTTGCATTTGTATTTTCTTAATTCCATGTATATGTGTATCGTCAAATGATGTAATAGTTGGAGTCATTGAGTCAAAATTGGTCAAATGTGTCCAAAGTAAAATGATGATCCCTGGGGAGAAGGGATAGTGTTCAAGGATTACATCCTGGCACCGAATGGAATGTGCTATTAGCTTCGATTGGGCGAGTGAACTCTAGGGACAACCCTGTTTTGACCACTGAGTCACTAGAACGTTTCAAACCATGCCAAACCAAAGTGTCCCCAAGGTGCACTAAGCACAATTGGGCAAAAAACTTTTGAGCCTCGTATCTTGGACCTTGTGAGAGGTATCAATGATCCGTGAGATGCTACAGGACCATGTTTTTGAGGCCTACAATAACCTCTCTCCATTCTAGGAGATTCAAATTTTTTTGAATTTGGCACTCTAGTCTCGCTTGATGCCAAAACTTGCTGTGAGGGTCAGTTGAAAGTTGCACCAATGGGTTTCTTCCAAATTGTTCATTCCAACACTAAATGGACTGTGCCATTAGCTCTGGTTGGGTGGGTAAACATTAGGGACAACCCCATTTCGACCACTGAGTCACTAGAATGTTCCAGACCATGCCGGACCAAAGTGTCCCCAAGGTGCACTAAGCACGATTGGGCATCAAACTTTCGAGGCTCATATCTCAGACCCCATGAGAGGTATTAGTGATCTGTGAGATGCTACAAGACCATGTTTTTTATTCCTACAATAACCTCTCTCTATTCTGGGAGATTCACATTTGTTTGAATTTGGCACTCCAGTCTCGCTTGATGCCAAAACTTGTTGTGAGGGTCAGTTGAAAGTTGCACCAATGGGTTTCTGCCAAACCGTTCATCCTGGCATCAAATGGACTATTCCATTAGCTCCGATTGGGCTCTTAAATGCTAGGGATAACCCCATTTAGACCACTGAGTCACTAGAACATTCCGGACCATTACAGACCAAAGTGTCCCCAAGGTGCACTAAGCACGATTGGGAAGTGAACTTTCGAGGCTCGTATCTCAGATCCCGTGAGAGGTATCGATGATTCATGAGATGCTACAAGACCACATTTTTGAGGCCTACAATAACCTCTCTCCATTATGGGATATTCAAATTTGTTTGAACTGGGCACTCTAGTCTCACTTAATGCCAAAACTTACTCTAAGGATCAATTTAAAGTTGCACCAATGGTTTTCTTCCAAACCGTTCATCCTGACATTGAATGGACTATGCCATTAGCTCCGGTTGGGTGATTAAATTCTAGGGACAACCCCGTTTTGACCACTGAGTCACTAGAACCTTCCGAACCATGCTAGACCAAAGTGTCCCCAAGGTGCACTAAGCACGATTGGGCAGAAAACTTTCGAGGCTTGTATCTCAAATCTCATGAGAGGTATTGCCAATCTGTGAGATGCTATAGGACCTCATTTCTGAGGCCTACAATAACCTCTCCCCATTTTGGGAGATTTAAATTTATTTGAATTTGGCACTCCAGTCTCGCTTGATGCCAAAACTTGCAATAAGGGTCAATTGAAAGTTGCACCACTGGGTTTCTTCCAAACTGAATGCATTGTGCCATTAGCTCCGATTGGGCAAGTAAATGCTAGGGACAACCCTATTTCAACCACTGAGTCACTAGAACATTCCGAACCATGCCGGACCAAAGTGTCCCCAAGGTGCACTAAGCACGATTGGGTAATGAACTTTTGAGGCTCATATCTCGGACATTGTGAGAGGTATCAATGATTTGTGAGATGCTACAAGACCATGTTTCTAAAGCCTACAATAACCTCTCTCCATTCTTGGAGATTCAAATTTATTTGAATTTGGCACTCCAGTCTTGCTTGATGCCAAAACTTGCAGTGAGGATTAGTTGAAAGTTGCACTAGTGGGTTTCTTCCAAACCGTTCATCCCAGCACCAAATGGACTGTGCCATTAGCTCTGGTTGGGCACGTAAACGCTAGGGACAACCCTATTTTGACCACAGTGTCACTAGAACATTTCAGACCAAAGTGTTCCTAAGGTGCACTAAGAACGATTGGGCAACACAATTTTGAGGCTTGTATACCCCGTGAGAGGTATCGGCAATCCCTGAGATGCTACAGGACTGCATTTATGAGGCCTACAATAACCTCTCTCTATTTTTGGAGATTCAAATTTGTTTGAATTTGGCACGCCAGTCTCACTTGATGCCAAAACTTGCAGTGAGGATCAGTTGAAAGTTGCACCACTGGGTTTCTTCCAAGCCATTTGTCCCAGCACTAAATGGACTATGCCATTAGCTTCAGTTGGGTGGGTACACACTAGGGACAACCCCATTTTGACCACTGAGTCACTAGAACATTTTGGATCATGCCGGACCAAAGTGTCCCCAAGGTGCACTAAGCACGATTTGGAAGTGAACTTTTGAGGCTTGTATCTCGGACCCTGTGAGAGGTATTGGCGATTCATGAGATGCTACATGACCGCATTTCTAAGGCCTACAATAACCTCTTTCTATTTTGGGAGATTCAAATTTGTTTGAATTTGGCACACCAGTCTCGCTTGATGCCAAAACTTGCAGTGAGGGTCAGTTGAAAGTTGCACCACTGGATTTCTTCCAAACTGTTCGTCCCAAAACTGAATGGACTACACCATTAGCTACAATTGGGTGAGTAAATGCTAGAGAATAGTAATGGTTGAAGTTTGTAATCGAATCAATCAATGAAAATAAAGTTCTCTACATTTCTATAGTTCTCTGTCCCGTGGAACAGTCCAGGCAACAGTGAATTGATTAGAATAAATCTACTGTGATCTTGGCTTGGTTGTGATATAGGAATGGTGTCTTGTGTTTTTTTAGAAGTTTATGTAACTATTTTATTGTTTGGAATATCATTAAGATATTATAATTGACTGATGTCGAGGACAGGACTGGCATTGTAAGCACAGTCAGCATCTAAGTTTGTAGCCAGCCTTATGTAGTGACCCTCCCACCCCTATGGTGACTGTAACTTGGTGGGAGAGGTCTAAACATGTATATTTCCTTGTATATTAGTTGTTGAATGCAGGGAAAGTGGAATAAGGGGAGAAGAGGCAAAGACAGGCCTGGTAAACATACAGTGAAAGGGTGCATTTGAAAGCACCAGCATTGGTTGTGGAATACCTGATGAAGGGAGAGGGCATATGATGATTGAAGATTTATACAGGGATGTATTGGAAGGGTTTAGGACCCTTATAGGGCTTGAGAGTTTCAGGTAAGGGTAGTTTCCATAAAACCCTAGGCTATTGACCCTAGAAACAAGGGTTTATTGATTTGGGAGCTTGATGAATGGTGGGACTTTAAGAGTTTGAAAATATTGTATTTTGGAAGGTCTAGGAAGACTGTTTCAAGTCTTTGAACCTTGGAGATAAGCGGGGATAGGAGTTGCTTCTTTGAGAAAGGGCTAATTAGGCCTAGATGGAGATTCAAATAGAGCTAGAGGGTGGAGAAAGTCTTCACCAGTCAAATGATGAAGAGATGAATTTTGTAACTCTGAAAAGGGTATTAGAAAATATAAATACCTTGTCAGGTTGTTTGGAGAGTTTGAGAGTAATTTTTTGATTTCAGTGTTTGTAGGGCTACTAGATAGGCCTAGAAAGGCTATATAAGAGAAATGGTTGAATTTGAGGTCATTGGAGTGAATGGGAAGTTGTAACATGGTAAATAGACCATGATAAGATGATCTATGGTGTTGGGATCAAGGTGAGAGGTCTAGTTGGAGTTTTGGTATGGTGGAGGCACTAGGTGCACTAGGTAGCACTCTATTTGACCCTTGAGTTGAGACTAGAACTCCTTGAGTAGATTCCAAGATGCTTGTAGAATCCTCAAGTTGAGTTGAGTTCCATGAGGGGATAGTAAAGGGCTCTACATCAGATTTTCTTGGTTGAGAGCATCAGATACACATGAATACAATGTAGCACATAAATTTTGAATTCACTTAAATGATGAATTACATGTGTGAACACACATAGCACATAAAGAGTACACATAAATTTGATTAAGTCATGAAGCATACATGTAGCACATATTTTATAAAGCATACCACATAAATTCACTTAAGTCATGCACGTAGCCCATACACATGAATTTAGGTTATGAAGAATGTACTTGAATATACATGAATATACTTAAGGCATAAATTGTACACATGAGTACATACACACAAGCATATTTACATACTAACAATGAATAAATGAACACACAATTAACAAATTGGATCAAATATCAAGTTTCATATATATCAAAATGAAAAATAATTATGTACATATTTACATGTCAACATATCTAGATACAATGTGGCAAACACCATCTCAAAATGTGTCATATGACATCTCAAAATAATAAGTTCAACTACAAAAGTTTCTAGGACATCCTATTCTACTGGTGGATCATCAAAATGCAGCCTCTTTGAAGTACTCTTTGGCTCTTATGGATCCTGCATTCAAACACAAAAGTGAAACCCCAAGTTAGATTAAAATTCAAAATCATAGTCAACAATAATAAATAAAATTTAAACTAAAATTGAACTCTCATATACCTTGCCTCTCTATCTCCTCCCGCAAATGGGAGACCTAATATATGTCCTTGGTAGCACAGGAACAATGCCTCCAATGTTGACTCCGACCTGTATATGTTTACAAACATGAGATTGATCTACAAGTTATACTATTTAATGTTAAATACTTGGTAGCAAATATATGTTTACAAAATAACTGAATTAACATTAAAACTTACCTATGTTGAAATCTCATCAGGAAATGTTGGCCGAGTCATCAACAATACAAACCCTTGGCGTTCTACCTCCCTCAAACTAGGAGTGACCTACAAAAGTAAAAAAGATACTTCATACTATCATAACTTGGTCATATTATATATACTTGATAGTAAAATAAACACAAATAACTTTAGAAATATATGTACCATGGGGATATCACTGGGAATGGATATGCCTATGACTCTATCGTGATGATAGGGTATGATGACATCATCAGATGCCACTCTCTATCAAATAAACAATGTAAATTTAAAATAAGTACGCACAAATGACAAGTATACATGTATGCATAAACAAACTAAATTACTTAATTACCTTTCCCTTTTCAATACCTGACACCTGCACCCCCTCACATTGCCCCCCGGTGGCAACTGGGTGACACCTGCATCAGTATGTAATAAGATGATCGTAAAAATTAGAAAACAATGTACATATACTATTATAATAATTTAAGGAAACCAAAGAGTACATTAAAACATATGTACTGTGGAACTGTCAAGGCCAAATGATATGGTTGAAAGTGTGGACCCCTCCACCTGTGCCATCTCCTCCTCTGTCATCAACTAAACATAAATGTAACACATAAAACAAATAAGTGGGAAATTATTATAAGAAAATTCTACTAAAAATATGAATGATAAAATTTAAATACAATGTAAAAGTGAACTATTTACCCTTACCGTAACAGTAGGAGTCCATGGCTCTATATGCCCTTGATGCACATCTTCATGAGGTGCTTCATTGCCTATAGTGTGCTGTGTAGAATTGTCCACCTCGAAGATGTAATTATATGCATCACTATCATTCAGGGGACCTAAGCACATATTCTTGCACATAATGCAAGTGTGGGGCACACAAACATGTGAGCTTGTGGACGATGTGGAAGGGCTAGAAGCATCAGCATGAGGAGGCAACAATGATGTGCTCTACGTAACCAGCAGATCATTCAAGGTGTGAATGGCTCGAATAGTCTGTGAGCCGGCCTCAGCAATAATGTCAGGTTGCTACACTGTGGGAGGTGAAATCTCAGGAGGGGGGACATATGTGTGGGATTTCACCTGTTGTGCCCATGGTCTATCCTAAGGAGCACCTAAACCTACACCCTAGTTCAGTCTCATACTCCAATAATTAACCTTGTGACCGAGCACAAATTCAGCATACATTATTTTAATAAAATAAAATGGGACATCCAAATTGCTATGAGGTGGTCTATCAAAAACCATCCACCAGCAGTCCCAAAAGTTATCATGTATTGCACTATTTGTGCACTATTTAATTGACAACTTGGTTTTTTTATGGTCCACTTTTAGACCGGTTTTAGGATCCACAAAATGATTACATATGTCATGTTTTGTTATGTTTAGGTTCATGACTTGATCATAGTCAAGCCCATCATCAAACTGGGCCTGCATGGAATCACGACAAAGAAGTGCAGCACTATGTTGCTCTGTAAGTTTCTCTATATTTTCAATAATTGAGTTCAATGTCATAAACATGGGGCGCAATGTGGGGATATTGGCATAGGTGGTTTGAAATCCTCTAAGTTGATTTAGATTGTCTCTTATTAGATCCTCTAAACGGTGAGGGTTTGAGACCGGTACATCTTCTAGAAGTGGGGGATTGTTGGGAGGTTGTTCTAGATTGTTTATGGGATTATTAGGAGGGTTTTCTAATTGATTTGGGTCTATGTCTGATTACAATTACAACACAAATCGATAATTACAATCATTTTTTTTATTAAAAAAAAAAACTCATTTAAACCCTAATTTTTATATAAAAAACTACAAATTTATATACAAAAATAATTAAAACACTAAAAACATACAAATTTAACTTACCTAAACTCTTGAGTAAATTGGATATGGGATTTGATCGGATATCTGAAAGCCCCAAGCCGCGTTCAACATTTTCAGAATGAAAATTGTTGAACGCGGTCGGGCCTTATAAATTAAAACTACTGGCAAATATCAGATATCTGATAATATCAAATATCTGATTAGGCCTTTGCTTTGGCTTTTTCTTTGGCTAGGTGTACTGACACCTAGGCCTACTAAAAAGTCAACAAATCCATTTGTGCACTTTTGGACGAGTGAAAATAGGTTTTTTTTACATCACCACTTTTTGGCATACCATGATCCTGCACATACCCTCTAACCTTCCAAGAGGCATAGTCATTGCCATCAAACAAAGGTGATTTTGCAACTGAAGATCCTTCTTGTGCCATGAATATAATTATTCCCTACCAAGACCAACCTTAGGCTATTAAACCTCTACCAAAAAATTGACTACTCTGCTACCACTTTTTGGATTACTCTAGACCATTGAGGGTGGGGGAGTGAATCATGGTCACTAAAATTTAAATCAAATAACATCTAAATAATAAATACAATGACACTAAGATATACATCAATCTATAGTCAATGAAACAATAGCATCAAGGATTATATAAATTCATAGAACATAAGAATCATGCATGGACAACTCATGGAAAAGGTATTTGAGTGAAAAACTCTTGAAGGGTAAAAAACCGCCATGAAAATAGTGTTTAGTAAGCCTCACTGGCCATGAATTTGACTAATTACAATGTTATGCCTCACTAGCAATAGGAGAACCTTCCCATTGAATATCCACAAACCTTCTTTACACCAATCGTAAAAATAAAAACAATACAATGGATTACTTTGTTTTTGAAACACAAATCATTGGGGTTTATCTTCTCATGAACTAGGCATCATTAATCTACTTTTATCTCTTAAAATATATGTAGAATGGAGAGAAGAAATTTTTTTCTTTCAAACTCTTATTTCACAAACCTCTCCTCAAACAACGTTTCTTGTTCTTAATCATTAAAACCCTGATCACAACTTCTTATCTATGTATTAGTAAAAACATGACATTTTTATTATTATTTTAATCTCACTAGACATATGCAGATCATATATAGAGATTCTATCATTTAATTCTCACTACTTCAACAATCAATCATCAAGAAAACTTCTTCATTTTTAAATCTTCAAAAACCCTTTGAGAAATTAGAAAAATTTGTTACATGCAAAACTAAATTGGTAACCACATGTATTAAGTTAATGTCGCCAAAACTAGTTGTTGGTGTTTGAAAACTAATCTTCATTCCCACATATATTAAGGATTGAATTTATGCCTTAGACATAACTTAAGAGATCACTTTAATAAATTAATTTTATTGCTATTTTATATTATGTTTTTACTAGGTGGTCATTAAATTTTATGTCATTGTGACTTGTTCTTGTCACAGGTTATTATCGCCTGTTGTTTTGTTCCTATCGCAATGAAGACAGGATTGACTATTTACATTGGAGACTCTTAGATCAATGAAAATATAAGTCTACAATCACAATAAACTAACATAAATTGAACCTTGGTGGTCGCAACAACACCACCACTGAACTCCCCTGCCATTATCATAACTAAGGTGCTCCTTCTAGAATTGGTTACTATTTTAAGATAGGCGTCTGACATTCAGCATTTATATTTATTCTTGGCTAGGTTTCCTTTCTCCACTAAGGTTGGTAGGTTTCAGATGGTTGAAAGTGATTTATTTCCTTTTTCTGTGCCTTGGCCTTGCTCAGCTCAATTCTTCATTAGGATCTCTTATCTTGAATTCAACACAGATTGCTTTGTGTTGACTTCAGGCTAGGAATCCTCATGCTCTTATTGTTCTCTCTGGCTTTATCTTATTATCAATCTTCATGAGTCTCTTCTGATTAGATTAGGGATTTATTTGGTTTTAGTTGTTAGATGCTTTTAATCACTTTAACTATGGTAGCATATACTCCTTTTTCACTTTTTCCCTTTCTTTTTAAACATGCATTTCCATACTGGCATGTTTCGCTTTCATATATGTTGATGTTTTGAATCCTTTCCACATAAGGCACAGGTGAAGGAAGTATAATGGATACTTACAATCAATAGAGCCACAGTTACAAAATCTCCTCTCGATGGTCTTTTATGTTTCAAACTATTACCTTCAAGTAACGGGGACATATGTTAGAAGATAGGTTCCGTATTAGGGGAAATAGATTTTAAATAGTAGAAATAGAGGATCCCTAGGCTACTGTTTTATATCTACAGTAGCCTAAACTTTTAAAACAACCTTTTTTGACGCTCGACATATCATATTAAGCTAATGATTTCTTAAGTTAGGATTTTTTTTTATTTGACTCTGATCTTTTCCCTTTAATAGTTGTCATATATGGATATCTTGGAAGCTAACCGTTAGAAGGTTAGGTCTTTAGCACATTTTTGCAGGTTTGAGCAGACAAAGTAGGCTCATCTCCTATTTTGAGCCATACTTGGTAAGGGTAAAGATAAGTTCCTTTCTTCATCATTATTAGTAAATGCTAGTATCATTGATAAATTATTTACCAGTCGAGAACATACTAATGCGGATCTTAGTCAAGAAGCTGATATGTGATAGGTAAAGAAGGAACATAAGTCACAAACAAAAATTCCTCTATTATGTATTCTGATGTATTTTGTGTATTTGTTAGAGTCAGGGCCTTTATACTAGTAATTTCAGTTTAGTACTACAAATAAATTTCAACTTGGATCGATATGGAAGGATCCCGGAAAGGGCAGAATTTGGTTACACCAAAAGAAGACTCCCCATCTGCCTGCAGCAAGAGAATGACAAAATGCTAGATCTTCACTCAAGGACAAGAAGGATTAAACAAATTGATTTGAATTGATTTGAATTGTAGTCTATTCTGTATTCTATGTGTATCTTTAAATTTGGAAAAGGAAGGAATGCCCTCTTAAAATATCTTGACTTAGGCCTTTTATCCAAAAATAAATAAAATAAACAAAACAAAACGCCACCACTCAACTAACTGATGCAGGAGCATCCTGGGTGTAAGAGCAATCTTGCACCACCCAAATATTTTTATTTTTGTATTCAATAAGGGCTATCTTGTGCAGAGTTACTATTTATGGAAACTTGCTATTTTTAGTAAGTTGGTCTTACGATCTCGGAAAGTTCTAATTTTACATATGGAGGTTCAGCTCAGTCATATCAGCCTACCAGCAAAGTTTCATGGCTAGATCAAGTCTAGTTTTGAAGATATTGAAGATTTTCGGTATTGGCAGCAGGGTGCAGAAACTTCGAACTCAGTTTTGAAGGCTTTAGAGGCCCCGGATGAGGTTGAAAATTTGGGTGATGGATACTTTGCGCGAGTCAAGCCTGTAGAGCGCTTCGTGGCATTTCTAGAATGGGGTTATAAAAGTCAATCGGGTCAATGGGTGATGACTTATGGTCTTCGGAAGTTGGGTCACCTGAAATGGCAGAAAATAATTTTTCTTCAAAATTTCTGTTTGGGTTTCAAAACTCATTTTGAGCCGACTTTGATGTAATAAATTGTAAAATAAAATAATTCTAAGTTTGGTCGGCCCTAAGGGCTAAATTTCTAGAACCTTCTCGTGCGGTGAAAATTGCCTATATAAAGAAGGCCTGTAGTGTTGTCTAGGGCAGTTTTGGGTAGTAGATCTGGGTATTGATTCGAGGCTTTGTCCTACAGAATGTTGTAAGGAAATGCCCATGTGGCTTTGCATATTGTAATTCTGAAAGTTTGTAATTCCACATTTGTGGAGATAATAAGAAGCCAATTTTCTGTTCTTGCATATTATTGTTGTTGTTTCTCTATTTCTGTTATGTGTTTGTGGTATTAAGGGGAGCACCCTTCATCAAGTGGTATCAAAGCAGGAGTTCTTGAGTGTGTAAATAGATCGCCGACTGTGAGGCAGTTTACACCAAGACCGTGGTTAGGGTTTCAGTGCGCATCGTGAAAATACCTCCACGAAGAGAACATGGCAGAAGAGCTGGTGCTGTGACACCTGAGGTTAGAGAGCTACAGAGACAAGTGCGAGTATTGCAAGAAGAGATTCGCAGAGAAATGAATCTTAATGTCAGAGATGAAAGTGAGGATGAAGCCGAAAAAGAATATCAAGAAGGAGAAGTTAAAATTGTGAACCAGGAGGAAGAAAGACTTTTTCGGGTGATTTCCAAGATTGGGAAAAGACCTAAGATTGACGTTCCTACATTTTCTGGAAATCTTAACCCAGAGGAATTGATCGACTGGATCAATGAATGTGAGGAATATTTTGAGTATGAAGATGTTGAGGATCCTAATAGGGTCAAATTTGCGAAGGCCAGATTGAAAGGTCATGCGAAGATCTGGTGGTAAAAAATTCAATTGGAGCGAAATAAAAGAGGGAAAGATAAAATCACAAGATGGGATGGGGTTGTGGATAAATTGAAGCGACAGTTCATTCCTGTTGATTATGAGCTTGACCTACTAAAGAAAATGCAAAGTTTGAAGCAAGCAAGAAGATTTGTTCAGGAGTATACAGAGGAGTTCTATCGACTCCTCATTAGAACAGGCCATGCAGAAGCTGATAAGAAGAAAGTTGCCCGATACCTTAATGGGTTAAGGCCAAGCATTCAAGAGGAGTTGAATCTGGTTCGAATGAACAGTATTGAGGAGGCAGACCAGTTTGCCCTAAAAGTAGAAGAAAAGCTGAACAAGAAGTTTGAGAGCAGACAAAATGGAAGAGGTCATGGTGGAAGTTCTGGCGGACGGTCATATGGTGGCCGAAATGAAGATTTGAAAAAGAAGGATGAGGCCAGTAGCAGTTAGAATCAGAGAGGAAATAATTCCAATCATTTCCAAGATCAGAGTAATAGAGATCAGAGAGGAAGAGGAAGAGGACAAAGATCTGAAAAAGGAGGCTTCCGTGCAACATGTTTTCACTGTGGAGAAGAAGGTCATAGGGCATTTGAATGTCCTCAGCGCCAAGGTAGAACAGACAGGAGAAATGAAGGCCAGGCCAAAATTGCACATGTAGATGAAGATGCTAGATCGTCAAATTCTGAAGATGCTGAAAGAGGAGAAACGTTAATTAACAAAAGAGTCTTGCTGAGTGGTGAGAATGAACCTGAACAAAAAAAGAGACTATTTTGCACTAGATGCAAGTGTGAGGGTAAATGCTGTGATGTGATTATCGATAGTGGAAGCACTGACAATTTGGTGTCAGAAGAGATGGTGACAAAGTTGAAGCTCAAGAGACAAAAACACCCACATCCATATCGAATTGCCTGGGTGCAGGATGACCACAAGGTCATGGTCAGTGAACAGTGCCTGGTAAAGTTCAAAATCGGTGGGTACCAAGATGAGGTACTATGTGATATCATCTCTATGGATGCATGTCATATGTTGTTGGGTAGACCGTGGCAGTTTGACAGATGTGATGTACATGATGGTCATGCGAATACCTATTCCCTAACAAAGGATGGAGTGCGACATAAGCTAAAGCCATTGAAGGAGACCGAAGAAAAGGTATGTGGTAATGCAAGAATAACATTTGTTGATGGAAGAAAATTCCTAGATAGTATGAGGCATGAGCATGTGTGTTTTGCTTTAATTCTAAAAGTTGGTAAAGAAGAAGTAGAGAATGTACCTGTAGAGGTTGCAGATTTGTTGAATGAGTTTCAGGATATTGTATCTGATAATGTACCTGATGGATTACCACCGGTAAGGAAGATTAGTCATCAGATGGATTTGATTCTAGGAGCCAGTTTGCCAAACAAGGCAGCACACAGAATGACACCAGCAGAAAGTGAAGAGTTGAACAGACAAGTACATGAGTTATTGCAAAAAGAGTTGATTCGAGAGAGTCTAAGTCCCTGTGTTGTACCAGTGGTATTAGCACCAAAAAAGAATGGAGAGTGGAGGATGTGTGCAGATTCCAAACCAATAAACAAGATCACAATCAAGTATAAATTTTCATTGCCACGAATGGATGATATTATGGATTGTTTGAGTGGAGCTGTGTATTTCTCAAAGATAGATCTGAAGAGTGGATATCACCAGATTCAGATCAGAGAAGGAGATGAATGGAAGACTGCCTTCAAGACAAAGGAAGAACTGTATGAGTGGTTGGTCATGCCTTTTGGGCTAACCAATGCACCGAGCACTTTCATGCGGCTCATGAACGAAGTTTTGAAAGAATTTCTGGGTAAGTTTGTCATTGTTTACCTAGATGATATTTTGATTTTTAGCAAGACATTGGAGGAACATATGATGCATATTCGTATGGTGTTTGAGAAGTTGAGAGATGAAAAATTATTGATTAATTTGAAGAAGTGCAGTTTTGTGAAGAAAGAGTTAGTGTATTTGAGATTAGTAATTTCAGTAGAAGGTCTAAAAATGGACCCAGAGAAGGTACAGGCTATCCTTGAATGGCCTACTCCAAGGAGTGCTACCGAGGTAAGATCTTTTCATGGTCTAGCTAGTTTTTACAAAAAATTTATCAAAAATTTTAGTAGTATTTGTGGACCCTTGACTGAAACAATGAGAGGAGATAGAAAAGAGTTTAAGTGGACTAATAGGGCAGAAAAGAGTTTTCAATTGTTGAAACAAAAAGTTACAAAACAACTTGTTTTAGCACTTCCAGATTTTAATAAGGTGTTTCAAGTAGATTGTGATGCTAGTGGTACTGCAATAGGAGCTGTTATGAGCCAAGAAGGTAAACCTGTTGTTTATTTCAGTGAGAAGTTAAATGATGCCAAGAGAAAATATTCTATTTATGATCAAGAATTTTATGCTATAGTTCAAGCATTAAAAAAGAGGAGGCACTATCTACTTCCTAAGGAGTTTGTTTTGTATACTGATCATCAAGCTTTACAATATTTGAATAGTCAAAGAAAGTTGAATCAGAGGCATTTGAAATGGGTTGAGTTTTTGCAGAGTTATACATTTGTTTTGAAACACAGAAGTGAAAAGTCTAACAGGGTTGCAGATGCTCTTAGCAGAAGGCAACTATTGCTGACAGAGATGCAGATTGAGGTGGTTGGGTTCAAGGAACTCAAGAATTTGTATCCAGAGGATCTTGATTTTGGTGAAGCTTGAAAAGCTTGTACAGAACCTGTTACTCTAGACAGGATGAAATGGCTGGATTTTATCATCTAAGATGATATGCTATTCAGAGGGAGTCCGTTGTGCATTCCACGAAGTTCTATGAGGGAGAATCTCATCAAGGAGAAGCATAGTGGAGGATTGGCTAGACATTTTGGTCGTGATAAAACCCTTACTTTGGTTGGTGAAAATTATTATTGGCCACAATTGCAGCAACATGTGAAGAAGTTTGTACAGAGTTGCAGAGTATGTCAGATGGTGAAAGGAGTGAAGCAGAATACAGGGTTGTATCAGCCATTACCTATACCAGAGAAGCCTTGGGAGGATATCGGTATGGACTTTGTTCTTAGTTTACCGAGGACACAGCGGGGACATGATTTAATTTTTGTAGTAGTTGACAGATTTTCGAAGATGGCACATTTCATTCCCTGCAAGAAGACTAATGATGTTGTTCATGTAGCAGAATTATTTTTCAGAGAAGTGGTGAGACTACATGGTTTGCCAAAGACCATAGTTTCAGATCGAGATAGTAAGTTTGTTGGATATTTTTAGCGGACATTGTGGAAGAAGTTGAAGACAAATTTGAAGTTTAGTTCATCACATCATCCACAGACTGATGGACAGACAGAGGTGGTGAATAGAAGTTTGGAAAATTTGCTGAGATGTTTGGTTAGAGATAAGCCAACAAGATGGGATTTGATTTTACCACAGGCAGAATTTGCATACAATAATTCTGTCAATAGGAGCACTGGTAAATCACCATTCCAGATTGTATATGGAAGTAGTCTAAGAAATGCATCTGAATTGAGAAAGATAGATAAAGGAAAAATAAGTAGTGCTGAAGCTGAAGATTTTGCAGAACACTTGAAGAACATCCATGAGGAGGTGAGGAAGCATATTACTAAGATGAATACGCAGTATAAGGCTAAGGTAGATGAGAAAAGGAGGCATAAAGAATTTCAAGTTGGGGATGAAGTCATGGTTCATTTGTGAAAGGAGCGATTTTCAGTTGGTACATATAACAAGCTGAGAATGAAGAAGTTTGGACCATGTAAGATATTGAAGAAGCATGATTCAGAAAATGCATATGAGGTAGAATTGCCTAGTGAGCTGAATATTTCACCAGTGTTTAACATTTCAGATTTGACAGAGTATCACGAAGGAGGTGTTGAAGATGAGGTTGCAGCAACACAGTGGAGTATTCCAGCAACCAGTTCAGATTTCAAGGAGATTGAAGACATACTGGACAGTCGTGTTGGTAGAAGCACAAGGAACGAGACATATGAAGAGTATTTGGTCAAATAGAAAGGATGACCCGTTGAAGATTCATGATGGCTAACAAAGGAGGAGGTTAACCGTCTTGGTTTCCTTTGCACACTTGAGTCGTGACAGGGTCACTTCTCGAATTACCCCGGGTGTCTGATGCAGGGGCATCCTGGGTGTAAGAGCAATCTTGCATCACCCAAATATTTCTATTTTTGTATTCAATAAGGGCTATCTTGTGCAGAGTTGCTATTTATGGAAACTTGCTATTTTTAGTAAGTTGGTCTTACGATCTCGGAATGTTCTAATTTTACATATGGAGGTTCATCTCAATCATATCAGCCTGCCAGCAAAGTTTTATGGCTAGATCAGGTCTAGTTTTGAAGATATTGAAGATTTTCGGTATTGGCAGCAGGGTACAGAAACTTTGAACTCAGTTTTGAAGGCTTTAAAGGCCCCGGATGAGGTTGAAAATTTGGGTGAGGGGCGCTTTGCGCGGGCCAAGCCTGTAGAGCGCTTCGTGGCGTTTCCAGAATGGGGTTATAATAGTCAATCGAGTCAACGGGTGATGACTTATGGTTTTCGGAAGTTGGGTCACCTGAAATGGCGAAAAATAATTTTTCTTTAAAATTTCTGTTTGAGTTTCAAAACTCATTTTGAGCCGACTTTGATATAATAAATTGTAAAATAAAATAATTCTATGTTTGGTCGGCCCTAAGGGCTAAATTTTTAGAACCTTCTCGGGCGGTGGAAATTGCCTATATAAAGAAGGCCCGTAATGTTGTCTAGGGCAGTTCTGGGTAGTAGATCTAGGTATTGATTCGAAGCTTTGTCCTACAAAATGTTGTAAAAAAATGCCCATGTGGCTTTGCATATTGTAATTGTGAAAGTTTGTAATTCCACATTTGTGGAGATAATAAAAAGCTAATTTTCTGTTCTTGCATATTATTGTTGTTGTTTCTCTATTTCTGTCATGTGTTTGTGGTATTAAAGGGAGCAACCTTCATCACTAACACTATAAAATGAACCCTTCTCTTCATGGTTAGTTATTTTATATAATAATAATAACATAGATATAAATGATGAAATATGTAATCATCGATCCAAAAAAATTCACAGCAAAAATGTGCATTAGATTGTATAACCAATATGAAAGTGAATAAGACTTGTAGAAATCAATATAACAAATTATTATAAGAAAGCAATAAAGAATAGTAGTTGACATTTTCGAATGGCAATATTTAAAAGCATATTAATTCGTTGTCTTTCTCTTAGACCACTATAATGCGTCATACTTCATTGT
This sequence comes from Chamaecyparis obtusa, assembly GCA_027943335.1. Classification (NCBI taxonomy): domain Eukaryota; kingdom Viridiplantae; phylum Streptophyta; class Pinopsida; order Cupressales; family Cupressaceae; genus Chamaecyparis; species Chamaecyparis obtusa. The sequence continues at coordinate 39,629 of BSBK01004896.1, read as the reverse complement.
CTTCGTCCTACATAATTATAATATGTCATATTTTGTCAGCCTTCTAATGGGAAGGCATTTCATGCTGCCGCAAGGGAGGATAGGTGGGTGACATCTATACAAGGTTCGGAATGTACCATGATCGGGCATTTAAATTAATAATAAAAAGAAAACAGTTGTATCCCGACTACTGCATATACAACGTTGGGCAGATGGACCCAGGAGCCATAAACTTTTGTAGTGTGCCTGTCACCGTCCCTGCGCGTAGCTGTTAATTGGTTTATAAATCCATCATCTACCCGGTTGTCTGCTACACTTCCACCCAAGTCCGCTGCACCGCTAGCTGAGTCTGAAGATGGAGAGTGAACAGAGTCGTCTGTCTGGAAATCCAATGTCCCAATTCACTGGGTCCGCTGCCAACGGTAATGAGAGCCAGAAGCAATCGAAACAATGGATTTGCCGAGAAGAATGGAGAATTCTTATTGACCAGATTTCCAATGTTGATCCCTCCCGATCGCCCGCGTCGGTTGTGTCCATTTTCAGAGTTCCCAACTTTCTGAAAAAATCAGGGGGAGAAGAAGCGTATGTTCCTCAAATCGTTTCTTTGGGTCCGTACCATCATAGGAATGCACAGCTTCCTCCAATGAACAATCATAAAGGAAAAGCCCTTGGTAGAATGATGAAGAGGATTGGGAGCAACAACTATTCCCCTTCTTGTGTCGAAGCTGAGATCTTGAAGGTGGAGAACGACATCAGGGTGAGCTACGAAGAAATAATCGAGTGCGAGGCAGAGAAACTCGCCATGATGCTGTGTTTGGATGGCTGCTTCATTCTTGAAATACTGAGGACTCTTTGGGGCGACGAACTCCCCAGAGAGGAAGCAGGTGAGTGGTATGAACCTATCTGTGGCGACGAACTCCCCGGAGAGGAAGCAGGTAAGTGGTATGAACCTATCTTTGAGAGAAATAGGATTGCTTATACTGGGTTCGATATACTGTGTGACATTTTGAAGCTTGAAAATCAAGTCCCCTTGATTGTTCTCCGAAAGCTACTTCAATTGGAGCTCAACTCAAATGATGGCCAGGGAGAGATTTCCGGATGGCTTGTGAAATGTGTGAGTGCCACGTTCTACCCTTTCGTATTAAATGATGTGTCAAAATGGGAATCGCAAGATCATCATAAACAAGCTCCTCATCTCCTGGGTTTGCTGCACAGTCTGATTGTGTCTGCACCATGTCCTCATGTTGGTGACCCTCCTGCAGTTCAGAAGAAGCCCGACGACATGTTACCACGGCAGCAATCAGAGGAACATCCCCAGAGTTTGTCGCAGCCCCTGATTGCAGGGTCTCCACCATGTCCTCATGTTGATCAGGCCGGACCCGACGACAACCTCAGACGCATCCCTCGTGCGGCCAAATTAAGAAATGCTGGGATCGAATTTGAGGCGTGCAAAGGAGGCATCGAGAAGATCAGATTTGAGCCCGAGAGCGGCAAAATTTTTCTTCCTCCGATCAATATAACAGATTACACAGAAGTACTCTTCCGTAACCTGATCGCTATGGAATTGTGCAAACCATCTGATCAAACCAATTACAGCAGTCACGCTGAATCGGACAGATCCCCTCGAGCAAATGAAAAAAACAATTACGTGAAGTGGTACGTGAAGTTGATGGATGAGTTGATCGACGCGGAGGAAGACGTGGGTGTTCTTACAGAAAGTGGGATCATTATGAACTACCTTGGGAGCGACGCGGAGGTTGCCAGACTCTTCAATGTTCTATGCAATGGAGTCACGCTGAGTCAGACAGATCCCTTCCTGCAAACGAAACAGCAAGTGGACAAGCACTACAAAAGTAAATTCAAGGTCTGGTCGGCAGAGCTTATCAAGAATCATTTTTCATCCCCTTGGACAATTTTGGCTCTGGTCGGGGCAATTCTTGCACTGTTGCTCACACTTCTGCAAACCATCTACACAATAATCGCATACTATAAGTAGGCTCTCCGCTGGTTTTCTTTCTTTTTTCAAAAATAACTTCGTTATGGTGCATGATGATAAAACAGGAAGCTTAGTTACTTATAGTGATTCCTGTCACGTATTTTCTTTATATTTATAGTGATTGCTATTCTGTAGTCTGTTATATTTAGATATGATGATAAAACTGGCAACTTAAATTATGTATATTATAATTATTTATTTTAAGATATTTGATCATGCAGTTATAGATATGATTTCTCTTTTGCTATGTTAGAATAGTTATGGTTTTTATAAAATTATCAATTTGATATGTAGAATGAGGAATAATCACATAAGAATCATGTCATTAATTTTAATGAATCAATTATATTTATTTAAATATTTATGTGATTATAAAGTTGATAGAGTAATAATCTTGTAGTTAATGAGGTGGGTGTAGGACAGATTAGTTCTCCTTTCTATCAGTGAGTGGACAAACCATCGAGTCAGATAGCAAAAAAACATATGACAAAATGTATTCCCACACACACCTTTAGGTTTGCATGTGTTTTTAGTGATATCGTTTTTATCAAAAATCATTGCTTGTAATCTTATGCATGTGTGTTTAGTGATATCATTTTTTATTTAAAAGCATTGTTCTTCATTTCATCTTTAGACCTATATGTTATTTTATCATCGGTATCTTAAAATGCAAAAGTTGACGTTATTGCCTTTTTAATGAGTGTTATTAAGATCCCATCTTTGTTTGTTTGCGACTATTAATTCAAAAGCCTAGATTCAAATTTCAAAGGCACTATTTTCAATGGCTATAGTGCCATGCAAGTAGGAAGAGATGATGAAATTAAATTCCTAGATACCTCCAGTGATCCCTATGAGAACCCAGTAACTTCAACTTCTTCCAAGCCCTGCACATGGCATTTCAGGATGCTCTAGATACCCGTTTACTCTCTATAGATAAACTTTTTATGATGAAAGGAGAAATATGCCATACTTGTTGCAAAGGCATCTACTTGCAGGAGTTCTTCCTTTGTCAATTCCAAGGATACATTTATTGTGGCCAGTCTAGATGTCAAAAGTACACACATAAATCAAATCTTTGATCTGATTTAATTTATCATATCTATTATGCGACTAAACCCTTGTTGGGTGAGGATTTGTACTTCATGCTTGATCTAAGTTATACCCGAGCTATAAAGGAAATATTGTATTATTTGTTTATCATCTTCTTCCAATTTCTGATATAGAATTTCATATTTTTCTGTATTTGTAAACATTGCCAACTTGTCTTCTAGTAATAAAATTATCTATTTTACCTCTTTCCAAGTTAAAATTACCTTGCACAGATTCATTTTCTTTACTATTTGGATGTATTTTCAATGTTTCCATATTATATGATAGTGGTGTTATGTTGAATAGATCTTGTTTGTGAATTTGGGTTCCTAGAAATGTCTTATTGAGTCCTAGCCTTTGTATGATCTTATGAGACTGATAAATTAGGAAATTGTGTAAGTTTGGGTAGCTTTGTTAATGACTTGAGCATTTCCAAGTGATGAAGATCAACATTCTAATTTTTCTATCACCTCCTTTACATTTCTACATTCCTTCTTCCATTTTTCTTAGAAAGCTATTAGATTAAAGGAAAGAAGTAAGCTTTACAAGTGTTGGGTTGGTTCAACACTATACTCTAATTGAAAAGGAAGATGACCTTCTTTATAGACTCAACCTCACTTGTTAGGGTCAAACACTTGGAGATTATTTCCATATTTAAAAAGTTTTCTTGGGGTTCAAATGCCAATCAAGATTGCAAATGTTTGTGAAAATAATTAAATCCTAAATTGGGGTCCGATATATGCAAATTCTCTATTTTTTTTGTGTAGGAGGAAATTTACAGAGATCGGGATCCAAATTTAGATTGAGTGTCACAAGACCTAAAAAAAATAATTTTTTACAGATATAAAATAGTTAGGATTAGGTTTCCTTGACTGACGTAATCCGGGAATAGGTTGCCTTATCCACCAATATCCCTTATACTTTTTCCTCAATTTCAGCAATAGGTTCCTCCTCCATATCCTTTAGATCTACTGCTAAAGTTTGTATATCTGATTTCTATCATTCTAAATAATCTTAAATCTATCATTTACCTTACTTTACCCTATATTTTGCATTCCTCTACGTTCACAATTGAATAGCCATTTTCAACTCATCATAAGGGACCATTGAATCCATTTTATGCCTAATATCTTGATTCAATTGTATCACTCCCCTCCTAAGTAATTAGAGTGGAAATAGGTCTAGTTTCCTATTTTCATCATACAAGATGATGAACTCTCTTTTTCCACATTAAACATTTTGGTGGACCTAAAGTGTCTTACATACTTTTGATTTTCATATGCAAATCTGATTTGGGTGTATTTCATTTTTATAATGGATTTTACTAAATCTGATTGGTTTTTTATTTCACATGTGATTACATTTCTTCTTAGTCACATTTATCAAAATTACATGTTAGATAATGGCTTCTTTCATTTCATGTTGTTTATATATTCATTTGTAACACTTTTACATATGAAATTGTTAGAATTTGAAAGATATTTCCTACTTGAAAATCATTTCTCAAAAATTTTATCCATATTGCATGTTTTTATATAATAGAATTCTTAAGGAAATTCATGCAATGTGTAGATCTCACAAGAGATTTTGTAGAAAATAATAATCCGAGAGATGCCATTAAAATGAACAATACTTGTATCTCTGTTAGGCTATCTTTTTTCAATAAGGATAATGATCAATAATCCTTTCATGATCTTTCCATTAGAGATGCAACATTCAGGAGTAGTACCTTTCCTCACAAAGATATTTTGGTGCAAGAGGGACAATATAAACAAGTTAATTTAACCATATTAATCACTCTAGATTATCTCTATTATCTATTCATTAAGACTTGGATGACAAGGTTGAGGCTTGGGAGCTTCATTCCCATCATTTCAATGTGGTTTCTTCTTCCAATTTGGCTTCTCAGTTTCCTTGTCATCAGGTAAATATATGTTATCAACTAGGTATTTGTAAAATTACCACCATAATTTCACATGTCTTCTGAGATTCCTAGCCCTATAATTCTTTTATTGAACAACATTAACATATTAATTTTGATTTCTTTTCCAATGTTTCTACATTTCTCAAAGATAGACATATACCATTTTTAAAATATTTTCTGACCTACTTGTCGAAATTTGAAATGAATTATATATTATTGTTCTATACTTCATTCTTTTTAATTTAAAAAAATATCAATTTTGATTCATTTGGAAAATCATACAAATATACTCAATAAAGAATTTTAAAAAATACACCACTTAGATAGTATTCACTCTTAACTTTCTTTATGCTAAAGGCATTTTTCAAATAATAAATGCAAATTTATCTTTTTCAACTTGCATGCCAGACACTATGTTATGTTTTGCTAAGAAAATAAGAAAACTTTTTGGTGTGATAAGGACTTGACCCCCTTAATCTTATTCAATTTTTAAAAAAAATATTTGTTTAGAAACTAGATTTAGAGAACTACAATTCTTGTTCTATCTTAAAATTATGAGTGCAAGAGTATCAAAATTTTCATCCAAGTTCAGGTTCATCTTATTTGAGGAAAACATAGTGGCCACTTATACCCCATTTTTTTTCACTATCTTGGTGCACATGACCATAAGATTTAGGAGTTAATAAAAGGGTATATGAAATCAAACAATGTGATCTTGATGAAAATTATATTTTTAAATCTTGATAAGTACTTTGTGTTCAAAGATGAGTCATAGATCATAGTATTTTCAATTTTCTCAATTCTCATATTAGCATAATATGGGTAGCTTGATTTGATTCAATATAACAATGGTTGAGTCCATATGAAGTAAATTCATCCTTATCTTATGTACAAGGCACAAATACTATTTCTATTTGAGAAATATATCAACCTTGTGTTTGAGGATTTATAAGTTGCTTGTAGAGAAAAGAAAATAATATTAACATTAATTAAAATAATGAAACTTTCTATTTTTAGAAACTATGCTCTTAGATCTATGAAATGCTATTATTTGTTTCTCAAAAAAATTATTAATATGAATTAAGTGGAGATTATGCTGCATTTTCCAAATAGTTTCTGAAATTTTATAACTTGGCACCAAATACTACTACACATTTTTTTATAAAAGGTAAACTAGTTTTATAGGGACCAAAAACCCAAGTTACAAAGAAAATCATACAAATATACTGAATAAAGAATTTAACCACTTAGATAGTATTCACTCTTAACTATCTTTATATACTAAAGGCATTTTTTGAATAATAAATGCAAATTTATCTTTTTTAACTTGCATGCCAGACACTATGTTATGTTTTGCTAAGAAAATAAGAAAAAATTTTGGTGTATTAAGGATTTGGCCCCCTTAATCTTATCCAATATTTAAAAAATAAAATCGTTTAGAAACTAGATTCATAGAACTACAATTCTTGTTCCTTTTACATATCTTATAATTATGAGTGCAAGAGTATCCAAGTTCAGGTTCATCTAATTTGAGGAAAACAAAGTGGCCACTTATACCCCATCTTTTGTTCACCATCCTGGTGCACATGACCATAAGATTTAGGAGTTAATGAAAGGGTACATGAAATCAAACAATGTGATCTTGATCAAAATTATATTTTTAAATCTTGATAAGTACTTTGTGTTCAAAGATGAGTCATAGACCATAGTATTTTCAATTTGCTCAATTATCATAATATGGGTAGCTTGATTTGATTCGATATATAACAATGGTTGAGTCCATATGAAGTAAATTCATCTGTATATTATGTACGAGACACAAATATTATTTCTATTTGAGAAATATATCAGCCTTGTGTTTGAGGATTTATAATTTACTTGTAGAGAAAAGAAAAGAATATTAATATTAATTAAGATAATGAAACTTCTAGTTTTAGAAACTATGTCTTAGATCTATGAAATGCTATTATTTGTTTCTCAAAAATTTTATTAATATGAATTAAGTGGAGATTATGCTGTATTTTCAAAATAGTTTCTTAAAGTTTATAACTTGACACCAAATACTAATATACGTTTTTATTTTTTATTAAAGGTAAACTAGTTTTATAGGGACCAAAAACCCAAGTTACAAATAAAATCATACAAATATACTCAATAAAGAATTTTAAAAAATACACCACTTAGATAGTATTCACTCTTAACTATCTTTATACTAAAGGCATTTTTCAAATAATAAATGCAAATTTATCTTTTTTAACTTGCATGCAACACACTATGTTATGTTTTTTTAAGAAAATAAGAAAACTTTTTGGTGTGATAAGGATTTGACCCCCTTAATCTTATCCAATTTTTTATTTTTTTTAAATGTTTAGAAACTAGATTCAGAGAAATACAATTCTTGTTGCTTTTGTATCTTAAAATTATGATTGCAAGAGTATCAAATTTTTCATCCAAGTTCAGGTTCATATGATTTGAGGAAAACAAAGTGGCCACTTATACCCCATTTTTTTTTCACCACCCTAGTGCACATGACCATAAGATTTAGGAGTTAATAAAAGGGTACATGAAATCAAACAATGTGATCTTGATGAAAATTATATTTTTAAATCTTGATACTTGTACTTTGTGTTCAAAGATGAGTCATACACCATAGTATTTTCAATTTGCTCAGTTCTCATATTAGCATAATATGGGTAGCTTGATTTGATTCAATATAACAATGGTTGAGTTCATATGAAGTAAATTCATTCTTATATTATGTACGAGACACAAATATTATTTCTATTTGAGAAATATATCAGCCTTGTGTTTGAGGATTTATAAGTTACTTGTAGAGAAAAGAAAAGAGTATTAACATTAATTAATATAATGAAACTTTCTATTTTTAGAAACTATGTTCTTAGATCTATGAAATACTATTATTTATTTCTCAATAATATGAATTGAGTGGAGATTACATGCTGCATTTTCCAAATAGTTTCTTAAATTTTATAACTTGGCACCAAATACTACTACATGTTTTTATTTTTTATTAAAGGTAAACTAGTTTTATAGGGACCAAAACCCCAAGTTACAAAGAAAGAATCCAAATAAGAAGAGATGGTTTGAAATATTAGCTATGTTGTGTTGTGTAGGATTAGTAGTGTTGGAAGTATGATAGATCCAAGGTTAATTTTATAAGTCTTTGTTGTTACTTTCTTTTCTTTCAGTTTATCCAAGACTTTATGCTTGTAATGCCTATTAAAACTATGATCAATTATTATAGTTATTATAATTATGGTAGTGCTAGAATTGGTTCAAAGATTGGTATGTATTTAATGGTTAGTCTATATAAGACTGGATATGCATAGGGGTTTATATCTAAGTGTCGAGACTTGTAGTTTGATGTTTTCTATTAATATTTGGAGAGCTTAGTTAGCAAGCATTTGTTTGCTAGTAGTTGTTTGATGCCAATCGTTGTTTTGTTGATATGCTTTTGTATTGTCTTAAAATGGACGCACTCCTCATTTAAGACCTTTTAGCTCTTATCCTTTATCAACTTTTGGGACCATGGATGGACTCGTGCTCAATTCCATTTTTCTCTTGTTCAGTCTTATATTGATCTCCCTTTTTAACTACGCAGTCTCTGAGACCTCAGGGTTGGCTCCCTGTGGGGAGCCAACCCTCAAATAGGTTGACCAAGTCAACCTCTTCTGAAACAAGTTGACCAAGTTGACATGTTCTGGAATAGGTTGACCAAGTCAACCTATTCTAGAATATGTTGACCAAGTTGACCATTTCTGGAATACGTTGACCAAGTTGACCTATTCTCTGGGGGTTGTGAGCCTCGGGACTGCTATTGTCTCAGGGATTTAATTCTAAAAATGTGGTGACCCCGTCGGCTCACTTTATTTTCCTGCCCATAAAATAGTATAAAAGGAAGCCTAGGAACCTCATTTTGGAGAGACACACAAGAAAGCATGAAATAAAGGAGAAGAAAAGGAGAGGACAATTTGATTATCGCATTCAAGCATTCAAGTACTCAAGTATTCAAAAATTCAAAGATTCAAGGATCCTTTGTGGCTCACATATTTCCTCTTCAAGATCTAGCATATTGTTGGCCATCAAGGGAGGAGACCTACATTCAAACATTCATCATCTTCTTCATTTTATGCACACTTACATCCATGGCTTCATGAAGAGATTTTGGTAGATTCATAGCATTTGTGGATATTTCCTATATTGAAAGTTCAAGATCAACATACAAACACAACAAAATCCTTATTGACAAGGGTTTCTTCAACCAAGGTGAATATTTATATTTGTCTTTTTTCTTTTATACATTTAAATTTAAATCTAAGGTTGATTCCACAATCTAGGGCTTGACCAAGGCAAGCCCTTATTTTCCCCATCCCCAAAACCTAGTTTTCTATATGCAAGAGTAGGATCTTGGAATTGCAGGTACAGATCTAGAAGTTGCACACAAAGATCTATCAAAAAAATTTGGGTCCACTTTAGAAAAGTTCCTCGGGAACACAGTGACTTGGTCGACCTATTCTTGAACACGGTGACATGGTCTACCTGTTCTCGGTAGCTTGAGATTTTTAGAATTTTCTAGGTTTTTAGCTGTGATCGCAAATCTGTAGTCAAAGATTCAATTACAAGTCCACAAATAAAGTTTTTAGAGAAAAAAATAATATTCATCTTCATAATTTAAGGTGAGTACTTCATTATTTATTTCATATCTTTTCTTAGATCTATTTTCACATCTTAATTGGACTAATTGCTTACATTTAGCACATAGGTCTCTATTTCTTATCTTTCTAAATCAATTAGTTCAATTTTACAAGTACATTTACACAACCTTAATCAAAGATTAAATTGCATGAAAGAGGACTTGCTTGTGTACTTCCTTAGTATAATTTTGGTTTATCATTGACATCCATTTATCTTCTTGGGTTTTGCTAATCTAACTTAGGTTATATTGAGAGTTATGCCTGGAAGCCCCTCTTTCTCTTGTATTTATAATGTTAGTGTGGAAATGGTTAATTAATGAACACATCTCACATCGTTTACATTACTAAATTCATTGACACCATTTTCTCCCTAAACAACTTTGAATGTTGATTATGGTTTACTTTCTATAAGGGTGAGGACCCTTTCCCTATTTATTTAATAAAAAATATCCTTTCATCTACAATATTGACAAAGTCTAAATATTTTTTCTCTAAAATATTAACAAAGTCTAAAATATGTTAAATTTATAATGATGAAATCATAGTAACTTAATGTTATTTTATAAATATTTATGCTTATATATTTGCATGTGTTATCACTTCATCTTGTATGTTGGATAATCACTGGTTTAACTAGTTAATGTTTTCTTTAATACTATCAATATTGAATCATTAGGTAGGTTTTTTTAACTATAATGTACTAGATTCATATGATATGTTAATGGTGACCAAAAAAATCAAACCTAGCCCATGCGATTTTTATTGAATCATTAAACTATTAACGTACTAGTATCACATTCATGTGATTGTTGTTGATGTATTTGACCATTTGAAGTGCTACATGTATTTTTTTCAATGATATGAATTGACCCATTTAATGTATACTAGACTTATTCTGAAATGAACTATAAATAAAAGTAATAGTATATGATACATCAATGTAATCTTATCATTTTGAACAATTTTTAGTGTTGGAAACTGCAATTGAAACAATTGTTGTATTGTCATTGATGTCAAACCTTAACTAGTAAGACTGTTGCTACTTAGGAAAGTAGTATATCTATTTGAGTGTTGCTAAGGGGCTAGGCAAGGCTGGTAACAATAGCACCTAAGGAAAGGTTGAGTTTTCTTGATACTACAAAGTGTACTTGACTATGTTGCACAATGATGAGACAATGTATTGTTTATACTAGTAAGACTGAAGACTAAACTGGTAGGCTTGACCGAGCAAAGAATGGAAAAATCATGTTTAAGCTGAGTAATGTTAGTGTCGAACGAGTCAATGTATGCCAAGAAAAATTCCAGTGTCGACCGAACAACAGTTAATTGCCGAGGAAGACAGTGTAAGCCAAGTAAATATTTTTAGTAATGACCGAGATTTCTACATGAAGACCAAGTAGTTGATCACAGTATTGATCGAGCATCAGCAATTTTATATTTGAAGAGAATTTAATTTTGGAGCCGACATTCTTGAATTCTTGGATTATGTAAAAAGTGTTGACTTTATTTATTGATTGTTTGAAAGCATTAAATGCACTGTAAAACATTTTATTGTAAATCTTTAAGAGAGTTGAGATGATTCTAGAAAAGGAGCCGAAGAACATGAAGCGAGTAGATTCAATGAATCTAACCTAACCCTAAGATCTACGAATGAGATTGAGCAGCATAAGATGAGTTAACCTAATTGAGGAAAGTATAAAGGGAACCTAAGCATTTGGATATGTAAGTGTCCGATATGCAAGTGCATGGGTGAACAGAGAATGCTAGAAGATCAGAAAAGTTTTACTGACTGTTTAAGAAGAAAAGGCTGAAGGAGAATTGAGGTGATTTCTTGAAGAAAAGTTTCGAGTAGATCAGATATGTAGATGGAAAAGTTTCAAAGTCAGTAAACCAGCATTAGTGTACGAAATCGGATCTAATATTTGCAAAGTGAGTTATATATTTTTCAGATAAATATTGTTGCTACTTTCTGACCATTGTAACAGTTAAAATCCTTTTCACAGAGGTTGACCTAACAGTCATATGTTAAATCCTTTTAACAAGGTTGCATTCTAATGGAGTGTATGTAAGTCCTATGACTAGGCTCACTTTTAACAAGGTGATTGAAATCCTTTAACCGGGTCACACCTTACAGTGTGTATTGTAACCTTTGACAGGGTTGGCTTTTTACCGAGCTCACTTCAAAAGAGTGAAAATAATAGTAGCATGTTACAAAGTGGTTTTTCTCAAATTGGGTTTCCACTATAAATCTTGGTGTTAATACTTGTGTGAATGTTTTGGCTTGAACATTTATGTTTTTTACAAGTTAAGTTACAGCTGGGTAGTGGACTGCATTGTTGTATGTTTCTATTATTGAATCAGTGATGACCGAGTTTGTTTTGGTTATTGGATATGATTTAAGGAAAAGTTTTTAAGTTTTTTCTATACATCAGGACCTCAAAACAACTGATTCACCCCCCCCCCCCCCCCCCCTCTCTGTTATTCTAAATCATATTAACAGTTAATGTATAATATAAAAAGGGGATCAGGTAAAAGGGTTATTTTCCTCAACCCATATTACACACATTGTAATGAAAAACCACCTCATAGAAAATATGATTAACACCACTTGGAAGATGCCAATGCAATATCTATGCTTGAGGGGTTTTGATTCCTTTTATTGTTTATGATTGAGAGAAAAAGGGATGATATTGATATGTAAAAGATTTAATCTAACTAAGAAAACTGATGTGAAAGAGGGTGGAGAAGGATTTGAATGCACCTGGAAAATGGAATAGAAAAAGTGAACCTTCAAACCCAAATTTCTAACTGTCAGAGTGTCAAAATGAGTTGTAATTGTGGATTTGAGACCTGAAGGTTGTGAATGGACTCCCTGCCAAATTTCTATCAAAAATAGTAGGGATAGGGCGAAGCTCGATATGTACCCTAAAAGTTGACATGTCCTAGAAAAGACAACATGTCCTTGGAAACTTGACCTATCCCTAAAAATTCAACCTATCCCTAAACAATTAACCTCCCAAAAAATTGACTTGTCTCTAAGGTTTTGGCTTTAAGGAAATTTTGGGGTTTTCTCTTACTATGTCCAATCTTTTGGATTCCCATTGAGTGGATTTTTAACATGTTCCTACACATGAAAACATGGGAAAGAAGATTGTCTAAAGGGGTTTTCCTCAAGCAAACACCTATTTAGGAATCAACCTTGAAAATGAAGGGAAATTGCATAAGGAAAGATGAAATGAAAACTAGTTCTAAATTGTAAATCACCTTATACCTTGATGTCACAATTATTCTTTGGATATGATCACAAGTTTTAATGCAATAGATTGAAACTCCACAAAAAACCCAAAAGGAAATCATGAACGATAAGCCTTTGATGATGGATGTTGGATTTTGTCACAATGCTTGCTGAAGATGAGGAAGAAGAAGAATGCTTGAAGACCTTGATAATTCTCTTTAAATCAAGTTTCTTTATTTCTTGATTGATTGTGTTTAATTGTGTGTCCAATTAATGGAAAAGGATTCCTTTATATAGAGATCTCGAAGTAAAACTAACTCTAGGTCGACTTGATAGATGTGGAAAATATGCCTTGAACTTTAAAATGAGGTAAGATCCATCTTAAAGTGAGGAAATGAAATTATTTAAAGGGAACATTTATAATGAGGAGAGTAAGCATCGCAGGGGCCATGAGAAAGGAATATGCTTAGGAATGTAAACTATGCTACATTTAGATGTGATAGTAAAACAAGAATCTAAATTATGCTATATTTTAGTTTTATATTTTAAGGTGTGATATTTTTTTTCATATGTTAGAATAGTTATGATTTTAATGAATATGATTTGTTTGATGTGTATTTAAGTAAATGAGAAATAATGATATTAAAATAGTGTAACTTTATTATGTCGTCGATTTATTAATATGTAGAGAAATGAGATCTTCATCTAGGAATGTAAACTATGATGTCAAATCACCGTTACAGATCATTGGAACACAATTTAGGTTCAACTACAAGAGTGGAGAGTTGAACACTTGGAATTCTCAATTATGTTTATTCAAATACTAATGTTATTATGTGGTTGATGGACTATCTTACCAATGAGTCAGGTGGATTTAGGGTATTTTAATTACAACTCCTATTTAACAAGGTAGAGACTCATTAGGGAGAAAATAAAAGATGGAGTAAGATATTGAAAAAAAACATACAATGCATATGAGAAAAGAGATTAAAAAAAACATACAATGCATAGGAGAAAAGTTACACATGCAACCACTAGGTTTGCAAGTATTTTTAGTGATATCATTTCTATCACAAATCATTGTTTTTCATTTTATAATTCTAATTACAAGTGACCATCTTAAAATGCAAAATTTGATTTTATGGTCTTTTGTGAGTGTTGTGTTCATCTTGTCTTCGTGTGTGGTATGTGATCTACCATGAAGGATAGACTACTATCCTAATCTTCTGATAAACATCAAAGACGTTAGTTATGTCATCATCATGTTATGCTAGAAGTAATATTTATCTCCCTTTTTGGAATTACAAAATTGTGAATCGAGTTTGAGTTTTTTAAATAATGAAATAATTTTTTTTATAATTTTAATTATATTTCAATATTCAAATTAATCAATTTTTTAAGTTCCATGTGAGTGGAAGAGTGTGAATTTAAAGTGAGTTTAATGAAATCTTAAAGATCTCCTTGTCATTGCACTCCTCGTGGACTTTTGGAAAAGTTTGCAATAAATTGTGTAATGAGCTTTCAATGGAGGGCACATGATGTAGGGTAAGGAAACATTAAATTTCTTTCATCCAAATTTATGGAAGAAAAAAAAAGATATTCAAATAACAAAAATAAAGTGAAGGGGAAAAAGGAGGACATGTAGGGGAAGAGTAAAAGACAAATTTTGGAAAAAAAAATTGAGGTTTTACAAGGAGAAATAATGTGAATCCTATTATAAGTGAGTATAGTTTTCAGCTCAAATCTTCTCTATGGCATTGTGATTGCATACATGTCATACTTAAAAAAATTGTTGAATATAATCAGTAGATATTAGGGTTATGTATCTAAAACTAATACTCTTGTATTAATGCACTACATTAGTTCTAATTCAGTAAAAATGGGTTTTACAAGGACCTCAAACCTTTAACAAAGATTTCAAAATAAAGCATTAAATTTTAATAGAAATTGTGTTGCAACACCGAGGAACAAAAGCCTAAAGATAAAAGATATCAACCAAAACAACAGGTTGTATTCCTTCACATGCATTTCCTTTTGCTTCAAATTTTGCAATTTCTTATACAATTCTAATTGATAATCCTTGGAAATGAATATTTTCTTCAATCTAGCAACCATCACCCTCCATCTAGTGATTTTAATTTCACCATGTTCCTCTCTATCTTTCTGCAATTATTTCCACCATAAGGAAGCATGACTCTTCAACTTAGTTTGTGCTAATCTTTAACCCTTTGTGGATCTCTAATATCTTCAAGCTCAAAGTAATATTTTAATTCACCAATCCAATCTATCAAATCCTCAAGATGTAATGAACCAGAGAAATTAGAAACCTCCATTCTATGAGTTTTAGTTACTTGAGTCATAGCCCTCAATAATCTTTCTTCTTCTGCAGGGATCTTAGCATCTTCAGTCTCAAGATCTCCAGTAGCTTCCTCATATTCATCCTCAGTCTTAGAATTCTTTTGCAATCCAGTCAAAGCATTTTGGATCTCATTCCTCATCTCATTCTTGAGTTCCTCCATCAATTGTTCTAGCCTTCTAGGGTTCATTATTCTAGGTGATATCTTTCCAATCCTCGGGTGCAATTGCCTCAGCTTCAACAATCTAATTACAAGGTACCAATTTCCTCTCACTTGCTGGTCTATTACACACACTTGCATCATGCCTCCAACTTGGTGCTCTATTCACCCTTAGAATGTCTTCAACCACTCAACAAGGTCACCAACCATCCTTAATCCTTCTACGATCCCCTTGCACAATTCCTCTGCAATTATGGGCCAGATCCACACTCTACCACCCCACAACCAACACAACTAGGGCTTCACAAGCTTAGGATCTTGATTTTATCATGGGAGCATCAACCTTGCTCTGATAAAATCTAACATAGACATGGTTGGAGTTTCCCTAATGGAGATAGTCCAACCATGCAACAAGAGTCAATGCAGTGGAAACAGCCAACTCAAAAATAAGAATAGACAATTAAGATGCTACAACAAATCTTTGTATTATCACAAAATCAAGTATTTATATTATATTAGCCTGCAACATGAAGATTATAAAATTTTGGCATACATGCTAATTATTTACAAAAAAATTGTAGACCTAAACCCTAATGCTAACCTTGCAAAGATTATCTTCCTAATAACTTCCTATACAAAGATCATAAGCCTCGATATATAGATCCTTCCTAACACATATGTCGGCCGGAATAATTACATTTTCCAAGAACAATAAAATGTAACGTGAAGCAATATAGGTCACAACCCAAATCATAAGATCTTATTGCCAAGATGTAGAAATGTCATGTGATCCAAGAGAGATGTCGGCCTAAGATCCAAGAACATCAGGATGTGAGTCCCCAAGCTTCACAAATTAGAAAATTAATTTACAAGATTGGAAAACTCCAACTGACCATGTTAGAACTTAAAGAATTTAAAGAATCAAACATAAATCCAAGATAACTCCTTAGCAAAGAATCCAATTGAGGTGGAAACCCAGACATAAATCAAACATGATATCCAGAAGGTGCCCTAAAGTTCGCAACACCAAATGATCCAAAACAAAGGAACGCCACTAAAACAAGAAAACAGGAACAAAACTAAAAGGAAATATTTTTGGGTGATGCAAGATTGCCAATGATCCAAGGATGCTCCTGTATCAAATGCTTATTTGTATAATGTTCTTATAAAACTCATGTTCCTAATCCTACACTATATCAATTTATGTTGTCTACAATTATATTAATTAATAGATCGTTCATCTTCATAATACATAGGCTAAAACTACTTTTTATTTAATTTGGTAAATACATCCTTCTACAAATCAATTTTCTACATATCTCAAAGATGGACTTAACTTTCCATTCAAGCGTATGATCTATAAATATTTTCATAAAAAATGTTTTTTCTTCAATAATATCGTGTAAATTGAAATATACATCAAGACAAGAACGTTAATGACAAAGTCTAGATCAAGATTTACTTCACTTTGTTGGAGGAATATCAGTCATGTCCTTTACTTCCAATATAGGTAGAGCTAGATGTTTTAGATTAGTATGGGTCAGCTCCTGCTCATAGGTCTCACTTTTATCTTTTTTTCTCAACTTGATGTTTGATCTAAGACATTTCTAACTTGAGAAATCTTGCATCCTATCTTAAGGAATACAATGCTCTTCATTGGTCACAATTCTAACTTCTTTATTCCATTTATTGGTTGATACCTTCTTTTACAAAGCAATCAAATCACTTTTTCCTCATGCAAAAGTTATTCAAGTAATAAGTATCAACCTATGAAATAGATCATTCTACAAAAGATCATAAAAATCAAGGCATGTGATTTCTCTGAGATCAATTAACAAGTATAGATATTTGTCTAACTACCAAGAAAAATCTTATTCTTTCAAATTACAAATTTAGTGAATAAACTTCTTGTCTTCTCTTTATTTCCATACAAAATAACAGAATATATGCTAGAGATGGTTTGTTGCATAATGACAAAACAAGCACTAAATCATTACAAGAAAATGAGCAGAAATATAAGAAATTACTCCACCAAAATATTTAGGAGTAAACTCCAAAAGAAAAGGCAATTTCACTTTATGGTCACTCAACTCCAATGCAATTGCAAGCTTACTTCCTTCTTAAAGCCTTCACAAAACCAATCTCTTGTATTATAATATTTAAACCTTACAACATTTTTCTATTTTCTTGAGAACACAATACTCTACAACATCTAACATCTAACCAAGAATAGTAATTGAATTCACTTAATTAAATTGAAAATAGCCCAATCTTATAATGACCCTTTAAAAGTCTTTTTTATGACTACAATGAATACTCATCCAACAACCAAAGGGAAGAGACCATCTTCTTTGATTATTTCATAGTTTTTGGTTTCCTTCAAGAGAATTTTCATATTTAATGGGTTGAAACCATCATGATGACTCCACAACCACATGTATAGATTTTGACACTTAAACCACTACCACCACATGATATATCTTGCATGGCTTCATAATTGCTCCTTATTACAAATAGTATTTCAATCTTTTTGTGAAGTTTTAACATATATTCATTGTTTTTCAAGTAATCATTTACATATATGTTTTATCCCATAGTGTCTAGATCACCTACAAAATTATTAAAAATTTCATATAATCTTTTGTCAAATTGCCTATTTTCAATCATAGTTAATTGTCTCTACAAAGGTTGTCTCATACACCAAATTAATGTCTCTCTTGGTGTCAACCTATAAAACTACCAATTGTAGAGTATCAATTCTCCATTTTTATGCATCCTCTAAATTCAAGAAGTGGATAGCATTCAATTTCAATTGTTTTATGTTACCAAATATTTTTTTATTGTCAAAATTTCACTAGTATTTTTTCCTCCAATGAGATTTTGTAGATGTTCAACTACATAGATTTTTCATTTCTATTTTGAAAAGTTTTGTAATATTCTCATAATCTTGTCCAAACTAAATTATGACTTTTGTGATCAGCATAAAATAAATATAATAATAATATATTAATGAAGTTGCTAAGACACATCTTATCATTTTTGTAATAGTAATAATTGAAAAAGAAAAATTTCCTATTGGTTGTAATTTGCAGTATAGGAGCCTCTAAAATTATTTAATAATATACTTTATGTTTATCTTATAAATTTTTTAAGGTTATTAAAAAATAGATATTTCTAGAATACAAGAAGATACAGTTAATCCAACACAAATACAACAAAACTCATTTACAAAAACAACTATAAATTATTAAATGCTTGGCATGGACAACATGGAATGAGAGAGAGTTCAAACAAAGGCAAGCTCCATAAACCAATTTCTTCCTATAACTAACTACACTTTCAATATCCTCCCTTGCTATCCCAACTTCCCTTTCAATATTTTCTTTTCTTTTGAATGAATTGAGTGAGTATATTCTCTCTCACAGCCCGAATCCTTTGAATTGAGTACATAGTGACCCAACCATACATTCACTAACAACTTTCCTCTTTTTTTGGCACAGCCCAAACCAACTTTCCCCAGCAGCCTTCCTCATGGGATTATGGAAGAAAATGCTCCACTTGAACAAAAGAGACCCAAATTTGGAAATGATTGTATTCTCAATATTTTGAACGTGGTATGATAATCTTAAAAATCTATTTGGAACTAGGAGTACATAGAGAAACATTAAAAATGTTCATTGTCTTGCTAGGCTATTTTTTTTTGGTAAACTAAGGAGCTGGTGGGAGGTCCCAAAAAGCGAGGCCCTCAAAGTGAAAAACTAGAAATTACACTAGAAGATTTGGGGCGTGAAGACATAACCGAAGTATGCCAATTACACCTGACAAGTATACCAGTGTGTAAATCCACATTAAGGTTATCTGTTTGTATGTATGTTTGTTTCTTTGGGGGTCTACTTAATGTGAGTGAGGAGCGCCATCTAGTTTTATGTAAGGAAACATTATAAAAAAATGGGAAAGGTCCATTTTTTGGGTTCTCCTCGGGAATCTAATTTGGTTATGATATTAGGTTTTTAAAAGAAACTATGGATTCTCCTTTTTAAGAGACTACTTTGAAAAAGTGACATCTATAAATATTAGTTGGTTATTGTGTCTTATTTTTAAGCTTTCCATAGATAAAATGACATTGTCTACAATAGAAGAGCTCTAATTAATGTAAATTCCATCTCTTCTTTTGGAACTAAAGAATGCATAATCCAAACAAGATTTGAATGATTCAATTGTTTCTTCATAGGCCAAATCAGATATAGTGGAGATCTTTGCAAATAGTTATCCCACATTCCAAGTAAAAAAATATATCCTTGATTAACTAGATTCTAACGAGTTAGAGTGACACTTTTGACATTGCAGAAGGTATGAACAACCAAAATTTGATCCTAATTTCTCATAAATTTGGGCATCTCAAAGGTCAAGGAAAGAGTAAATGAATCCACAATGATTGTGTGAAAACTATAATGTCCTCCTTTGGGATATGCCTAATTTTGCCAAAAAAAAAAAAATCCAAAAATATAATCTATTTCAAAGAATATTATTTCATTGGATTACACAAGAGTATTTGAGTTTAGGAAAAATAATAAATTAACAATGATGATGAAGTTTCCTATTTTAAATGTGTGCAACATAGCTTCAATCATATTAGAAACTTGAGAGGAGAGCACCATAGAATGTCAGGAACCTATCCTCCACAATTAAGCCAAAGAGTGTCAAAAAACCAACCAAGTCAATCCAACCCCTTGGCCCATAAGAAACCAACTCAATGGATGTCTACTTAATTGAGGGATTCATACTCTTGCATCTCTCTATTATGTTTCCCTTCCAATTCATATTCCTATTTAACGTCTTGTATTTTTATATATTATTCCCTTTATATCTTTTGAGGAGAAAGCACAATAGGACACAAAGAGAATTCCCTCCACAACTAAGCCCAAGAGTGTCAAACAACCAATCAATTCAGTCAAAACCCTTGGCCAAAAAGAAACCAACTCAATGGGTGTCTACTTGATTGAGAGGACCTGCACTCCTACATATCGCTATTATGTTTCCTTGTCAACTCGTATTCCTATTTGATGTCTTGCATATTGATTTCTTATTCTCTTTATACCTTCTGAGGGGAAAGCACAATAAGACATCGGGAGATTATCCTACACAACTAAGCCCAATAGATTTAAACAACTAACCAAGTCAATTTGACCCCTTGGCTCACAAGAAATCCAACATAATGGGTGATCTACTTAATTGAGTGAACTCGTACTCCTGAACCTGCCTATTATGTTTCCTTACCAATTCTTATTTATATTTGATATCTTGCATATTAATTTCGTATTCTCAAGTTATACCTTCATATCTCATTGAGGAGACACATCTCTTTGAAAAGAGAAGTCCATTTAAAGGATCATGTCTCTTGAATGTTTTCTTATTATTCAAGTCAAATACGGTTTCTAATTATAGATCAAATGTTGATTTTCATTGCATGATCCTTCAATGCTTCATATGAATTCGCCTTTATACCTTGTTGATGAAAGGATCACCACCTTTCATAAGAATTGAGTCACCAATTTTCATTGCTACCTTGAGAATGCTAAATTATTCCCTAGTTTGATCCTACTTGGATGTCCTCATCAAATGAAAGTTTTTCCCTTTGATATCTTCCAACATGAGGGACATACACCTCTTCATGTCTTCCCTTTGCAATGGTCATAACATTTCACAATTACCACCCTTCATCATATCTTCTCTTTGAGAGAGTCGGGACATTTCATAATTAGCACCCCTTCAAAGAGTCAAAACCTTTCATGTAATTACCAAACTTTGAAAGAGTCACAACCCTTCATCATTTTCTCCCTTTGAAAAATTCACAACCCTTCTTAATTGCCACCCTTTGGAAGAGTCGCAACCCTTCATCATTTTTTCCTTATGAAAGAATCACTTATGTAATTTATTCCATTCCATCCTTATTTCATTAACCCTTAGTTTCTATTCTCCGTTATTTCTTCCTTCCTCCGTAGCCATTTCTAATGACCTCTTCTCCCTTTTATATCTCATGTTTAAGGGAGTCACTATTAGAATAATATCTTTATTATTCCCTATATAATGGTCAATATGTTAACTTATGAAAATATTAGATAGTTTCTAATTTATGATTGTTTCTTTATAGAAAGATTGTCTTTGTAACTCCTATAAATTATTTCTTGAACATACATTTAATTCATTTTTCATCTTTTATTAAAACATAGTATCAGAGTATATTCTAGAAGCGATGTCTTTTGCAGCTTCTGTGAGAGCGATTAGGGCTCTTGACGCTGCTACAACCACTTTTCAGGAGTCTACAATATTTTGGGTGCATGTAAATGCTTCTTCATCGGGCACCTCCCAAGCCTTACTCCCTCCTGTCGGTGAACAGGCTTCAATGCCCTCTGGTGGTACATATTTTTTTGTGGGGGGGCGCTTATAGTGCTTCACCTAGGGCTCCTTTTGCAGCTCCTCCCAAGACTATTATGGATGCTTCTGTTGTGGGTGTGGATGTTTCCCCTGCCTCGGTTGAGAATACCTCTTCTCATGTACGTGAGGATGGGGTGAAGGGACCTCGGGTGGTTTTTGCTGAGCCCTTCGCTATTTCTAGGGATGTTGCATTTTTGAATTTGGGGGTAGATCATGGGCCTATTCCTATCTCTAATCCTTTAGCTATTGTGGTGGATCGGGATGTTGAGGAGGATTTAGCTCACAACATCTCAATTTTTTCTTCCCATGCCTTGATTTGTAGGTTTAGGGGTTTTGGGCCCAATTTGTCGAAGCTTCACAATTGGATCTCTTATCACTAGGAGCATGTTCTTGAGGATACAGTGCATATCTTTACCTTGGCACAGGGGTATTTTATTGCTAAGTTTGAAGATTCTTCGGGCAGGAATAAGTTTATGTGCGATCATTTCTTCAGCTGGGAGGATCATTTCATGCTCATGGTTAAATCTTGGCATTTTTATTTTAACCCCATCTTAGATTCTTTCACTTGATTCCCTATCTGGGTTCGTCTTCCTTATTTTCCCCTGCATCTTTGGATTGATTCTCTTTTTGAGGGGATTGGTAATGCTCTTGGGGAATTTTTGTTGGTAGATAGTGCTTCTTCTGATATGTACCACTCCAATTATGCTCGCATTCTTTTTTATATTTATCCTTCTAAGGGTCTTCCTACGGAGATAGTGATCAACTCCTCCAAAGGAAGCTCGACTCAGACATTAGATTATGAAGGGATTCCCTTCAGATGTCATAGATGCTTTAAAACTGGGTATATGGTCACTCAGTGTGGATTGGGTAAAAATAAATTTGTTGCATGTTGGTGGAAGGGTACTTTGGATCATCACTATTTGGTGGAGAAGAAGCCTATTTTAACGAAAAGCTTCTCCCAGGTGGTTGCGTAGGTACCCCATCTCTCTTCTGTTGGTTAGGATTCGGTGTTTGTCCTCCTTTATCTCTGGTTGCTTCATTTTCTGGTTTGGCAAGGGAAGTTGTGCCTTTGTCTTCACCTAATTGTGAGGAGGTCATGGTTTCCAGTGATTATGTGGTCACTTCTCCTATTCGGTCTTCCAATTTTGTGGATGCCTCTGCTGGTAGCCAAGATTTCTCTGGCTTGGCTGACGATACTCTGCGTTGGAAGGTTGAGGCAGCTAGAGTTGAAGAGGGTTGGATCATTGTCAAAGGAAAAAAATTTAATAAGTCCTCCTCTTAATTTGATATGACTCTTCATTTTCATCATAAGGGTGTTCCAGGAAAATCCTAGTGTTGGATTTCTTTCTAGCTTAGGTTTGCATGATGATTGTTTCATGCTTTGAATCATCCAGATTGTGGGTGCCTATTGTAAAACCCTCACTTTGGTCTTGACCCGTTCTGTTTAGTGGGCTTTATTGAATATCTTTAATGACCATGATGTACAGGGTTTTGGGGCCCCTTCAAAACCTGTATTTACCTTAATCAAAAACATGGTATCAAAGCAATGTTGAATTTTTTTCAAAAAAAATATACTTTTTAAAATTATTAGTTTCTAAAAAAATTTAAAATCTCTTGGCATCTACGGTTTTTCTTGATTTTTTTGTAGAAATTCTTGCCTGAAAATCCCCACCTAAAAAAATGTATTTTTTCACGTTTTTCTAGTTTTGGGTTGCCATTTCTATTTTTATTGTCCTCTATGGTCTTGAACCACATTTTTCCTACAATAAAAGCCCTCGACAACAGGATTTGTTTGTGTTCATTGGCTCCTCTCTTCTATTGCAACTAGGGCAAGTGACGTGATTTATATTTGTGTTTTTCTTGTTAATTGTGTGTTTTATAGAATGAACCATTGGAATATTTTCTGCAACCATGAATATTTTTGTGGGTTTCTATTTGATCTATGATGAACCTATTCTCCACGTGTGATTCCTACTATGAATTTTTTTAGCATTTTCTCTGAGAAATGATAGACCCAACTTTTATTTTTTGCAATAAAAGCATTTTATATATCATGATTTCTCTACGTGCGACCTTTGTTTAGTGGATTATATCTACCATTGCCATTTTCTAATTTTCTTCAACAAATCTATGGATCATAAATTTGTGGTATTTTTTTCAAGTTTTCTTCATTTTTCCTGTGTTTGTAGACTTTATTTCCATCCAGATAGGGTTTCTACAAAACTCACTAATTTTGGGCAGAAATTTTTTTAACCTACATATTCTTTGTGGATTTTTTGTGAAGGTTTATGGGTCTTTTTCTGAATACCTTGAATTTTGTGCCATTTATACATCATATTTTTCAAGTCTACACCTAAATCTACCTTTCTTTTTTCATTGGGATCTATGCCTCATATTTCAGACTCTATTTGTAACCTCTTCAAAATTCCTCATTTTTGTGCCTTAAAAAATGCGCACATGGTGTCTTTGATCAATATAATGCTGGAAGGAAATTAGCGATTCAATGAAAAAAGTTACAACACATGGAAGTAGTGGATGATGACTATCTTCGATTATCGTCACCTTAATGGGCTTGGTTTGGGTATACAATCTCTTCCTACCAAAGATGAGGATAAGTTTGATGAGTGCAACCAAGAAGTGGTCATGCTTATCAATCTTTCAGTTGTCGATGATGAGCTACCACAAGTATCATCTGATAAGATAGCTACAAAGATATAGATAATTTTGAAGAATCTCCATGAAACATCAGATAAGATCCATGTGTTCTTCATGAAGAACCAACTATTTTCTATCATGATGGATGAGTGTATGTCCTTATAAGAGCATTTGACAAAGATTAAGGACATTCGAGATCAGCTAGAGGTCATTAGTCAAAAAATGGAGGAAGAGGATATGGTATTCATAAATCTAAAAAGTCTACAGAAATCCTATGAGCACTTAATAGAAATAATTAACATTATTGCAACTACTGTTGAGTTAAAATTTCCAGAGTTGTGCATCAAATTAACTTCTGCAACAGGGACATTAGAAACAATAATTTGGTATTATTGTCACTTCATCCTCCTCACAACCAGCCTTCACAGCCAAATCCTTTTATAAGGATAAGGGAAAATCTCAATCAACTTAACAAAAAGGCTCGGACAGTCACCCTCAAGATAGTTGGAAGAAGAAAAATGTTCATTGTAACTACTCCCACAAATTTGACCACTTGATAAAGGGTTGTCACAATTGAGTTGTTTCTGAATAGTGGAAGAAGGGAGGGTCTCAGCCTAAGGCCAATGTCATAGAGCACTCAGAGTGAAAATAATCTATGTTTGATGCTTTTGTGGCAAAATGTGTTGTAGATCATATGAAGTCTTATGAGTGGTACATAGACTTCAGTGCTTCTAAACATTTCACTCATCGACGTGATTGGTTTACAGAATTCTCACCTTTCACTGATTCAATCATTTTTGGAGGAGAAGAATATACTATTGTCAGAAAAGGAAATGTGGAGATATAATATAGTGAGAGGAATCTCATATTCTTCAATGTATACTATGTTCCTGGTATGGAACTAAATCTTCTCTCTATGAGCTAGATTATGTGGAATTCTCTTCAACTTGATGTGGTATTCACTTCACACAAGTGTTCCATTGTTGATTGTGTGACTCACACAAATATGGATGTTGGCATTGAGGATCATGATGTACACAGACTTGTGGATTTGGGTGATTCTCTTGAGCATTCTTATGAAGTTAAATCATCTTCCATCAACATTCTCTACCATTAGTGGTATGATCACCTCAATATTCACTATCTTGCTCAACTTGTTCAGGAGGATATAGTTCTTGGCTTACCTGAGATTTAGACTTGATAACCAAGTTTGTGGAACTTTTCAGGTTGGGAAGTAGCACGAGACACCATTCAAGGATGGTGACTCATGGTGAGCCTCAAAGGTATTGGAGTTGGTCCGCGATGATGAATGTGGTCCAATGAATACATCTTCTATTACTAGTGCTAGGTATTTCCTTCTTTGTGTTGATGATTTCAGTTTTAAAATGTGGGTGTACTTTCTTAGATAGAAATCAGATGTGTTTACTATTGTAGACACTCAAATTGGTTAACACATGTACCATTTTTTCATTGCGATTAAAACATCATTTTGCAAACCCTAATGGCTCTTCTATGTTGCACATATGGTCTTTATCATGTGACGACATTCTGTCATTCATCATTAATTTTACATTGAAATTTGTTTAATTAACACTAACATTCATCTCTAATGTGTATCATAATTTTATTGATTTGACATAATTAATCATGTCTGATTAAATAATTTCTATCAAATTTGATCTTTGTCATATCAATTGCATCAAAATTGACTAATTTTCCCTCTTCAGGGGTAAATAACCATTAATTTATTCCTAAGTCCTAGCTTTGATAAACAAATCTCATTTATTTATCCATTTTCCTAATTTTTCCTGATTAATTAATTCCTATTAATTAATTGACTAATTTTCATGACTTTTGGAATTTCCAAATTAGTAAATTCCCTAATTACTAATTTGTGAGGAATGTTGAATTTTCAAAATTCAAATAATTTCTCACATTTCCACATGGGATTCTATTCCTAAAGTATAGTTTCCATTTCCCCTAATTGTGCTTCCATCTTAGATTCTAGCCTCCACCTCCTTTAATTTAGCTTTAATTTCTCTTACAGCTTTCCCCCATCATTTTAGCTACCAATTTCCTTTAATGTGAATGCACTTTCAAATGTAACTCTTCCAATTGTTAAAATATGTCATAATTATGACATTTTCCATTTTGGAGTCCTCTTGTGAAATCTTGACCATTGACTAAGTTTTGATTTCATCTGCCAATTTTGAGTTCCAAAACTCTATAAATTGGGATCATTTCTCTCAAATCCTTAGCCACATTTTGAGTACTCTTGTTTTCATTTTGCTTTCCTGATCGGGTGCATATTGTCACACAAGAGCAACATATCAATTTTAGAAGAAGAAAGAAAACCATTGGAGAATTTTGAAGGAAGACTTTGTTGAATTTTTTTTCATGTTTATACACTTTTCCTTCATAGATTTAATGTTAGATTAGGATGTTATATTGTATGCATTTAGGGTTTTTTGGTTTCTCTAGTATGCAATGGTTCTGATTTTCCTCCCTATATTTGTTGAACC
This sequence comes from Chamaecyparis obtusa, assembly GCA_027943335.1. NCBI lineage: Eukaryota > Viridiplantae > Streptophyta > Pinopsida > Cupressales > Cupressaceae > Chamaecyparis > Chamaecyparis obtusa. Next base: position 12,563 of record BSBK01004896.1, on the reverse strand, counting down.
TGAGGGGCACATGCATAATCTAACTATTTTTCTTATAATTTTGATGTGTTTTTATGAACAAGAACAAATATGAGCACTTAGGAGAGAATTTGTGCACTTAGGGTAAAATATGCACACTTGGACCTTTCTTTTTCATATTCAGGAAGTCTTGTTGCACAGTTAGGACATATATTGTGTAGTTAGGATCCAAATTTACAAACTTAGGCATAGATCTGCACACCTGGTAAGGCTTATTTGTTGTTTAGGAATACGAGTTAATCTGTTACTTGCATGCACTTAATAATCATCAAATTTGCAAATTTGGTTTAAAATGAACTTCATTTCTACAAATAGGTGATAAAATGAATCTCACATTTCATTTGGCTTCTTAAAATGAATAATCATCTAGTCTAGTGGTGTTTGCAATCTAGTTTAACTAGGTAACTCAAATCAAATCAAATCTTCACCTAGTCTAATTAGGAGGGTTAATTGATGTCATATTTTTAGTTAGATTAATCAAAATGACTCAATGAACTCTAATTTTCTCAGATAGGCGTCAGTCGGAACCTAAATTTTTCAAATTTGAGTGCATTCTATCAAAATCTAAGCAATTCTACATTGTGTCCCAAGTGTTGGACCCTTGGGACCTATTCTGCACAGTTAGGCATCTTTGTTGTGCAGTTGGGCTCATTTCTCCATAGTTAGCCACCTTTTATGAGAACTTAAAGATGTTTCCCCTGCAAAATTGGGATGGAATTTTCACAATTGGAAAGGTTTGATGTTTTCTTGGTTAATGCTTAAATTCTATTTTTCATCTTTGATCATCTCTATTAGTGTAGAGATTTGGTGTTACTAAGCATTTTTTGCAGCATTATGGCGATCATGGGATGAAGATGATATGAAAAAACTACTAATGAGTTTGATGCAGGACATATGATGTTCAGACCCTCTGTGTTTTCCATAATTGTTGTGCATGTTTTTGGTTGTTTAGAACACATTTCATTTGGGTTCCTAAAATCAAAAATATCTTTTTGATATGTGTGGTGTGATAGGCACATTTTGTTAATCCTAGAAATAATTAATGAACATATCCTATCCCCTCACCTTCATGGATCTTGGGTGTAAGATAAATTCACTCTATCTTTTTTAGAGGGCCTACCTCCCAAGAAGCCCATAAGGTTGGGTGACAGGGAACAACCCAAGTGGTAATAGGCTAAGGTCAAGAACTTCCAAACCACTATATAAATGTGTGATTGTGACCAAAAGAAATCAAAAGGATATGGTTGAATGATAACTCTCCTCTAGTACCCTTTAGGTGCGTAAAATAGAACAAGGGTTGGGAAACTTCCTGAGGGATTTTATCACTACACCCCCTAAATTGGATGCACTTACTAGAAATTATTATTTTGTTTTCCAAAATTCTTATATGCTTGCTAGCGCAGAAGGCCCCCGTGCTCACTAAAATGCCCCATACGTACCCTTTAGTTATCTTATATCAAGATTGGTTATCTTATATTGATATCACATCACATGAATTCTCCTTTCTAGATTGTTAATCCATTCTGGTGATTCTCCACTTTGAGGTAATAGTTTTGATTACTTGTGGCTCTCATTACCATTTTTAGCAAACCCTATGATCTAGGACATTGAGTTTCCAAATCAATTCCTCTATTCATTGTCTGTCTTTAGACTTGGCTATGGGTGCAGAAGACTTAGGTGACAATCTAGATGATGAATTCATAAGTAGCTAATGAGTTAAACAATAAACAACATCAAGAGGTTCTGCTAGATCAAGAACACAAAAATCCTCATACTCGTATTCTCAAAAGACCCACAAGACAAAAAAAAATCTAGCTAATAGGTATAAACCAACAAATTTTCATTGTATATTTTCTTTATTAAGTATTGATGATGAAATTAGATCATGTAGGGAATCTATTATGTACGATGATTGTGAATCTTGGAAACATTAAACCATGTTAGAGGAGATGATGATATTAGAATCATTTGATGCCTACAATCTTGTTCATTTGTCCAAGGGAAGGAAGGGTATTAGTTGTAATGGGTCTGCATAAAGAAACTTGGAGTAGATGGTTTGTTGGAAAATTGCAAAGCTAGATTGCTAGCTAAGGACTACTCCTAGAGGGAGACAACTGATTTTGGTGTAAAAAATCTAAAAAATATATTTTTCCTCCTCCTAATGACATTTGTATTGGTGTGAAAATTAAAATATACAACTCAATTAGCGAACTATTCTTACCTCACAACCTAAAGGTGAAAAAACAAATAACATTACAACAAGGTCAAGAGAAGACCGTGTACAATAGACTAGCAATAGATGGAGTGACCCACATCAAGTATGGGTAGGCAACTCACCCACAATGCTAGTAGAAGGGTGAGAGACTGTAGTGATTCTTCCTTTGCTGATGAAAACCCATCCAAGCGATAATATTGAAACAAGATCTCCAACACATGATGGTGGGACCCTCAAAGAGAGAATTAAGATCATCAATAGGACCTTAGTGTTGATAATGTTCAACCTTAGTAGCCACAGACTGAAGCATATTAGGAGCATGAGCAGTCAGAGAAAAAAAGTGGCCACTTAAACCCCCATTTTTGCACACCATCTTGTTGCACTTACCCATAGTTTTCATAAATAAAGAAAACATCATTCCATCTATAATAATGATAATATCTAACAAAGTTTTAATTATGAAAAATGAAATATTAACATAAATATCTTATAAATTCATATAGTATGTTGGGTAACCATTTCCTTCAACTAGTGATTTCTTCCTCTATAATTACCATTAATATTCTACTATAAGGCAGCTATGGTTGGCCTGCGATGTACTAGATTCATATGTCATGTTAATTTTGACAAGGAATTAAACCCATCCTATGTGATTTTTCTTAAAGTATTGAGCCATGTAAATTACAAGACCTACACCCTTGTGATTATTGTTGAAGTGTTGGACCATATAAAGTGATATAATCTAGAATCCAAAATTTTAATGGACCTCTATAAAATACTAAATGTATTTTACCTCATGTTAATGGAATCATGGAAAGTAGTATGGTTGTGTGACACATCATCAAATTATTAAAGAATTATAACTTATCAATTATTATATTCATGTGAAGTATAGGTTCATATCAACATGCTTTCCATTATTAATTGTTTATCAAAAGATGTTTCATTATTTAATGAAACAATAGTATGCAACATGGACATTGGCATTAAAATATATAATCGTTGAATGACTCATATGTGATAATTTAACTATGTAACAAATTTTTACACACTCATACCCTTGTCACTTTACCATAACATACATATAAGTTTGGGAATATATATATATATATATATATATATATATATATATATATATATATATATATATATATATATATATATATATATATATATATATATATATATATATGATCAATTAACTATTGTAACATGATCTATAGCTTGATGATAAGGAATTCAATTCATAGTATTGAACTACATAGAGCATTAGATTTATTGTTCATAATATGAATAGGCCCATGTGTGAAGTACAAGACTTATTATCTCTCACGTGAATGGAACCATAGGTAGTATTAAGGTTGTGTGGCGTGTTAATGTCTTAATAAAGAAGTATATCGATCTCATTTATCATATTCATGTGGTTAGTATTAAGGTTGTATGGCATGTCAATGTCTTAATAAAGAAGTATATCACTCTCATTTATCATATTCATGTGGATACTTATTAAGGTTGTATGGCATTCATTTATGATATTCACTTGAAAGTCCTCTTCGTAACTAATTGTTTATTATTACATCAAAGGTGTTTAATTTTTAAAAAGGGTCACTTGAAGATACATAATTTTATTAAGTTATTAAATATATACAAATTATAAAATATAGTACATGTATACAAGTTTCTATTTTTTAAACATGATGATTAATTAAAAAGGTAATAGATGCATAAATTATCGTACCTATGACAGGAACTAATGATTATAAGAAAGCAATAAAGAATAGTCGTTGACATTTTAGAAAGCCCATATTTATTTAAAAGCATATTAATTCGTTGTCCTTCTCTTACATCACTATAATGCGTCATACTTCATTGTCTTCGTCCTACATAATTATAATATGTCATATTTTGTCAGCCTTCTAATGGGAAGGCATTTCATGCTGCCGCAAGGGAGAATAGGTAGGTGACATCTATACAAGGTTCGGAATGTACCATGATCGGGCATTTAAATTAATAATAAAAAGAAAACGGTTGTATCCCGACTACTGCATATACAACTTTGGGCAGATGGACCCAGGAGCCATAAACTTTTGTAGTGTGCCTGTCACCGTCCCTGCGCGTAGCTGTTAATTGGTTTTTAAATCCATCATCTACCCGGTTGTCTGCTACACTTCCACCCAAGTCCGCTGCACCGCTTGCTGAGTCTGAAGATGGAGAGTGAACAGAGTCATCTGTCTGGAAATCCAATGTCCCAATTCACTGGGTCCGCTGCCAACGGTAATGAGAGCCAGAAGCAATCGAAACAATGGATTTGCCGAGAAGAATGGAGAATTCTTATTGACCAGATTTCCAATGTTGATCCCTCCCGATCGCCCGCGTCGGTTGTGTCCATTTTCAGAGTTCCCAACTTTCTGAAAAAATCAGGGGGAGAAGAAGCGTATGTTCCTCAAATCGTTTCTTTGGGTCCGTACCATCATAGGAATGCACAGCTTCCTCCAATGAACAATCATAAAGGAAAAGCCCTTGGTAGAATGATGAAGAGGATTGGGAGCAACAACTATTCCCCTTCTTGTGTCGAAGCTGAGATCTTGAAGGTGGAGAACGACATCAGGGTGAGCTACGAAGAAATAATCGAGTGCGAGGCAGAGAAACTCGCCATGATGCTGTGTTTGGATGGCTGCTTCATTCTTGAAATACTGAGGACTCTTTGGGGCGACGAACTCCCCAGAGAGGAAGCAGGTGAGTGGTATGAACCTATCTGTGGCGACGAACTCCCCGGAGAGGAAGCAGGTAAGTGGTATGAACCTATCTTTGAGAGAAATAGGATTGCTTATACTGGGTTCGATATACTGTGTGACATTTTGAAGCTTGAAATTCAAGTCCCCTTGATTGTTCTCCGAAAGCTACTTCAATTGGAGCTCAACTCAAATGATGGCCAGGGAGAGATTTCCGGATGGCTTGTGAAATGTGTGAGTGCCACGTTCTACCCTTTCGTATTAAATGATGTGTCAAAATGGGAATCGCAAGATCATCATAAACAAGCTCCTCATCTCCTGGGTTTGCTGCACAGTCTGATTGTGTCTGCACCATGTCCTCATGTTGGTGACCCTCCTGCAGTTCAGAAGAAGCCCGACGACATGTTACCACGGCAGCAATCAGAGGAACATCCCCAGAGTTTGTCGCAGCCCCTGATTGCAGGGTCTCCACCATGTCCTCATGTTGATCAGGCCGGACCCGACGACAACCTCAGACGCATCCCTCGTGCGGCCAAATTAAGAAATGCTGGGATCGAATTTGAGGCATGCAAAGGAGGCATCGAGAAGATCAGATTCGAGCCCGAGAGCGGCAAAATTTTTCTTCCTCCGATCAATATAACAGATTACACAGAAGTACTCTTCCGTAACCTGATCGCTATGGAATTGTGCAAACCATCTGATCAAACCAATTACAGCAGTCACGCTGAATCGGACAGATCCCCTCGAGCAAATGAAAAAAACAATTACGTGAAGTGGTACGTGAAGTTGATGGATGAGTTGATCGACGCGGAGGAAGACGTGGGTGTTCTTACAGAAAGTGGGATCATTATGAACTACCTTGGGAGCGACGCGGAGGTTGCCAGACTCTTCAATGTTCTATGCAATGGAGTCACGCGGAGTCAGACAGATCCCTTCCTGCAAACGAAACAGCAAGTGGACAAGCACTACAAAAGTAAATTCAAGGTCTGGTCGGCAGAGCTTATCAAGAATCATTTTTCATCCCCTTGGACAATTTTGGCTCTGGTCGGGGCAATTCTTGCACTGTTGCTCACACTTCTGCAAACCATCTACACAATAATCGCATACTATAAGTAGGCTCTCCGCTGGTTTTCTTTCTTTTTTCAAAAATAACTTCGTTATGGTGCATGATGATAAAACAGGAAGCTTAGTTACTTATAGTGATTCCTGTCACGTATTTTCTTTATATTTATAGTGATTGCTATTCTGTAGTCTGTTATATTTAGATATGATGATAAAACTGGCAACTTAAATTATGTATATTATAATTATTTATTTTAAGATATTTGATCATGCAGTTATAGATATGATTTCTCTTTTGCTATGTTAGAATAGTTATGGTTTTTATAAAATTATCAATTTGATATGTAGAATGAGGAATAATCACATAAGAATCATGTCATTAATTTTAATGAATCAATTATATTTATTTAAATATTTATGTGATTATAAAGTTGATAGAGTAATAATCTTGTAGTTAATGAGGTGGGTGTAGGACAGATTAGTTCTCCTTTCTATCAGTGAGTGGACAAACCATCGAGTCAGATAGAAAAAAACATATGACAAAATGTATTCCCACGCACACCTTTAGGTTTGCATGTGTTTTTAGTGATATCGTTTTTATCAAAAATCATTGCTTGTAATCTTATGCATGTGTGTTTAGTGATATCATTTTTTATTTAAAAGCATTGTTCTTCATTTCATCTTTAGACCTATATGTTATTTTATCATCGGTATCTTAAAATGCAAAAGTTGACGTTATTGCCTTTTTAATGAGTGTTATTAAGATCCCATCTTTGTTTGTTTGGGACTATTAATTCAAAAGCCTAGATTCAAATTTCAATGGCACTATTTTCAATGGCTATAGTGCCATGCAAGTAGGAAGAGATGATGAAATTAAATTCCTAGATACCTCCAGTGATCCCTATGAGAACCCAGTAACTTCAACTTCTTCCAAGCCCTGCACATGGCATTTCAGGATGCTCTAGATACCCGTTTACTCTCTATAGATAAACTTTTTATGATGAAAGGAAAAATATGCCATACTTGTTGCAAAGGCATCTACTTGCAGGAGTTCTTCCTTTGTCAATTCCAAGGATACATTTATTGTGGCCAGTCTAGATGTCAAAAGTACACACATAAATCAAATCTTTGATCTGATTTAATTTATCATATCTATTATGCGACTAAACCCTTGTTGGGTGAGGATTTGTACTTCATGCTTGATCTGAGTTATACCCGAGCTATAAAGGAAATATTGTATTATTTGTTTATCATCTTCTTCCAATTTCTGATATAGAATTTCATATTTTTCTGTATTTGTAAACATTGCCAACTTGTCTTCTATTAATAAAATTATCTATTTTACCTCTTTCCAAGTTAAAATTACCTTGCACAGATTCATTTTCTTTACTATTTGGATGTATTTTCAATGTTTCCATATTATATGATAGTGATGTTATGTTGAATAGATCTTGTTTGTGAATTTGGATTCCTAGAAATGTCTTATTGAGTCCTAGCCTTTGTATGATCTTATGAGACTGATAAATTAGGAAATTGTGTAAGTTTGGGTAGCTTTGTTAATGACTTGAGCATTTCCAAATGATGAAGATCAACATTCTAATTTTTCTATCACCTCCATTACATTTCTACATTCCTTCTTCCATTTTTCTTAGAAAGCTATTAGATTAAAGGAAAGAAGTAAGCTTTACAAGTGTTGGGTTGGTTCAACACTATACTCTAATTGAAAAGGAAGACGACCTTCTTTATAGACTCAACCGCACTTGTTAGGGTCAAACACTTGGAGATTATTTTTTATATTTAAAAAGTTTTCTTGGGGTTCAAATGCCAATCAAGATTGCAAATGTTTGTGAAAACAATTAAATCCTAAATTGGGGTCTGATATATGCAAATTCTCTATTTTTTTTGTGTAGGAGGAAATTACAGAGATAGGGATCCAAATTTAGATTGAGTTTCACAAGACCTAAAAAAAATAATTTTTTACAGATATAAAATAGTTAGGATTAGGTTGCCTCGACTGACGTAATCTGGGAATAGGTTGCCTTATCCAATAATATCCCTTATACTTTTTTCTCAATTTCAGCAATAGGTTCCTCCTCCATATCCTTTAGATCTACTGCTAAAGTTTATATATCTGATTTCTATCTTTCTTAATAATCTTAAATCTATCATTTACCTTACTTTACCCTATATTTTGCATTCCTCTACGTTCACAATTGAATAGCCATTTTCAACTCATCATAAGGGACCATTGAATCCATTTTATGCCTAATATCTTGATTCAATTGTATCACTCCCCTCCTAAGTAATTAAATTGGAAATAGGTCTAGTTTCCTATTTTCATCATACAAGATGATGAACTCTCTTTTTCCACATTAAACATTTTGGTGGACCTAAAGTGTCTTACATACTTTTGATTTTCATATGCAAATCTGATTTGGGTGTATTTCATTTTTATAATGGATTTTACTAAATCTGATTGGTTTTTTATTTCACATGTGATTACATTTCTTCTTAGTCACATTTATCAAAATTACATGTTAGATAATGGCTTCTTTCATTTCATGTTGTTTATATATTCATTTGTAACACTTTTACATATGAAATTGTTAGAATTTGAAAGATATTTCCTACTTGAAAATCATTTCTCAAAAATTTTATCCATATTGCATGTTTTTATATAATAGAATTCTTAAGGAAATTCATGCAATGTGTAGATCTCACAAGAGATTTTGTAGAAAATAATAATCCTAGAGATGCCATTAAAATGAACAATACTTGTATCTCTGTTAGGCTATCTTTTTTCAATAAGGATAATGATCAATAATCCTTTCATGATCTTTCCATTAGAGATGCAACATTCAGGAGTAGTACCTTTCCTCACAAAGATATTTTGGTGCAAGAGGGACAATATAAACAAGTTAATTTAACCATATTAATCACTCTAGATTATCTCTATTATCTATTCATTAAGACTTGGATGACAAGGTTGAGGCTTGGGAGCTTCATTCCCATCATTTCAATGTGGTTTCTTCTTCCAATTTGGCTTCTCAGTTTCCTTGTCATCAGGTAAATATATGTTATCAACTAGGTATTTGTAAAATTACCACCATAATTTCACATGTCTTCTGAGATTCCTAGCCCTATAATTCTTTTATTGAACAACATTAACATATTAATTTTGATTTCTTTTCCAATGTTTCTACATTTCTCAAAGACAGACATATACCATTTTTAAAATATTTTCTGACCTACTTGTCGAAATTTGAAATGAATTATATATTATTGTTCTATACTTCATTCTTTTTAATTTAAAAAAATATCAATTTTGATTCATTTGGAAAATCATACAAATATACTCAATAAAGAATTTTAAAAAATACACCACTTAGATAGTATTCACTCTTAACTTTCTTTATGCTAAAGGCATTTTTCAAATAATAAATGCAAATTTATCTTTTTCAACTTGCATGCCAGACACTATGTTATGTTTTGCTAAGAAAATAAGAAAACTTTTTGGTGTGATAAGGACTTGACCCCCTTAATCTTATTCAATTTTTTAAAAAAATATTTGTTTAGAAACTAGATTTAGAGAACTACAATTCTTGTTCTATCTTAAAATTATGAGTGCAAGAGTATCAAAATTTTCATCCAAGTTCAAGTTCATCTGATTTGAGGAAAACAAAGTGGCCACTTATACCCCATTTTTTTTCACTATCCTGGTGCACATGACCATAAGATTTAGGAGTTAATAAAAGGGTACATGAAATCAAACAATGTGATATGGATGAGAATTATATTTTTAAATCTTGATAAGTACTCTGTGTTCAAAGATGAGTCATAGATCATAGTATTTTCAATTTGCTCAATTCTCATATTAGCATAATATGGGTAGCTTGATTTGATTCAATATAACAATGGTTGAGTCCATATGAAGTAATTCATCCTTATCTTATGTACGAGACACAAATATTATTTCTATTTGAGAAATATATCAACCTTGTGTTTGAGGATTTATAAGTTGCTTGTAGAGAAAAGAAAATAATATTAACATTAATTAAAATAATGAAACTTTCTATTTTTAGAAACTATGCTCTTAGATCTATGAAATGCTATTATTTGTTTCTCAAAAAAATTATTAATATGAATTAAGTGGAGATTATGTTGCATTTTCCAAATAGTTTCTTAAATTTTATAACTTGGCACCAAATACCACTACACATTTATTTTTTTTATAAAAGGTAAACTAGTTTTATAGGGACCAACAACCCAAGTTACAAAGAAAATCATACAAATATACTGAATAAAGAATTTAACCACTTAGATAGTATTCACTCTTAACTATCTTTATATACTAAAGGCATTTTTCAAATAATAAATGCAAATTTATCTTTTTTAACTTGCATGCCAGACACTGTGTTATGTTTTGCTAAGAAAATAAGAAAACTTTTTGGTGTGATAAGGATTTGGCCCCCTTAATCTTATCCAATATTTAAAAAATAAAATCATTTAGAAACTAGATTCAGAGAACTACAATTCTTGTTCCTTTTACATATCTTATAATTATGAGTGCAAGAGTATCCAAGTTCAGGTTCATCTAATTTGAGGAAAACAAAGTGGCCACTTATACCCCATCTTTTGTTCACCATGCTAGTGCACACGACCATAAGATTTAGGAGTTAATGAAAGGGTACATGAAATCAAACAATGTGATCTTGATGAAAATTATATTTTTAAATCTTGATAAGTACTTTGTGTAGTACCCCCGCCCCTAGTCCAATTTTATAAATGTTAGGAATTTGTTGGTGCTTATGATTTTACTGACCCCATACTTGCATGTGTATGGCTGATGTGTTTATTTTATACCTCTATTTGACGTGCCTGATGTGGTTGAGGGACGGAGTCGTAGTTACTTGTTTGTAAGATCCACATGATCGGCTGATCCCCGCCATTGTTTGTTATATCTATATATATGTACATGCTTGTCTTTTATGTAGGTTCACAAGTACCCGGGCATTGACTTCCCTGAATTGTCAGGATGAGCATGCCCTATCGCTAATCTCAATGGTAAAAGAGGGGAGATAATATTCAGTTCCAAATCCTAACCTAAGCCAATTATTGTCCTAAAGTAGGGGACAAGATTATGTGTTTCCACCCTTCTAAACTCGTCCAATTGGCAAGAGTTTATACCTAAGTCCTGAGCATGAATGTGGGTTCTTAGGTCTTTTTGATTCTTTGATTTGTGGCATTTGGGTATTTTCTATTTTTAGATCATTCTATTTTTAGCTGTGGCATAGTATTTAAATGGTAATTAAATAAATATATTTATTTAGTTTAATTATTATTTATATTATATAGTTGATGCATAAATTAATTAGGAATTAATTATATGCTATTTTGAGTGTGGCTGAAATATTTAATTAATGTGAATTAATTAAATATCCTCACTTTTGATTTATTTAAAATCATGAATTAACCTTTGTTTAATTAAAATATATTTATTAAATTGAAAGTTATTTTGGCATGTGTTATTTATGTTAACTAAAGGTTTTAATTATTAATTAATTAAATGCATTATGTTGCACATTCATAATTGCATGAAATTGAATTAGTAATTCAAGTTGAAGTTTGGTTGTTTTCAACTCAAGTCAAAGAGGAAGGGGGACTCCAGTTCAACTAAGTGTGAACTGTGAACTAAAGTTCATCTTCATGCAAAGCCCTCTTGGAGTTGAGTTTGAATTTATGCATGAGAGAGGAAGTTTCTTTAAGTATTAGGGATTTTGGCCATTATTCGGGTATACAGGTTTTGGAGAGGAATTTTGGAGACAGATTTGTGACAAATTTGGGAGAGTTTTTTGAAAAGCTTGGATTCTGTTTTCTTTGTTCTGGTCATCTTCAAATCTGTATAATTTTGATTTGTGGTAGGTTTTGAAATTATTCTTGTTATTACTTTTTAGATCTCTGTAGAAAAGAAAGGTGTGTCTTCATCGTGCCTGTTGGATTTTGAATGTTGAGAAGTTTTGTATTTTGCAATGTGATTTGAATAGTTTTGCCAATCTGTTTTGCATTTTGATGGTTTTGAGAAATCTGTAAAAAGAGTATGAGGAAGCCCAATTCGACTAAGGTTTTGGTCTTTGTTGAATATTAATGAAATTAATATTTATGTTAAGGAGACTTTGTAAATGTGAAATATTTATATATATATTCATGTTCTGGGTTGCATTTAGTGTGTGTATGTATATATATATATATATATATATATATATATATATATATATATATATATATATATATATGTACATAGATATATACATATATATATATGTACATAGATATATACATATATATATATGTACATAGATATATACATATATATATAGGTACATAGATATATACATATATATATATGTACATAGATATATACATATATATATATGTACATAGATATATACATATATATATATGTACATAGATATATACATATATATATATGTACATAGATATATACATATATATATATGTACATAGATATATACATA